>OW818030.2:33387688-33987688 GCA_942486065.2 Calliphora vomitoria
CTTATTATTAGAAATCCATATTTTTCCTTCCAACATTCTCTACATATTTTACAAAACATATCGAAACTCATATCATTTCCAACATGATCATTGTAAATATGCTTCAAATTCAAATCATCTTGTTTAAACATTATTATCATGTTTGCATTATCACGCACTAAATGTTTAGGAATGTGAGTATACGTTTGACACAAATAAAATGAATCTATATTATTATGTCTTCCCATACAAAAGTATGATCTAATATTATTTTGTTTCTCACATGCAACATCGTCAAATATTATTATTGAATTTGATTTGGCTTCTTTAGGCGATATCACATCTTCATTTTCTGAATATGTAAAAAGACCCATTCCCTTTACAGATGAAATTAATTTTCTTAGATATTGATATTTTGGTTGATTTAATGATTTTGAGTATAAATAAATATTTTTAAATTTTAAACCATTAGGGCTTTCAATCAAACTAAGCATAACATTAGTTTTCCCACAATTAGATGGTCCCACTATTAGAGCCCTTATTGAATTAGGTAATAAACAACCATGTTTAGTTGCATTATTGACTTGTATAAAATCTAAATTTCTTACTAAAATATTTGAAGGTTGTTTTATTAAACGCATGTTTACTACTGAGAGTATATATATATAATGAATTAAAACTATCGTTTTATAGATTTATAAATCTTTACCTACTTTCAGAAACAATAAATTATATAAATGATTGTGTATACAAGGAATAAAGTTAGTGGGAAAAAATCCGTTCACGGAAAAGGACTAGTAAATAATTTAATTAATTCACTACCAATAGAGCTTCACCTACCAGGTTATCAATATTGTGGACCTGGAACAAAGCTGGAAAAGCGTTTAAAAAGAGGTGATAAAGGAATCAATCCCCTAGATGCAGCTTGTCGAATTCATGATATTGCTTATTCTCAGAATACCAATATTGATAAAAGACATCAAGCAGATAGAGAATTAGCCGATAAGGCTTGGGAAAGGGTTAAAGCTAAAGATAGTACCCTTGGAGAAAAACTTAATGCATACTTTGTTACTAACGCAATGAAATCTAAAGTAAAATTTGGTTTAGGTGTAAAATCCAAACTAAATAAAGTCAGCAAGCGAAACATTTTTCATAATGCAATTAAAACTGCAACTGCTATCCTAAAAAAACAAAAACCTCATGATCTCAATAATGCTATAAAAACAGCACGAAAAGTTATTCAGAATTCATTTCGTGGGAGGAAATCAGAAATTAAAATTCCAAGAATTATCAGTGTTCCTAAAATTGGCGGTTTTCTACCCCTCGTACCTATACTTACAGCACTTGGAGCATTAGGAGCATTAGCTTCAGGTGGATCATCAATTGCTAGGGCCGTAACCACAGCTAAAAATGGAAGACAGCAACTCGAGGAAAGTATGCGTCACAACAGAGCATTAGAGACAATAGCTATGGGTGAAGGCCTGTATCTCAAACCATATAAAAAGGGCTATGGAATATTTTATAAAAATATATCAAAAAACTAATAATGCAGCTACCTAATAGACCACTTACAGATGTGGATTTAAAAATCTTTGGAAAGAAATATATCCCTAATTTCAGGGGTGTGTATATGCGAGATAAATTACCTAAAACTCCTCGACGAATAGAGTGTGGCATTATCAACTTGGACAACAATAGAGGAGATGGTACACATTGGGTAGCTTATTATAAAGATAATTATAATATAGAGTATTTTGATAGTTTTGGTAACCTACAACCACCTATAGAAATATTAAAATATTTAGGAAATAATATTAAATATAACTATAAAAGATATCAAAAAATTAATGCTTTTAATTGTGGGCATTTATGTTTAAGATTTTTAATACATTTTAAAACTAAATAAATTATAAATAAAAACACATATGATTTTGTTTGTTTATTTCTATTTTTATTTATTTTCAATATTAAATTTATTTATTATCAATTCTTAATAATAATCTATGAACTTTTACATCTGTTTTAATCTTATTTTGCATTTTTTTACTAATGTCATAACATAGTCGTGTTAAGTCAATCTCTATATCTGTCTCATGAATACCTTTAATTTCATAGAAATTAATATTTGTTTTATTTAAAACAGAGCATGTTGGAATATAATATTGATTATAAAAATGTAATATTTGTTTTTGAAGAATTGTATTCCAACATAACAATGTTGTTAAAAATGCTCCAATTCTAGTTAATGATCTCCATGTGCCAGGATCAATTTTAATCTCATTTCTTCCTTGTTTAAATATTATATAGCATATACCATTTTTATATTGAAAGGAATATTCAATATCCCTTACACAATCATTATCAATTAGATTTATTAAATCTAAAAATACATTTTGATTTAATGTATTATGTATGTAATCCTTGTAGCTCATGAGATGTAGCCACTCCTCCCGATCCAGCTGAATAAATTGTTTGTCTTTGTAATGCAACCATATCACAGGTTTGAATGCTAACGTTGTTGAAAATCCACACGAAATCTTTAATTTAAGGTTAAGGAAGTACTCCATTTCAAATATAACATCATATATTTGAGGTTTTCGTGCTCGGCCAAGTGCAAATATTTTTTTTGTTCTAGTCTCCATTCTCAATGAAATTAAAATGTAAACTGATGGTTTCTTTACTAAATAAATCTCTTTATAAAGAAAATATTTTTAAGTCAACTCACAAAAAAAAATATATATATGTATATCAATGTTCTTTAATCAAATTACTTTAAAATTGATAAATTAGAGAATGATTTTTATATATGTAGTTGACCTAAAAATTAAAATTGTTATAAACTAAAATTTGAATAAGCTAAGTATATTTAATTGAATTAACATGTATATATTATTTTAATAAAGAAATTATATATTATTATTAAAATTATTGTTTTATTAGAATATAAAAAGAAAAAAACAATTTAAAATTTTTTAAAAATAAATCATTTATTCATCTTCATCACACTTCTTCCTTTTACAAGACTGATTGATGAATGGAGATGATAAGTACTTAATTAATTTTTGATATTTTTCTATGATCTTTATAACTTTTCTTTTTCTCATGTGGAAAAAACAACATCCACACATACCCACAACATCTTCATTAGAATTATCATGGGGACACGGTTTATTGTATGTATCAAAATCTGTATATTCTGATTTGAATTCATTTATTAGTTCCAAATGATCTTTGAATATTATATTTTCAAATTTCAGCAGAAAATCATCAATAATCTCCATCTTTCTAGCTTGATATTTCGATTATATCTGAATATGAATTACTTATATGCTTCTCTTATATTCTGAGAAAAACTTATTTCCAATTAAATAAAAAACAACTATAAATTATTTTATTATTAATTAATTTATTTATTTAACTTAGTTTATTTAAAAGTACTAAAATTATTAAAAGGATAATATTCTCTGGTGTTAGGAACCATCTTCAACTCCAACCTATAGAAAATACCATTTTTTTCATCGTTCATGGGAATTTTTGAAATTAAATATAACCCAGAAGAAAAGCTTTCCACATCCTTATCAGTTAGGGAATTAAATCTCTTAGGAAGGTATAGTAAATTTGTTCCCAACTCCAAAACAATGACCTCTCCATATTTTGTAGTTACACGTTCAGCTCCAGTAATGTTATATTCCTCCAAATCCACCATATCTTTAATGCATAACGTCTGCTTCATATTTAATTTATTAAATATAGAAATTAAATCCGCGTTAGTGTTCATTATTAAATATTTTTTCTTGAACTGATATAGTTTACTTAATAAATTCACAATTTATAGAAAATTTTAAATTTCATTAAGATAGAAATTTCCAAAAAAAAACAATTAAATAAATCGTTAGCAATAAATTTCTTGAATTACAATAAATTAAAACTAAACCCTAACAACAACAACAACATACATTACATGCAACTCATCCAAAAATTCTTATCAACATGATTTTTCAAACCACAACAAGATGCAAATGCAGCTCACCAAAATCCTTATCAATATAAAGTTCCAAAACTAGTGTACACTAATTATTCAAAATACACTTCAGCACTTGATTTATTAAAATCAGAGTACATGATCATTACCAAATTAACAAAGAAAACAAAAAATTCCAACAACAACATACATTACATGCAGCTCATCAAACAATTCTAAACCAATTTCCCCCCAAAACACTTTCTAAGTACACGATCATTAACCAAACTAAAAAAACACACAACAACAACATACATTACATGCAACTCATCCAAAAATTCTTATCAACATGCATTTTCAAATACACACAATCATTACAACAAACTAAAACTCAAACCACAACGAGATAGAAATGCAGCCACCAAAATACTTATCAACATAAAGTTCCAATACTATTGTACACTAATTATTCTACAGAAACCTTATCAACATACTATTCTAAATCTATGAACATTGCAGCACATGATTTCCAGCATACAATAATAAATGTCACATAAATTACTTCATTTCCAATCATATTTGAGGGAACAAAAGCCATTAACTCAAGTTGCCAGCATTAATGGCTTTTTAAACAAATTTAATTACCTCTTTCATACAAATTCTCTTAAAATTGAATATTTAATTGCTTTTTTTATTGCTTTTTGGTCTTTTTGAGGCAAAACTCTTATTCCCTATTTACTGATACTAGCTACAAAACTAAATCATTTGAGTGATCACAGACTGAGCTCTTTGAAGGTTTCATATTAAAAATTGGTTTTTGTTATAAAATTTTATTGATCACAGATTAAGCTATGTCTGTCCGACTGCCTATTGAAGGCATAATAGGGCCTAGACTAAACTAAGGGGGATGCAATATTCCTTGTTGACCAGAAAGTGTTGGTATTAACAATGGGTAAAATCGTTTAAGCGCAACCACAGTAATGTGAGACAACCTCCAAAAAGTTGATATGTATCAGAAAGGACGAAATACCAGCTGAGATACTGCAGGTCACCACTACAATCTGGGCCAAAAATACATTCCTTACATGACTACAGACTGATACAGTCAGTGGTTAAGAATGGTCAGTAATAAAATAATAAAATTCGCTGTAATAATAACAAAAGTGATTTGACCAGACTTTAACAACTGGAGAAGCATTACACTTCTTAACCCTTTCACGACCATAAGACTAATTTTTGAACAATTCTAGAAAACATTACCAAAGAAACTGTAAATTTTGAAAGGAAATAAAAAATAAATGCTTTAACATAACTTGTTTTAATCTTAACACATTAATTAGAGACACGTTTACGAACTAGTTAAAATGGAACCCATTCTTTTTTCCGTTATTTAGTTATTCAATGTTTTTGTGTTGTGACACCGGGTTAACACAACTTACAAAATCTTGTCTATTAATATAAATACAAAATGCGCTAAACAAACGAATTATACCTTCAATGAAGGTTCACACTTTACCTGAGAAGTAAAAGAGTATCCATAAAGAGGATGTTTAACACTAAGTTAAAATATCGCCATAATACGTAGTGTAGCGATCTCGGTATCTGGGCAACTATTTGAGATATCGTATCTAAATTTCACAAGGATGGAGCTGTTGTGTTTTCGACCTTATTTCTAGTTGTTCATCTTCGTAGACAGAATGAGGGCCAGTGCGTGGCCCCTCAATATCATTAAAGTAGGTTAACGTGAATAAATTTTGGTATATGTAAAGGGTGCCTTTTTGAGCCCTGTAGAACTTATGAAGGGGTTAAGTGTCAAACAGACTATCAAACTGCGCTCACTTTTTGATCAGTATACTCTGGCAAATTATCATGACTAGATTGACGCTTGAACAACGCTACCAAATTTTCTTTAAAAGTCAGTCATCGATACGCGCAACTTATAGACAACTGTTTTATCGCAAAATTGGGTTCAGGGGATTGTTAACAAACAAAATGCCCTCACATGTAGTGACAACAATCAACAACATTCCCTATAGACTCCATTACATCCAGATAAATGCACCGCTTGGTGTGGTTTAAACGATGGTAGCAACATCGGACGTTATTTCTTCAAAAATTAAGCCGGAAATCGTTTTACAGTCAACGGAGATTGTTATCTATGATTTTTGTTTTTTTTTTTTCAAAATATAAATGGCATTGGACTAAATGTGGTTTCAACAGGATGGTGTTACGTGCCATATGGCGACTGTAACCATCGTGAAGTCATTGTTTAATGCGGATAAATCAGCAACAACTGACATTGCCAACATTGTTCGTGTTATTCGAGACATATGTCCAGCAATGTTCGAAAATGTGGCCCTAAATTGAACACTAAGTCCTATCGGGCTAAACAACACCCTTTATTATATATTGTGACTGTCCGTTGAAGGCACAATAAAACCTTAGAGGAAGGACTAAGGGGAACATAATATTCACCAAATATTCTTTGTTTGATCAGAAATATTTGTTGTTAAAAATTGTCAAAATCGGTGCAAGCGAGAAAAATTTTAAACAAAATCTCCGTCCGTATAATCAACTTTAGTTTTATTTTGAGTTGTTTGCTTCAAAAGCAATATTTAATTTTTTGAGATCACACTGGATTATAATACTGAAAAGATAATTAATTTAAGAATCTAGATTTTGTACACATAATTCAACAGTGTCAAAATGAAACTAGATTTAAAAACAAAATAAAATAAATATTGAAATTATATACAGAAACATTTACACATATTCATTTGTATCATAGATGGATACAAGTATAAGGCCCTCACAATTGAAACCTTGTTAGAAATTATTTTCTTTCTGTAATTGTCTATTGCATTCCAACATCTCAAAGAATTTATCCTAAAGAAAATATTTCAGTAATTTTTAATTCGAATTGCTAAGATATTCCAAGCCATATGAGACTTCAGCCACAGAGAAACAACAAGAGCGGAAACTAAAAAAAAACTCAAACAGAAATTTTACTCAAAATAATCACACATACGAGTGTTGTTTTTGTTTTCACATAGTTTTTTTACTAATACATTCTCAGCACTTAGGTTTTTGACAACTGAGTTAGGTCTTTGACAGGAGAGTTTCCGCTCTATGTTTCTCTATGGCTTCAGCGCTATATGTCCAGTTAATACATTAACAAGTCTTCTAGGTTTAGAATCTCCTTTTTATTTTTGTATGTTTAGGGTTTCCCCAGAGAATGTTGGTCATTCTGACGACTGAGTAGTTCTGGCAGTTTCTGATATCTTCATTCTTTACGTTTGTTCTTGAACGTTAGTAAAGGTTTGACATTTTCCTGAGTGATGGTGTTCATGCATGAACCCATCTTGGAGTTTGTTTTTTTTTTTTTCTTGAGGCCTTAAAGGCCTCTTGGAAGGCCAGTTTACTTCATCTCTTTCCTGATTGAATACTTTGACAAATAGATTCCTCATTTTATGTTCATGTTTATTTAATTTTAGCCTTATTTTTTTTTTTTTTTTTTGTGTCTATTTATTTCCTTGTCTAAATCAGCCGTCTGTTGTGTTCAGTGTGTTGCTTCTGTTTGAAATTAGCTATAATTTGCTAAATAAACAAAAACTAATAAAGATTTATATGAAACCCTTAGCATATGTTTTGTGTATAACTCTAACAAATTAGACAAGAACATACCATGTGAGTGAGTCTTAGATGGAAAAGCAAGAAATAGAAAGGTCATAAATTAACAGATTAAATAACAAACAGAGAAAAAAGACACAATTAACTAGAAGGCGGAAAATAGAAAAAAGAAATTGAAAAAATAAACCTGTGTAGCGGATGTAGAGGGCCACACAAAAAGAACAGTTTTTGACAAACGCCCTTTAAGTTTTAGTCATTATATTTAATTATAGTGTGATTGTTATGAGATGTAGGAAATAATTATATTTGTTGAGTTATTTGTAAGAATTTTTTTAGATGGTAAATATAATAAGGGGAGGTATAATGTTTTTAAGCACGACAGGCTTAGTTGAGTTTTAAGAATATGTAAAGCATTCTGAGAGATTCTGGAAGGCTTCTTAAGAAAGGCAATTTAAAATTGTAATTCTTCAAAAGTTAAGAAAGTGTTAAAAAGTCACCTTTGGGACTTCTAAATTGAAAACCTTTGACAGTATTTTTCAGCTTTAAAATTTATAAAATATTAAGTTAAATTCAATTATCTTTGTTTGCTTTTATTTCAGCAATTAACACATATTGATTTGTTTAACTTTTTCTCAGTAAATAATGCTTTTGTTGGTAGCTCTTCTCTTCTCATCTCGAAAATGTCAATGATGACGGATCAACTGAATGCAGTTCAGTGACATTTAAACTGTGTTCTTTGAAAACAAAGTACTTTAATTTTGCTGTTGCAACAGTATTAAAAATTCAACAACAAAGCTGGTAATTATTCACCTCGTCAACAAATTTTAAATAAGTAAAATATAGTGACCAGCAAAAGCGTTTAATGTAAGGTAAATTAGAGTAAATTTTTGTTGTCTGCACCATGAACCGAAGATTCGTAGTTTTAAATATCTTTAAATTATCCCAACTTTAAAAAACTTACGTTGTTTAACCTCATGTGTTCTTTTTGACACATACTATATATCTTTGGATTTTATACTAACAACATAATTTGTTTTGTAGTCCAAATCAAAATTTACCATCTACAACATATTTATCCTTATATTTTGATATCTGTTTGTCAACAAATTAGTTTAGCTTCAACACATTTAACACAAACACTTCGTTTATGAGTCCACTTACACAATATGTGCAGAAACAGCACATATGACTACAAAATAATGCTGTTCCTAGTGTAAAATACATACAAATTATACAATATATGTGTAGAAAACCACACAAGAGGGTAAGCAACGCAACTTTTTAAATTGAAGTTTCATGAACGATTATCTAATTTTGTGTGTTTTCCCACACAAGGGTGAAATGAGCACTGATAAATCTCAAATAGCTTCTCATAATTTTAGCAATCACTGTAAATTTCTCACTCCTGTTTACTCATTAGTTTAGACAGTGATAAAAACTATTACAGAAAAACTCTTAATTGCACCACAATTTTCAATTAACATCTATTGTATCTATTTAAATTACACGTAAGTATTACAGCAAAAACCAGTTTAAAATGAAATTTTGCAATATTTGTACTTTTTAAAAATAAAATTTTTAATATAAATTTAGCTGACACATAGAATTTTAAAACCTTTTGGTTTTTGTTTACTAGTATTCTTTTTTAGTTCTCAGTTAACATTCTGTCAACCTTAATACAGCATGGCTATAAACACAATTTTGTTGCAAATACAAATTTTTAGCTTTAATGTAATGTGTACAAGAGCCACACAAAAACACAAACCAAACAACAAACTACATTAGAGTGCTACAAAAAAAAATTAAGTTGAAAATTTCAACCAACAAAACACAAAAGATCGGTGTCTTTTTGACCCCAAAAACGGTTAAGGAAATTCCAAATATTGCTCAATTACCTTTGGCCTTCAGGATTTGATTTGGAATCACTGAGAATAGATTCTCGATCGGAAAACATTTCGGAATTCCTACCAACACGAAATGAGCTAGTTTATTCACCACCGCACAGTGGACCAAATGCTTCACAGTGGACCAAATGCTTCGACTTTGAGAGCGCCTAGAAATGTGAATTTTGAAATGCAAAAGGAAAATGAAAATTAAATAAGCCCACAATATCGTGCAAATGTGGGTGGTATTTAATAGGCGTGGCTCTTATTGTAACATTGTCGAAATAAAATATAAGTGAAGGGTTTGTCACTTTTCATAAGTTTATATATAACTAGCTGAACCCGGTCCGCGTTGCTGGCCCTTAGAAAACATCTGTTTTATATTGCATCTCGATCTCGAATTTAATATACAGTGTCGGACAAAGTCGGTGATTCAACCTTCAATTTTAATACATGTGGTGGCAGTCCGGCTGGTTCCAATGAATTCAAAAATTCAGTAGGATAATCGACGGCTTGTTCTTCGTTCATTATTGTGTCAATCGATTTGCATTTTATTGTTTCGCCAGGCAGTTTCAATTGTATTTGTTTATTGAGCTTGTTAACATCATAATTTCTTGGTGCCAAAATTGCATGTTCCCACAGCCCATCCGAATGTTTGTAGTTGGTTGTAAGACTTGGAAATACTTTGTCAACAACGAAATCTCATTTGTGGCGAGATCAATTGACATTTTTTCATTTCTGATGTTCAGCAACTGTTTTGAGAATGTTTCGGCAGAAGGGTATTGCCGATGTCATTTGAAATCATGAGTTGCAATTTTGGATATTTTGAAGGAATTGCTTGGAAATAGGATTGGCGCCGGAAATGTAACTTAGAAGCAGCTTAGGCGGCTCAATAACTGATGGCAGAATAACTTTACCGTTCGAACAGCACATTCCCGGGGATTCCTTAGGGAACTTCAAAACGCGGCAATGTAAGCAATGTTTGTCCATTGCGGCAATCAGTACGTCCTTGTGATTCATGTAGTTATCATACTTATTGTAATAAAATGCCGGCAACTTTAAATCGATTCTTTCTTTTGATCGAGCTATTCGGGAGCGATTGGCTTCTAGTCTTTCGATATGCTGTTTAGGTGTATCCGCAGCACTCGATGAAGATGCAATGCGACGCATTTGCTGAAGCCGTGATTCTCGTTCTCTTCCCGTTTCTGCGGCTCTAGACGTAGATGTCCTTTCTAAAACAAATTTTATTTTAATAAAACCGTTAATTTTTATTAAAAGTGGAATGCGGAGAGTTATTCAAAATATTAGTTTTTTTCATAGATTTCATATGGAAATTTCTTATTCATGCACCTAATATGCAAGAAGTAAACAAAATCGTTTATCATCGATTGATAATATAAAAGAACTTTTATAGTACCGGATATGTGTTGAAATGTATTCCTTCCTTCGCTTACACTAAATAATTCGCTTCAGAGTACACCACTTTGAATTACAATTTTTAGAATGATGTTAAGCAACGAAATGAAAATTGTCATTGTTTGAACGTTGGAAATAAAAAAAAGGATTTATGTATTCTCCAATTGAAAAAAATTTGTTGGCCAAATTTTTTTTTTACAACAATCACTGACTTTGTAAGCCTGTATATAGAAAACTAAATAAACTATCTGTAAGAATTGAAGAAAAGTTCGATAAACAATTATACAATCATCTTTTTTTTATGTCATTAGCGGTATCGTATAAAAATTTGATTCTGTCACGAAATTCCGTCCATAGAAAATCAAAAATCTGACTTTACAGTGTTACCCGCTAGGCTTATCTGAGGATTCCGTAAAAATTTTATCAAAATCGGTCCAGCCGTTTTTGAGTCCATGTGGAACATACATACACAAATCTGTTTTTATATATAGATGGCATTAACGGTATAATGTAAAAATTTGATTTTTACACACCCCTCCGCCCACAGACCGAATATCAAAAATCTGACTTTACAGTGTTACCCGCTGGGTTATTCTGAAGATTCCCTGAAAATTTTATCAAAATCGGTCCAGCCGTTTTTTGTATATATTGATGGAATTAGCAGTAAAATGTAAAAATTTAATTTTGACTCGCCCCTCCGCCCATAGACCGAAAATCAAAAATCTGACTCTACAGTGTTACCCGCTAGGCAATTCTGATGATTCGCTGAAAATTTCATCAAAATCGGTCTAATCGTTTTTGAGTTCATTCGGAACATACATACCCACATACATACAAACATCCATTTTTATATATAGATAGATGGCACCCCTCCGCCCACAGACCGAATATCAAAAATCTGACTCTACAGTGTTACCCGCTAGGCTATTCTGAAGATTCCCTGAAAATTTCATCAAAATCGGTGCAGCCGTTTTGGAGTTCATTCGGAACATACATACCCACATACATACAAACATCCATTTTTATATATATAGATTCTATATTCGGGAATTGCAAATAATACAGGAATTATGACAACGTTGATATTAATTCGGTATTCAGGCGAAATAACTTATTCTGGTTTCTCGGGAACACGAAATATCGCTGACTGGTTCAGGAGCACGAAATGTATTCGGTTGGATCAGGAACCTGGAACAGGATCGGTGTAGTACTTAAACCTAATATTTAAATAATACAACATTCTTAACTCTATTTTACTTTATTTAATAAACTATCTGCCGGATTCGCAGTTCCAAAACTATCGACCGAAGCCGCAGTGTCTAAACCAGCGAAAGGCATTGAGCTCTCAAATGAGCTCTCTTGTTTTTATTTTCACATGTACGCAAGCACATACATTGTATAAAAACAATCAAAAACAGTCAGTCTCGCATGAGCATTGATAGAAGCAGGTTGTTTTACGCTTTTCGCTTTTTATTATTGTTTATTTCAGTTATTGTTTTTGTTTTTTTCTCAACTTTTTACTCAACTCATACAACTACAATACCTAAAAACTGTAGCGGTGTGAGTCTGCCTTTCGCTGGTCTAAACTAACGACCGAAGTCGCAGTTCCAAAACTAACGACCGAAGTCGCAGTGGCGAAATCAACGACAGAAGTCGCAGTGTGTAAACTAATGACCGAAGTCGCAGTGTTTAAACTAACGACCGAAGTCGCAGTTCCAAAACTAACGACCGAAGTCGCAGTGGCGAAATCAACGACCGAAGTCGCAGTATCTAAACTAACGACCGAAGTCGCAGTACCGAAACCAACGACAGAAGTCGCAGTATGTAAACTAATGACCGAAGTCGCAGTGTTTAAACTAACGACCGAAGTCGCAGTGCCGAAACCAACGACCGAAGTCGCAGTGTCTAAACTAACGACCAAAGTCGCAGTGCCTAAACCAACGACCAGTGTCTAAACTAATGACCGAAGTCGCAATGCCGAAGCTAACGACCGAAGTAGCAGTGCTAACACTAACGACCGAAGTCGCAGTGCCAATTAATTGGATAATACTCAACCTTATTACCATAGAGATTACAATTAATTCCACGGAAGTGAAATCAGTCGGCTCTTCAATTAAATTTCTATAATTTCCGAGACTTGAGGCGCAGATTCTCGTCTTGTGTGCACCGCCCCCTACCACCAACAAACATAGTGTACTTATACAGAAATGCATATAACATACAACCAATATGCAAGTAATATATGATAATACACAGAACTGATATGTGATGTTTACACTAGGGTGGGTTTTAATAAAGCGGTTCTCTCTAACTTAAATAGAAATAATAATGAAAATAATTATAAAGGCGAGTCTTAAAGATTAATAAATAAAGATTCAAGGAATCTTTCGGAAGAAATATATAAATGGTTATTATATAATGGATTATTTATAGAGATAATAATCCACGTTACAAAGATTTTCGAGTAACATCAGCCCGAAAGCAATAAAACGAGCAATCATTCGAAGCTTGCTTCAAATCAGACCACAAACTGGCATCACTTACGCGGAATAAAAACTTACAGCGGACCGCAACTAACAAATTTTTAAATTGCAAGTAATTCCCAGACCTTTTATCACTTATTGAAAAAAATATTTGAAAGTGTTAAAATGAAATATTACTTAAAACACTTTGCAATAGAAATGCTGAAAACTAAGAAGAAATCATTCGCAACTTCGTACGCAATTTCTGTGAAATGGGTGCAAATATATTACACCAGAAGCATGCGACTATTGAAAATCACTCCAGGGGCAAAAACACCTGTCAAATTCTTGCAAATGTTGGTGGTCGATTGTCTTGATTCGGATTCTCCACACATGAAATAAAGCAAACGCGTGCACTTTTCTCCACATCATACTTTATTATTAACTAGCTGAACCTGGTCCGCGTTGCTGGCCCTTAGAAGACATCTGTTGTGTATTGCATCTCGATTTTAATATACAGTGTCGGACAAAGTTGGTGATCCAACCTTCAATGTTAATACATGTGGTGGCAGTCAGGCTGGTTCCAATGAATTCAACGGCTTGATCTTCGTTCATTACTGTGTCAATCGATTTGTATGCTATTGTTTCGCCAGGCATTTTCAATTGTATTTGCTTATTGAGCTTGTTAACATCATAATTTGTTGGTGCCAAAATTGCATGTTCCCAAAGCCAATCCGAATTTTTGTAGTTGGTTGTAGGACTTGGGAATACTCTGTCTACAATTGGTGTCACAAACATATATTTGTTTACTGCATCCGTATATATGGTTGATACGATCATGTGAATCGTAAATTAGCCATATTATTGTTACCACAATCATATAAATAGTTACTGTGACTATAATATTGTTAAAAATGTTGAAATGGTTACAGTATTTTTTTTTTTTCTACGTGTAGTTTCACGCGTATATGGTCTAGATCAAGTACAAAAATTATTGTCCAGTATTTTTCTAAACTTGATAGTTTTTTCGATCAACAAAGTATACATAAGGTTTCAATATAAGTATCACACTCGTACAACAATTTAAATTTTTTTATTTTATTGTAGACAATGAAGAAATAAAATAGATATACATTGAAATACATGAATTGATGGATTTTCTTAATATTGCGGAATTTTCGTTAAAGAAAACTTTTTAAGCATTAAGAAAATATATGTTTGTCTCTCCTGAACACAACACTTAAAAGTTTTTGAGTTAATATACATATCTCACTCAAGTCGCCTGGCTAATTTTTAATAACTGTAAAAGGTTTTCACCAATTTTTGTCTTCTATATTTCATTTGAACGATAATTGCATACACATTTCAATTATTTATTTTATCAAATTGCAAACATAATTATTTGATGGGAACATTTTTGCACAAACTGAACATATTGCATTTGCTTTGTACATGCATTTTCAGACTACAGAGCCGTTGCGCCATCATCAAAATATTTTACAGAACATGTTTCTGCAATGCACAGAACAATTCTAAAAGGGACGGCCTGTAGCTTCGTACATTTTTATCGATCATATAATCTTGGAACACCCTAATACTACATACATATGTATAAATTTTTTGTTGCCATTTTTTTGACTTTATAAACTTTGATGCAACAATGTGTGTATGGGAGGTTTTTTTTTGTTGCTATTGTTGTTGTTATTGAAAGTATTAAAGTTAAGTAGTAAACCAAACAATGTAGTTTGTAAGTATTAGTACTACAAAACAAATTTGATTACATTCGTACAAACATATGAACATAGCCATGCAACTTATATACCAACATAAAAAAAAAATTGCAAATGGTCAGTCAATTTTGTGGTCATACACACACATACATTCAAACACACACACACAACAAATAAAAGAAAAACATTTATATTTGTTATAGAATTGCCACACAGATACATACTTGCATAAATACAAACACGCACAAATTAGATTAAAAATAAAGTTTTTTTTTAAATTTTAACTTGTTAGAAAGAAACGTTTCAAGAGCCAGAGGGCAAATAAAGAATGTTATTATACAATAAATTTAAGGTTTTTCAAAGTCATCCTTTTATAGAAGTATTAAAAACAATTTAGAATTTAAAATCTGATATATCTAACTAGCTAAACTCGGGCCAAGTTGCTAGACCTTAGAAAACATATGTCTTATATTATATTTCGATCTCAATTTTAATATACGGTGTCAGACAAAACTAAAGCACGGATTCCCCCGACCTGACTTCGCACCCGAAACACTTATTATTTATAGCCAGATGACAGCGGATGAGGTGGTCATGTGACTAAGATGTAGCAGATATCTATAATTACAGTGCCATGATATGCTCTTAGAAAAATAGAAACCAATTTAACGAAACGAATTTTATTTAATGCAAATGGGATATACTTACAATGTTTCTTGTTTTATTATATGGAGTAAAAATATATAAATTATTTGGTGTGCCAACTCGGGACCAAGTCACATACAATTGACCTTGTAAAAAATATCAATTTTGCATATGTATGCCGGCAATAATCAACGATTGGCCTTGTACTTTGTAAATGGTTATAGCAAAGGCAAGACGAAACTGAACAAAACGGAATTGGAGCCGCTTGAATTCATTACGTCTTTGGCATTGAATATGCCACCAATGATTGTTGCCTCAAATAAATTAGGTGAATATTTTTTGACGGTCAATTTTGTTCCGTTGCATAATTTTGGCGCGTTTAATGTGGTGGCATTCCGGCTGGTTCCAATGAATTCAAAAATTCATTAGGATAATTGACGGCTTGTTCTTCGTTCATTACTGTGTCAATCGAATTGTATTTAAGCGTTTCGCCAGGCTGTTTCAATTGAATTTACTCATATAGCTTGTTGACATTATCATTTTTTGTTGTCAAAATTGCACGTTCTCACATCCAATCCGAATTTTTGTAGTTAGTTGTATGACTTGGGAATACCTTGTCGACAATTGTTTGAATATTTATTTGCATTTGCCAGAAGTTCGACGGGAACGAAATCTCATTTGTAGCAGGATCAATTGAAATTTTTCATTTTCGATGTCCAACAATTGTTTTGAGAATGTTTTGGCAGAAGGATCTTGCAGAAAATGCATACGCAGGTGTGTCCATAGCGTGATTTTTTCGACTCGGCTCCAAAGGTATGAAGATTTCAAGCATACGTTCATCTCATTTGCGGGCATTGATCGAGAAATAACGAGAAAAGTTTGGCGAAAATCACTATCAAGAAGAATCAGAGCACCTCTTATCGGTTGGTTGTTTCCTCGAAAATCACGCAGGGTCCGGTCAAGCGCTTTGAGCAATTTCTTATGTGCCATTGCACAGTGGGGCAGAATCAAATTTTTTTTGGAAATAAATCTGGTATTTCTAAACGGATGCCCCGATCGAGATTAACCAAGGGGTATATGAATTCAAGTAGGGTACCTTCGACATGTAAAATGTACTTTGAGCCCCCAGTTTTATAACTTAAACTCGAATACTCCTTGGCTAATTCAATATTTCCAAAAAATTTTGATTCTGCCCCACTGTGCATCAACATTCATCCTAAAAGATAATTTTGCACGTTTTAAGGCTGTTGCATCTTATTAACCGAGGCCTACTTGTTTTATTGAACAATATGTAAATTTGGTATGTACCGGACATGTGCTGATATGTAATACTTTCTTCGATTACACCAATTCATTCGCTTCAATGATTTGGTTTATATATTTCACGAATGAACATTTTTGATCGAAAAATTTTATTGTTGTGAAAAAATTTTTTGGGACAAGTTTAAATTTTTTTACAAATTAACTTTTTGCAACATTTTTTTCGACAAAATACATTTTTTTCATTAGCGGTATAGTGTAAAAATTTGATTTTGCCACACCCTCCGTCCACAGAAAAGCAAAAAATTGACTTTACAGTGTCACCCTCTAGGCTATACTGAGGATTTCCTGAAAATTTCTTCAAACTCGGTCCAGCCAATTTTGAGTTTGAGATGATTTCAGCTTTATTTTGTAATAGAAATTAAAAATGATATTATTTTTTGGGAAGGATGAGCAGCAATTTAAAACAAGGAGGCTCTTATTTTTGCTACAACAACAATTTTTCTCTCTTTTCACATATAAGTTTGTCTCATTGTGCAATGTTGAGTTAATAACGGGCCAAAAATGTATACTTTTCATAAATTTTAATGGACTAGTTTTGAAATTTCATGACTTTCAAAGCATGAATATTTGATAATCTATGATTTGATAAACTCTTGTAATACATAATAAATTTCGTTAAAATCGGAGATGTCAAATCCGCAAAAAGCTGTTTTCTGTCGGCTTTGGATTTCATTCTACCTATCTGATTATAAAGTTAGGTAAAGCTGAGTTTGACGAAGGATAGAGGCAAAAAGTTAATTAATTAATAGTCTTCTCATTTTGACAATTCCAACAAAAATCACTAAAGATCAGTCATAGCTTAGAATATAATATATGTGCATAGGGGCATAATTTTTTGAAATTTTTTAAAATATATGTTCGTAAATCCAAGTTTTTAATATGACACTTCGAACTAATTGAAGTGTTCGAAAAATTAACGTTTGAACTAAACTAAAATTAGAAGTCAACATATATCTGTTTTCAATCCCGTGAAATATTTTTAGCTTTTGTATTATTGCAAAGAAAAATGAAAATATTTCATACACATTCGCAATTCAGAAAAATAATAGCTTTTTAAATGTTCTGGGAAGTAAGAATTTCGAACGGAATGGTAGATACGGTAACAAAGCCAGTCCTGTTCCTTTAGCTCACATGTTTTCTTAAACTTGTTAAACAAATGTAATACCTAGAACTCAAATATAATTAAGCGGTGTAAATCAGCATTTTTCTAATGTTTTTTGAAGTGGAATCTTGTAGAATATATTCTCAAATTATTGGACAACACAAAACAAACAATGCGTATGAATGATGAAATATTCATCATACGCATGATGTTATACACAAAACAATAACTAAGCTCCTCCTCTCATAAAATTTCAACCAAAAATAAACTTTTTAAATTAACATTTTCATACAGTTCTCAAAACAGCTTTCTCTTTTCAACTATTTGTGGCAAATAATATATTTATTAAATTCATTTTCACAACAGAGAAAAAAAAAACTTGAACATTAAATTAACTTTCATTTTATTCAATATACGCAAACCAAAAACAAAAAAAGGAGAAAAAAATTAAAACGTAGAATTGGCATAACAGCAGCTGACATCACTTGGATAATACAATTTGTCAACATTAAAATTAAATGTTAAATTGGTTAACATGGTTTTTGTGGTCGATGATGCATTTTACACAGAGTACAAAGCAAAATACGCAATACACACTCAAAATCACGCACATATATACACACACACATACAATCCGCAAAACACTGACACATTTAAATAGCAACATTCATACTCATACACAGATACATGCAGTGTTGATCAAAACATATTGTACAAACAATGGACATCTAACACCCACCTTAAGGTATAACGATCGATTCAGAATTACTTTTGATGTTATTATTTACAATATTTCAATGTTAGATAAAGAGGCTGTTCCCCATAGCTGGATAACATACGACTTAATTGGTTTTATTACCGTCTTATACAAGAGAATCTTGTAGTCCAAGTCTTGGGCTGACCGAGTACCAAGGAGCCAACACATTTGAGTAGACTTTAGTTTTATATGTGTCACTTTTAATTTGATATGATGGGTTGATGTTCGACGGCGGCCTAGATAGATGCCTTACATGGTTTTGATCGAGTGTCCTGATATTGTTAATATGTATTGAAGAGCATCTATCTCTTCTTAAAGTAAATGTAACGTAAACATATTTGTAACATTAACTTTAATTTTCTATTTCTACTCATTGATGTGAGACTGAAGTTGTTAGATGCTATATAGAGATCTTTGTACCCATCAGTTAATCAAGTAGTCAATGTATCCATTATATACAGTAATTTTCACTAATGTCTGATCAATTCGCTGACTCCAATTAATATATTGTGGGTAATTGGCCACGTATGTGCTCTTTGTAGTACAGACAGAAGTTAATTGGTTACTTTATACATTGCATGTTATCTAGCGTGAAGACAATTTTCAGTTATTTGTCTCTAACTAATCTCGAGTGTAGTCATGTTAAAAGTTATTTGTGTTCCTTATTTTTCTATGAATAATTCGTACAATATGGTTTTATATAAATTATGTTGATATAATTCTCAAACAGTTTATTTTCTTTCTGCTTAAGTACACTGATATCCCAAGTAACAATTTGTGAAGTCAATTGTCACTTTAGTGCCTCTAAGTAACCAAGAGTGTAGTCACTTTAAACGCTTGTTTTGTAATGCACTTCTCATAGTATTTATTTTACCCACCAGAAGTAATCTATTTGAGAGTAGTCGGAGGAAGGTTTGTTTACAAGCAGTAGGTTATTGAAATGTCCACGAAATGTCTTTTTAACTGACTGATCAGCTCTTGTACATGTTAAAATAACTAATTAGCTTATCAAGTTAAAGTTAGGTAGTAAGGATACTGACTACGTAACCGGTATGTAAATCCAATGCGTTGACAACTTTGAACCAGCTATCCGACAGTCTGATTGTAATCTAAAAGAATCAAAAAATAACTAGTCACGTAGCTAGTTATGCATTTATCGACTGCAATGACATATGTTTGAGTCATAGAATAGGCCCTAGAATAGTCCCTTAGGATATACCAGCGAAAATTTGTCGGTGTAAGGAGATCGCATCTTTTACTGTTATTTTGAAAGATTTGTTTATTTTATAACTTTTAAGTTTTAAATATCTTATGTACATTGTGCCAGACTTTATCAAATGCTTGAGAGATATCTATAAATAATGCAGAGCAATATTGATTGATCTCGAAATCTTTTCGTATAGCCATTGCTATTTGGTGCAGGGTCTCCTTCAGAAACCAAACTGATGGTCAGAATAATATTATTTGTTGCAGATAAAATATTTCCTTATGTCATTTTGGTTACCAAACGTCGCAAAAACTCGTCAACATTGCGGTTTAACAATGGCAAATACTCCTGCGAAGTTGTCACACGATTGCACAAACCCATCTTGAGGAAAGCTTCCTCATATCTTAGTGATCATTTAATATTAAAAACCACTAAGCGTATGACTTCCACAATCTCTCCCAACTTCAATCTCCGATAGTCCAACACCATGTTGTGAATTTTTTCATTTGTTTCTGGTTTGGAGACCGCAATTGGGCGTCCAGTAAGTTCGGCCACAATGAAATTCAGTAGAGCACATTTTAACCATTGAAATTGATGGTGCAGAGTTCCCATAGTATTTATCAAGCTTTGCATTTATTTGAGTGATGGATTTCTTCCAAAAAAATAACGATTAATGAGCACACGAAATTCACTACGCGGTAGTCTGCTATCAATGGCTGTCGAACACAAACTATATGACGCAGCCTGTTAAAATTTTGACATGACTCAACTAACAGTTGCATGTTGACAGAAGCAGTGTCGCCTGTTCAGTTAAGTGGCGAGAAATTCAAAAAGTCATGGACTAATTGACTGTTACTATTTATATATACAGCGCCTTCTTCTAGCAGTTTCAAGAGTTATCTAACGGACAAATTTATGTATCCACAAAGA
Source organism: Calliphora vomitoria (assembly GCA_942486065.2). Taxonomy (NCBI): domain Eukaryota; kingdom Metazoa; phylum Arthropoda; class Insecta; order Diptera; family Calliphoridae; genus Calliphora; species Calliphora vomitoria. Next base: position 33,408,714 of record OW818030.2, read on the forward strand.
TCACCTAGAGCTTTTAAAGCTGTTTCATAGTTAATGTTTTCATACCTATAAGCAACGATAATTATAGCGAATTATCAACAAACATTGCTTACAAGTAGAAGTTTCTACTGATGGAAATGTTTAAGAACAACATCATGCAAGCAGTTGTTATAGACCGTTACATTCAAATTGACAATGAAATTTCGTAACAATATTATATTTAAAATTTTTAAAGTGCTTTAAAAGGAGCAAAGGAGGATATGAAAAACTGAGTATTTAGTTATTCCACATAGAGTATGTGCTTTCGTAAATATAGTGTGGTCAATTTGTTCAAAATGCCGTTAACGGTGTAGTGCAATATGTTTTTTCCTATGCTTTTTATACCCTACACCACCATAGTGGGGAGGGTATATTGGATTTGTGCAGATGTTTGTAACGCCCAAAAATATTAGTCTAACACCCACCTTAAATTATACCGATCGACTCAGAATCACTTTCTGAGTAGATTAAACGATGTCCGTCCGTATGGTTGGCTGGCTGGCTGGCTGGCTGGCTGTCCATGTAAACCTTGTGCGCAGAGTACAGGTCGCAATTTTGAAGATGTTTCGATAAAATTTAGTACATGTCATTTTTTCTGCCCAAGGACCAAGCCTATTGAAACTGGCTGAAATCGGTCCATTATTTCACCTAGCCCCCATACAAATGTCCTCCCGAAATTGGACTTAATCGGTCATAAATGTTTATTTTATATATGTATCTACACCAGTTTTTCTCCAAATAAATTTTATATATACCGAATTTATGTCACCAAATTTTGTTATGATCGGTCCATAATTAATCATAGCTCCCATATAAGACCTGCCTCCGATAATCACTTTAACGAGCATAAATCTACATAAAATGCAACATAAAAAACTTTCATATAGACATTAATCACATGACCAAATTTCATGGTGATCGGTCCATAATTTTTCATAGCTCCCATATAAGGCCCACTTCCAAAAATCACTCACGAATATAAATTATTGAAATTTTGAAAGAATAATGATTTTGCTCATTTACTTAGTGTAGGGTATTATAAGGTCGGGCTTGACCGACCATACTTTTTTACTTGTTTTAAATTGGATTTGTTGTCTCTAAAATCTCAAAAAAAAAAAAGTTTTGACTCTAATTTTGTAAAATATATTTCGACCGATACTGTAAGTGCTCATTGGTCACTCATATTCTGTGTAAATGTATGAAAAAGTTTATGTATTTATTTATTTGTATGTGAGTGGGTCTGTGTGGACATTTACAGAAATAAAACTGAATTAAAATGCTGAACAATATTTTACTATATTACTTAATTGCCAACAAGTCAAATACAAGAGACGGCGAGAGTGTAAAAAAAGGAAATGACTGTATAAATTTAAATTAAAGAAAATGGCATGAACAGAAATATATTTATTTATATGAATTAAATGAAAAAAATATATTGTATATTAAATTATAAAAACGATCATTTTTTTAATGGAAAAGAACACGTAATAACAAGGTGACATATTTTTTTTGTTGCTATTCAATTTAAAAGTGATTTATTGTGGCAGTACTTTAAAAGTTTTAACATATTTTAGCACTAACTTTTGATATGTGTAAAATAAGTTATTGTGAAGTCACGGTATAATATTTTAAGACTACCAATGTTTTGCTCTAAGGGCCATTGAACTCAAGTATCCCATCTAGTATTAATCCACCCTAATGTACCACCTTAATGTCAGAAAATTTAAGCTCTCAAAAAATCATTAAACTTCGATGATGTATCGAAACCGTGTCTTATTGTCAATGATAATTCGACAAAATTTGGTACAAGCTTTTCTATTGCTCCAAGGACGATGTCCATTGAATTTGGTTAGATTCGGTCCATTATTTCTCTTAGCCCCCATATAATTGCCCTATCTGAAAATAGTTAAGCTCTCATAAATATTTTATTTATATAGATATTCAAACCAAATTCAGCACAAATAAGTTTTATATAAGCCGAACTCGCACTACTAAATTTTGTGATGATTGATTCATAATTAGTCATAGCTCCCATATAAGGCCCACTTCCGAAAATCACTTTAACTAGCAAAAATCTATTAAAAATATTAGTATTCTAATAAAATTTAATAGAAATAAGTTATATATATACAGAAGTCATTTCACAAAATTTTATAACGATCGGTCCATAATTAAAAATCATTTTAACGAGATTTCTTAAAAATGTTAGTATTCAAATCCAGCTCCAATATATATTTTAAAAGAGAACTGTTTATAATCATCTTCTCGGTGTAGGGTATCATATGGTCGGGGTTAATCGACTATACTTTCTTACTTGTTGGTTTTTTTTTTTCCATAGCCGACTAATTTATGAAGAACTTTCCACACCATTGCAGAATTTTATCGAGGATTGTCTTTAGGCCCTCCTAGCGTGGTTTTTTATATGTGGGCTACTAGTAGCTCAGTTTTGGAGTCTAAACTGCACTTGCCTTCAAACGAGACTTGACACGTAAGTAGTTTTCTGTCCACTACTTCACTATATATAGAGCAATTTGTATATTTCTTATCTAGGTGTCCTTATCGCTAAAATCAGATAGAATAAAAGCTTTAGTGTTGTTCTTAACGCTAGCTCTGGAACCAATAACTTTCTACGAATACTATTTACATTTATAAATACATTTAATTTCTTATATATTCATATGAAGAATATTGTTATGGATACCCTATGAATCGTTAGGGTTACTGGTGAAGCTGCCCTTAATTTCACCACGATAGGCCCAAGCTTCTTATGAAGCCAATTATCCTGTTTATTGAAAGATCAGATTTCAAATCTGCTCCGATGTACTTCACTCAGCACTACCCTAACATAAGACAATCCAATGTACATCCTCAGAGGTATGGTAGGTTGGTTTACGTGGTAGTTCCCTGCGCGCGAACAATTTATTAGAGTCGAACCTCGTTTTGACAAACAAGACCATACACTCCTCAGATGTAGTGTCATTTAACTCGTAATGTGTGCTAAAATGTTGAAGATATTAGACCCAACCTGTAGCTATGAGATAACTCAGTAGGTCATTAAGCCTAGACCCAGATACCACACCAAGGTTGGTTAATATGTAGTTGTCCAGGAATCTGTGCATTTTGACAATCAGGGCGGGCATTCGCAGAGAAGGAGGAAAATCGTTTCCTCTTTTCCTCTATCCTTGCTCCTACGATAATGGCCATTAAAGGGGAGTCCACTGCGACTTGAATGCTTGCCTAGCATCCTAAGAGGTATAGTCCTGTGTCTTGAATATCTGGATCCACCCTATTGCATTCTCTGGAACGGTGACATAATAAGATTACGGTCCTATGAAAGTGCGCTGGTGCCTATGTTAGCTCATGACATTGCACTTATGACCAAGTAACCATCATAATGTCAACGAGTGCCTTTTAGAGATATAATAGAGTAAATGACGACACTCGAGATCTTACATCACAAGCAGATAAGTTCTAAGGTGCCTTCTGGCTATTCGATATCACACCTCATATCCCTCAATTTCCCTCACAAACACTTATCAACCCAATTGAAGTTTGCATATATATCTAAGCCTGAAACGTCATCTATACGCAAAGCTCTTTTATCAAATTATGTGGTCGAGGAACGTTCTACATGGCTCTTAGACATAAGTAGGGCAGTAATAAAAACAACTAAATAAAATTAAATGAATTATACGAAAAATAAAACACACAAAACTAATATCTACATATGGGCAATTCCACGAGAATGACTACCACGACCGAAAACCCAAAAACCCTTGAAACTTTTTTTCAAGATGATTTGAATAGGAGAAAACACCAAAATATTACTATGTGTCAGTATTTAGGGCTTATTACAGCATTTTATTGGTAAAAATAATAGTTTAAACTAACTATATTTAATTGTTTAATTTAGTTGGAGTACTTTTGGCTAAAATTGTGGTCAAAGCTAAACTCCCAATTAGCCTATAGTGTGAAATGAATTTGACTCTGATTGTTTATTTGCTATTACAAAATTGTTTATTGAAACCGAATGTATATTTTCTATTAATTTTTTTAGTTTTTGTATACATATATTTACAGAATATATATTGTTTTATTATAAGAGAAAAATCTGTCACGTACGATATTAAATTTTATTTATTATAAAATTATCCAATGATTGTTTTTATTTACATATGACGGATTGTAAAGGAAAAATATTTCGTTTAGTGTAAGAAATTAAAAGATAACATAACGCCTCTCAAGACTCGCAAATGTTCGCATATTTCTACATGTACCTCAAAATTACTTCAGTTTTATGTCACGTACGATATACTCTTATTTCGCTCGATATTTTGGATAACAATGTTTCGAAAGAACTTATAATTTGTTTAATATATAGCACCCTCTGAATGGAACATAAAGACCAAATTATTTTTCAGATACTCTTATTTTTGAAAAATTTATTCCACCCTATAGGCGTACAATTGTCACGTACGATGACATGGAATTGCCCATATGTAAATAGTAGCAGATAATGAAGAAATAGTGAAGAACGTCAAAAATTAGTTACTGACTCCAAACCATTTCCAAAACGGAAAAAAAATTATAGCTATTTTAAAATTCAGATGTTTACTTATTTAAGTAGCGCCAGAGCTAGGATTAACCATAACACAGGATCTCGTCTCACCTGACCAATGTGTCTGAACACAGTCGAAGGCGTATGACACCTGACTCCGCTTTTGAGTAGTGAAGGTTAATTTATTTCGTCGTTATCTGGATCATCGTCCAATTCTTATAGGGCGTACTCATCCTCTTACATTTCCATCTTGCCATAGAAGTCACCCACTTGTGTAGAGACCGATTGAGTGTTATCATTCCCAGATGAAAGTTCAGACCCGTCGTGGCAGCTCATCAGCTGGTCTTTATCATTATTCACCAGAGCTTGAGGATTCTAATTGGTGTCACCTTCTGAGGAAGATATTTCCAAATCCATAATACATATTCTCTTAAGTCTTACGAATTGGTGGCACAAAGTCACTGTTAAAAGTGGCATTCCTGGAATGCTCTACAGCATATCGATGGCTTTGTATAGAAAGGTCGTATCTCAACTTTTAGTTACTTTACAGGAGAAGAAAAAACTAAATAAAACCTGAAAGTGAAAGTGAAAAATATACTTTTAAAAAAGTTGTTTGTTTTAATATAAACCCAAAAATATGCATTCAACATTTAATGAGTTAGCGCTTTTTCTTTCAAACTATTATTGAAATGAGTTAAGGTTTTTTTAATTACTGTAAATCTGTTATTCGTCAACATAGGAAACTGAATTTTTTAGAAGAGGTGTATTTGAGTTTTGTCTACCAAAATATGTGAAAAACCCGGGTTTGAAAAAAACGAGATACGACCACCAATATATAACCTTGATTTCTTTCCAGTCCTGTATGAGTTTCTGAGGGCTATTGAACTACTTTTGGAACGTTCTCTTGCTCCGTGAGCTCATCGGCAGTTTTTTCATCAATCTGACTTATCATTTTGTAGATGAAACACCTTGTTTTGAAGGCTCCTTTTATGCCGTGTGGTATAAGATAGGCGGCCCATGAAGATGCGTCAGCGGTAAGCGAATTGTTCTTCGTATGCTGTCCTTGCACAACTGGTTTAGAGGTAGACTGAGTCTTAGCCACCTAAGCAGCAACTGAAGCAGGGATTTCGACTGGATTGGATCTCGTCCGGACACTGGGAGCCATAGAGGTACCTAAAGAAAGAGTTGTGGTAAAGATACACAGCATTTTGAGAATTCTATACCTACTATCAAACATTGGGAAAAGAAAATGTTTTTCCACTGGGCTAAGTTTTAAGATTTAAAGTTATTGAAGTAAAATAAAATTTCAAAGTCATAGAGAAATATACATAGAGCAGAAACTCTGCTGTCAAAGACCTAACTCATTTGTCAAAAACCCATGTGGTGAGAAATATTAGTAAATAAAACTATGTGAAAACAAAACAACATTCATCTGTGTAATTATTTTGAGTAAAATTTTAGTTTGAGTTTTTTTCTAGTTTCCGCTCTTGTTGTTTCTTTCTCTATGGTCGAAGTATTGAAACAAAAAATAATAAACACAAATTTATTTTTTATTAATGGAACTATTTCTTATTACAAACGGAAAATTCGTGCTATAAATGTCGCCAGCTGAATCACACTAAAGGTTGTAAGAAAATACTAACACAAATATTCAATATTACATGCGTACGTATATTTGAAACGTTACTTAATTTGAGTCCTAAACTACATTGTAAAATAACAAAGGAATACATCGCGGAATAGTACTAAAATATTTTCTCTCTTGGTTTTGATACAAAAACGGACTTTCTCTGTGCTGGAAATATAAATAAATTAGAAAACGCAAGGTATTCAAGGGATGAACTGATTCTTGATAATAGCTAAGACAATTTTATTGAGAACGTCGTCATTAAACCGCACCATGGTCAATATTAACAGAAAATAATATTGGACTAACAGAAAATTTACCTTAGGAACGACTATTCCTGTGAAATTTTCATTATGAAAAATTCTTTTAGTTAACTCCTCTATCGCAGAATATATGAGTGAATCTTAAGTAATTGGAGGTTTCCTTGCATCTCCCGAACTTTATCTAAATCCTACTGTTGCACAGTGGTGTCAGAAAAAGTGGTAATAAATCGGAATATTCTAAAGTACTGGTACGTTTGCAAATGATGTAAGCATGAATCGTAGAGGTGGATATATTAAATTTACGTTAGATTACAAAGTGAGATACAGCTTGTCAAAATTCACCACCTCGGGTTAGGACAACTTTGTACAGCTTGTAACTTGTGCAATTATGAACATTAGAGTGGATCGATTTAGCAATTTTAATCACGATATTTGTTATTATAAGACAATTATTAATATTCAAGTCATTTTCAAAGGGGCACCTTGTATGGGGACTAGGAACAAATGTTGCCCAATTTCAAAATACTTTACAGTATATTCTCAGATTAATTAGAGCTAATTTGTGCAAAATTTTATCAGGATTGCCGCATAATCAACATATTAATGACTTCTCAAACAGTTTTCAACTTCAACCAACAAAATTTAACCAGCTAGCTCCTTTCGTTTGGGTCCTATCGTATTTCCACCAGACAGGCAGAAGGACAGACGATCATAGTTAGATCGTCTTAGAATCGTATGAGGACCAAGAATATATATACTTATGTGCGCCCTGGCCAAATATTTCGATGGGTTACAAACGGAATGACAATATTAATATACCCCCCATCTTTATTGATGGTGGGAATAAAAAGCATTCGTTTAAATTTCTGCAACAAATTGCATACGCACCACTATAGATAATTACATTAAAGAAAAATGTTGGTTTGAAAAAAAAAATTTAATTAACTCAATTAAATATATTTAAAATTATTTTAATCAAAATATTATGGTAGCATTTTTGAAAATTTTATACAACTTTATTTTTTGGCGTCATTTACCATTTTAAATAAAAACAAAACTGAAATAAAGATGAAGCAACAGCAACAACAACAACAACATTGAAACAAACAAACACGCTTGAGTTGTATATTTTATACTTGAGTGCATCACAAAACTAACTGCAACATAAACCAGCAACCAGCAACTATGCACTTATTTAGCTGTTGTTGTTTTTGCTGCTGTTATTATTCTGTTGCTTTTAAGAATACTTGTTATTATTGTTGTTGTTTTTGTTTTTGTTTTTTTTTTTATATATTTCACTCTCAACTGTTGTTGATGTTGTTTCTTTCAGTGCAGTACACTTGCAAACTGTTTGTCTGTTTATTTTCTACTTCAACCAGAATGGCACAGAGAAAACAGAGATGGCCAAAATTTTTGCGAAAATCAAGGACGAATGATGAAATGGACTTTAATTGGCATTCCATAGCAAGACATAGTTTGTTCCTACTGCTTGAAATGCCATTCATATTAACTAGAAAACTTCAAGTGTGTTTCAGTCCTTGACCAATTATTTATTGCTAAAATTTAAATACAATTTAATGCTGTAACAGCGGGCTATGGTTACTTTAAAAGTGCCTTTTCAATGACTTCTCTGATAAAATCACACAATGAAATGAAAAAAAACGAACCTTTGTATGAAAACACACAGCACATGGCCACTTTTGATTTCGAAATATACTCGTATACGTTATTTTTTATTTTTTTTTGTTTTTCGTTAACAAGTGTCTACTTTTACTATAAAACAGATAACTATGAACGTGCATGGACCACTTTTTAACTCTTTTTTTTAATATTTCAGTTAGTTGCTACTCTATCTTACTAACAATGTTGCAATTTGATGTCTTTATTGCAAAGAGCCACTCGTTAACAAAGTACTGTGTATGTAATGTATTTATACTTTACACCACCTTAATGGGCAGGGTATTATGCGTTTTTGCTGATGTTTGTAACGCCTTAAACATCACTGTACATAAATGCTTGATATATATAGATATCCACCACAATTTTTCCACAAATATGTTTTATATAAAAATAAATCACACCTAAGAATGTTGTGCGGATCAACTCATTTAAGACCCATTTCCGAAAATTCCTTTAACGAGCATAAAACTCTCAAAAAATTTGGTATCCAGAAAAAAAATTCAACACCACAAAGTTTCATATAGAAAAAAATCAAGTTAGCCAATTTCATGGTGATCGGTTCATAAAGAAGTTTCATATAGAAGTAAATCAATAAAAATTAATACAGTGCAAGCTCGCGATTATGGAACCTGAAATGTTATAAAATAAACCGTCGCGATTACCGGGTCGTCGCAGTAATGGGTAGTCGCAAATAACCCATTATCGCGTCGACCCGGTAATCGCGACGGTTTATTTTTTAACATTGCAGATTCCATAATCACGACATTTTATTTTCGCGACTTTTATCTGTTTTTTTTTTTTAAATTTGATTACAGTGTCTATAGCTAAAAAAGGGAAGTTCCCGTCTTTTGGTATATTAACCTTTTTGGTTAATTTTGATCTTCAATTTTGTCAGTTTATTCATGTCATTCGTTCTGTAAATACATCTTTTAATATGGGAAAAGTTCAACATATTGTAAAACCAACAATTTCTCAAAAATTAGAGATTTTTAAAAAAAGTAGAAATTCCATAAATTCAATTTGCGTGAATTACAAATTACATAAGTCTTTGGGTTACCGCATTATAAAGCAAGGAAATTCAATAAAAAAGTTCATACGTGCAACAGAAAGTGGCCCTGGCAAACGTTGCACATTAAAGAAAGCTGAGTACCAAAGAATGGAAAAAATGATTTATAAGTGGTTTCTAAAACAAAGAGAAAAAAATGGTCCAATATCAGCAGCGATTTTACAAACAAAAGCCAAACATTTGCTTTAAAAAAATTATCAAACCAATTCAGCTTTTAATGCCAATGAAGGATGGTTAAAGAAATTTAAGTGTCGACATGTAATTCGAGTTTTCAAAATTACGGACGAGAAATTGTCTTCGAAACCTCAACTTATTGATCCATTTGTGAAAGAGTTTAAGGACTATGTTGATGAGCATGGGTTGACTCTTCATCAAATCTACAATGCCGACGAATCTGGTTTATATTATAGGATGCTTCCAAATCACACTCTTGTCACATATAATAAGAAAACAGTGCCCGGAAGAAAAATATGTAAAGAGTGAATAACTTTTTTTTCCCTGTTCAAATGCGAATGACACAGACAAATTGAAATTGTTGAAAAATCGAAAAACCTACGCGCCTTTCAAGGCTTTTTCAACAATCCTGTAATATACAACTCCAGTAATAACGCCTGAATGATATCATTTATATTCAAGGACTGGTTCCATCACGAATTTGTTACCCACGTAAGTTCATTTTCACCAATTAGTTAAAGTAAGTTGTTCATAACTAAATATTTTTAAGGTCCGAGAATTTTTGGCTTCAAAAGATCTGCCGCAAAAATCTGTTATACTTTTAGATAACGCGACGTGTCACCCAGTTGAGGAACAAAAAAAGTGATGACCATTTAATTATAGCAATGAATCTACCACCCAATTGCACTGCGCTTATTCAACCGTTAGATCAAAACGTTATCAACTAGGTCAATTTAAATTATAATAAACAACTGCTCAACCACTTCCTTGACCAGAGGTGAACAAATTTGGAGTTCAAACTAAAAAAATTCAATCTCAAAAATTCTAATTTTAAAAATTACATACATTTTTTCAATAAAATTTTGGATTATGTTTTCGCTACAGGTCTGATTTTTAATTAGTCGTGAATACAGAGCTTGCACTATATATGTATGACCGTTTAATTTATTGTTTGTGTCTCATAAGCGCCTAAACTACTAGACCGATATATCTTTAAGAAACAATAGGTTTCATTGTATTTCAAGTGGCCGTAGAACTTCCCATTCAAAGTAAATAGTTATTATTGAATATCTGCAGAACTATAATTGAGAAATCCTCAAAACTTAATAGAATTTGCATGGGTTTCATTGTGCGCATCTTGACTGAAAATGGGTGGAATTGAATAAAAAATTTTATTTGACTTAATAAACTTGTTGAATTGGTTTTTGTATTTGTGAAAACAAAAACAAATATTTAATTTTGGAAGACAACAAATTTAAAAATTGTGTTAAATGAAAATATCAGTCTTGTGGCCATATTTCATGATTCATTCTAGCTTTTAGGGGTTTCAGTACTTTTTTTAGATAGTAAGTTGTGTGAGTTATTGGAACAACACAATTAAATTGTAATTTTCTTCTACAAAAGGAAGCGACATGGTAGTTGTAGGAAAAAACTAGAGTTTCTGGCGGTCAAGCCTGTATGAAAACTGTGAGTATATTATAGTTTAAATCCAGTTGCACTAATATTTTTGTATTTTTTTTAACATACATATTACTACAAACACAGAGAAAATATAAAGAGATTTCCAAAAAGAAGTATTATTTTGAATCACCCGGTATTTCGGTAGCTGTCTCTTTTGAAGCTTTTATTTTTTTACATTTGACAAGTAGAAACTACGCCATTACTAAAAATGGAACGATACACGCTTCAACAACGCACTGAAATTATCAAAATTCACTACTAAAATTGTGAAAATCTTGCAGTCACAGTTCACAAAACTAAAGCACTTTTGGGTCGTCTTGAAGCACCTTGTCGGACCGCAATACAGAAATTGGTGGAAAACTTCGAGCTCTTGGGACAAGTTAGTGATGTAAAGAAAAAAACCCATGCACGTCGCACAAGCACAACTGAGAATATTATTGCTGTAGCCCAAAGTGTTGAAGAAAACCCAGGTTTGTCCATTCCTCGTCGTTCTTTGGAATTGGGCATTAATTAAACCTTATTTTAGATGATATTGATCTGGACAACGTTTTCTTTCAACAAGACGGCGTTCTACACAAGCAACGAAACCATTGCTCTTTTACGGGAAAAGTTTCCAGACCGTGTTATCTCTCGAAGAGGTGATCACAATTGACCACCGAGATCTTGTGATTTAACACCTTGCGACTTTTTCGTTTAGAGCCACGTGAAATATAAGGTCTACGCCAATAGTCCAGCGTCGATTTAAGACCTCAAAGATAAAATTCGTGAGGCTATCAAAGACATAGGGCAGCCATTTCGCGATCTGGTTATGGAAAATTTTATGAAAAGGATATGGTCCTGTAAGCATGGTTTTGATGGCCATATGGCTGATGTTGTTTCTCATTATTAACGGCATACCTTCCTCTTTAGTATGAAATAAACATCCGAGCATTTATTTAAACAAAATTTCATTTTTCTTTGAATTCCAAAATAACACCTGTTGTTAAAAATCCCTGTACATAGAGCGGAAACCAGAAAAAAGTTCAAACAAAAATATTACTCAAAAAAGTTACGCATAAGAGTGTTGTTTTTGTTTCACATAGTTTTTTGTACTAACATATTCTCCCTACTTTGGTTTTTGACAACTGAGTTAGATCTTTTAGAGGAGAGTTTAGGCCATAGAGAAACATAGAGCGGAAACTAGAAAAAACTCAAACAAAAATATAACTCAAATTAATTACACATACGAGTTTTGTTTTTGTTTTCACATAGTTTTTTCTACTAATACATTCTCAGCACTTAGGTTTTTGACAACTGAGTTAGGTCTTTGATAGATGAGTTTCCGATCTATGTGTAATTATCTATGGTTTAGGCTCTATGTAAAAAAGAAGAATTTTGTTCATTGTTTGAAATATTAATAAATTTTCAAACATTCTATTTCTTACTTTAATTGGTTACGATAACCAAAATAATTTATATGCAATGATAATGGTTAAAAATTCCCAATATTAAATAAAATGAATTTTCTCGTAACCTTTTTATATGAAATAAAAATATAACAATTATATTGGGTCCCTGGAATTTAGTGATTGGATACGAATTTTTATTTTTTCTGAGTATGTAGAAGATAAACAATGGGTGGGATCAAAAGAGTGGAGTGGTGTCTCCTATATCCAGTTTAGGAGAAAAGTACCAATTCCCATTTTTATCCCCATTGCGGTGGTAATTTTATTCATATAAATTTCTGTATCATGGTAGAAGCTCATAATAAAATATTCGTATGTCTATGTCAATTTTTAGAAAAATATATTTTATGAAAAAGTACCAAAAATTAACATAATTTTTATCATTTAAGGGTTCAAATTTCCAATAAGTACCAAATTTATTTCTGTTATTTTTTGATAACTAAAGAATACCATTTAAAATTTGTTTCTATGTTTATTGGTCAAAAAAGTACCAAAATACAGGTTTTACCCGTTTTCTCCCCTAAAACGTTAGAATTTCGAAAAAGTAAAACTCACGTCAACTTTTTTTAAGTGGAGTAACACGCAATTTTTAGTTTTTGTATCTTTATTAGTTTGAAGATAAAAAGTTACCGAATTTACCCGTTTTTATACCTTTTTTACCCCTCAAACGTTCGAATTTCAAAAAATCAGTGGATTGTTTTGGGGAGGGAAGAACCCACATTTAAAAAGAACAGACGCATTGCAGTATAATCTCAATTATACACAGCGTGTATGGGAGCTAAAGCCTTGCATCTAGCTTCTATTAGAGCGCTGATAGAATTCTTATTAGAAGGTCTTCCATTTAACCTACTGCGTAATACCTCATAGAATGTCTACAATAAGGCTTTTTAAGGAGTGAGATAAAAAAAACAATACATGTTTTTCATTAAAACATTTAACCCAAGTATTATTTGATTTTTTTTATCCATTTAATTTGATAAGAACGTCGGTTATTATGTTTAATGTCAATTATGTTAATTTGTTGTTAATTTGATTAAAATAAGTGACGAGAAAAAAGCGCATACTAAAGTTATTAAATATTTTCAACAAAACCCAACTTGGTCCTACAAAAAGTTGGCCAAACCATCAAAGGTCTGCCGTCAAACTGATTCCAATGTTATTAAACAGTATCAGGAGAACTTGTCCGTTGATAGGAAACATAGTTGAGGTAGAAGGAATGGTCCACATTATGTCAATAAAGCCAATAAATAGAAAGCATTTTCAAAAGAGCTCCCAAAACATCCAGTAGGAAATCAGTCCGGTTAGCTCAGCACTCGGACTATTTGGTACGAAAGGTTAAAGCCATAGAGAATAGAGATAGAGCGGAAACTGTCAAAGACCTTACTCAGTTGTCAGAAACCTAAGTGGTGAGAATGTATTAGTAGAAAAAACTATGTGAAAACAAAAACAACACTCGTATATGTGATTATTTTGAGTAATTTTTTTGTTTGAGTTTTTGTGTGATTATTTTGAGTAATTTTTTTGTTTGAGTTTTTTTCTAGTTATTTTTGCTAGTAATTTTTTGTTTGAGTTTTTTTCTAGTTACACGATTGATGCGTTCCTGAAAAAATCGTGTAAATCGAAATGACAAATGATTGTATGAGAAATCGTGTAAATCGAAAAAAGACCCAAATACGATCAAATTAAAAAATTTTGTTTAGAAAATTCATTTATTTTAAAGTAAAGTAAATATATTCCCCCATATTCACAAAAACAAAATTCAATTTAAACAATGTTTTAAAGCAAAATTTCCATAAAAAATTTGATTTTAAAACGTTGTTTAAATTTAAAAATTGTATTAGCTTTTGACAGAAAAGTCCGCTGTGGCATTATTTTCCAAAACTGTACCGATTCATCTGTATTGAACACTTTATCAGTAATGTATTAATTAGCAGCAATAATTTCAGTACATTTTTCGGGATATTCTTTAGACACATCTATGTCACCAGAAGCTTGTTTAACTTTTAATTATAGATTATGTAAGGAATGTCTTTGCTTAAATATTTCAAACCAACAGTGACTTGATGGTAGCTGATCATTAAGTTTTTTTTGTAATAGCATTGGTATCAATAGGGATTCGCTTTTGAGTTTAATTTTCTATCCAGATCATTAGTGGCTTTTCCATATATTCAATTGTAATGTCCCGAACGCATGAAGTTGTATTTAGGCTCATTTTGATTCCAGCTGCTATACTTTTCCCTATTATGTTTTAATTTTTTATAGATAACTATTTTTGAGAATTGTGCAGAATATATTTACTGAAAAAAATTAATTTTTGCTAATATATTTAAAAAAAGAAATCGTGTAAATTGAGGTAATTACCACATCACTCGATTTAAACGAAAAACAAAAAAATCGTGTAAAAGTGAAATCGTGTAAAAAAAGAACCGTGCAAATCGTGGGATAGGTGTATTGAAATTTTAAAAGAAAAATGTTTTGGCACTCAGTGTAGGGTATTATAAGGCCGGGCTTGACCGAGCATACTTCCTTGCTATTTTTTTCATCTCTTTTTGCCAGCATTATTTTCAAATGCTTAAAGCATATTTAAAAAAATGTTGAGAATAGAAATTATAAGAATAACAACAACAAAAAATTAAGTAAATAAAATAAAAGTTTTATTTTTCTCTAGAAGCAACAATATACACACACTCTTTTATCCTTTGAATGCCAGTCCTGTTTGAAAGGGGGGAATGGTTGTTTGGGAAGACAGGGCAAATATTTGTCACTACGGAAAATCTTGTTGCTTTATACTGAGCAAAAAAAAAAGAGGGAAAACTTTTCCCACATTTCTATTTTAAATCATAACAAAAATTGTTCGTATAACTCGTATTTTAAAGTTTAACTATCAGTATATAATGTTTTTGTTTCGTTTTTCTTAAACTTTGCGTTAAAATGTTTACATTCTTCATTGCCGCAATCAGGGCTATACAGTGGAGTAAAAGAGAGCAAATTAAAAGTGTACTCAATTATAACCTTTAACTATAGGGAGGTGAATTTTTTGGACATAGTTACTCTCATGGTGGTAAATTTTACGTGTGTTATTTTTTTTTACATTTTACTAAAAAAAATTATTTTTTTATTACCATTTGCTTTATAAAAATAAGACACAATATTTTCTTTCGCAAGCCTTCTTTTGGAAGACTAAAAATCGTTACTTAAAAAAATATTAATTCGAAATTAATCAAGAAAATAAGGATATTTTTCACAGCTAAATGAATTAATTAAAACTGCAGAACAAAATTGTTGCAGTTTTTTATTCATTAAACTCCACATTTGGATTTGTTACATTCAATACAAACTGTCAGTTAAGCTTGTTTAAAAATTTCCGTCATCTTTCTTCATTGACTGTTTGCTAGGATACTGATTCGAATAATAACACAGGTCAACCAATAAACAAAACAAATTTTGGTGCTGTATCAAACTACATAATTAGCGACATGGGTCTTGATAATGACTCCCACTCCTTTTGTATGTATTCTATTTTGAGTTTCTGAGTGGTATACTCTTGAGTTTTCATATCTAAATTCTCCATAGTCTGTCCACCATGTTTCACTGACTCTTAAGATACCTATATTCTATTTATTTCATATATTTTTGCTTTCGTGAGTAGTATACTCTTGTATTTTCATATCTGAAATCTACACAGTCTGTTCACCATGTTTCACTGACTCACAGTATCCTATAGTCTATTCATTTCACATACAGCATTGTTGAGTTTCACAATTTCATATATGTAAATTTCTAACGTTCTTTGTTCCTCATTTGGTCGGAGACTTAGGACCGTAAATTTTGTGATGAGTTACTCATGTTGTATGATTTTGAAGGGATATCATACACCCAATATGGAAACAGATGCTGCTGTTATAGGGTGGCTTTAATATAGTTAATGGCGCCAATAACTTGCCATGTCGATTAGAGCTTCAAAAGGAATTCAGTATTTCTGGTCTTGATGCGACCCTAGGCTCTAATCCGCTGGATTGTCCGCCAATGCTTAGTTTATTCGCTGCTGCCCTGCATACTTCAGGGATTTCCAATATGTGGAGGCGCCCTTAGCACCCAGCTGTGCTTCCCAAATGAGCTCCTATATTCCATATTCCCTATCAATATCAATTTTATATGGAAAAAAAGTGATAAAAAAATGTGTTTATTAAAGAAATTTAAATAGTAATCTGTGTTGGACTATAACAGATATATTAATGTATCAATCACGTTTTTAAATTATTTGGGGGCTTCGAAAAGTTGATTATCTATAACGATCCAGAATAACTATATGGTGTTTTAAATGAAAAATGTGGAAATTACAAACGGAATGGCAGTTTATGTTGAAGGGAAAATAAAATTTCATATATTTAATGCTTTTAATAATTTTTAGTGAAGAGGTCTAACATTGGTGTCTTGGACAAATTTGACGCTGTATATAGTGGTTCAAAGCCAAACTAGGTGTACGAGATTGGCTTTTTATTTTTTAATATTTAAACACAGCTTATATAAAAATAATACCTGTAAGCAATGTATGGAGGATTTATTGGGTAAATTGTCATCTATCGGATGGGTATTTAAACAAAGGAATTATATTATTATTATAACTAGTTTGGCTTTTAACCACTGTATATGGAGTCAAATTTATCCAAGACAGCAATGTTAGACCCTATATTTTAAAACCATCAAATCTTTGCATTAAATTATAAAGTTCTATCCAAAAAATATCAAGTGGGAAGACAAAACGGACAAGCAACTGAAGAATCCGTAAAGCTTTCGGAGGATGGTAAATCTCTCCGTGACATTTTCAAAATTCTGGGAAGGAGTCATTCTACTATCCAATACTTTTTAGAACGATACAAGACTTCAAAACAAATTAAAAATAAAACCAAAAAAGCACACAATAAAAAGGCATGTAAAAAGCATCCCTTTGCATGAAAGAAAGCCTGCGCCAAAACCATCCCATCTCCATAAAATGTTGTTGCTCATCAGGAAAAATAAAAGGGACCACATAACCCTAACCGCACTAATAACATTTACACGCGTAGACACCTGAGAAGGGTGCTCGGGTACCCGTGTGTTTATTTGTCCGTTTTTGTTCACATTTATTGATTGCAATGGAAGAACTTTATGTTTTTATTGGAATTTTACTGGTCTTGGTTATCAATGGTGACAACGACGATCCTCCTCCAATTCTTTGGGGATATTACACCCATCCTTTATACAAAGCATCGTCAAGTCGCGTAATACGTTGCGAATGCGTTTTCAAGATCAAGACGCAAACAAACAGACAAAACCGCTCCTATCTCCGATATCTGGAATATGTTAATGCAGAATATACGTTAAACTTTTTTTCAGATTAAAATGAGATAGTAGATAGATAGATAGTAGATAGATAGGCAGAACTAGATGTTGTCCGTTGTGACCAAGAAGATGAAGTATGTTTTATTACTGTCAACAATGCATTAAACTCGCGGAGAGCGAGCTATTGTTGGAAAAGAGGAGATTAACGACTTCTACGACAAAACAAAATATCGGAGTACATAGTATGGACCAGCTGGTGTCTAAACATACCACCAAACGCAAAACAAATAGATTGGCAGTTTTTTCAACATGATTGATTCAAGCATGATTGGTTCAAGCATGATTGATTCAAGCACCAAAAAACAAAGATCTCGCCGAGGACTTTTCACATCACTTGGCGTAGGATTGGCAAATAAAAATATGAACAAAAGAGCCAATGATATTCAAATAACACAATACGCTAACGTCCGGGCAGCTCTAGATCTTATGAGAAATAAAACCATCCCTAAGGAAATTTGCGAGGATTCTGCGGCATATCGGATACAACTAATCGAGATAAACCTGGATGGTTGCAAATAAACGGTCCCTGCTACCTGCGTGACTACTGATCTAACATCTGGTCGAAAAACACGTCAAATATGCGATGTATGTAAACGACCAATGTTCAATGTACTAGATGTTAATTGTTTTTATTTTTTATTTGATGCAATATTTTTTAATTAAAAAAACTAAAAATTCTATAATTTTTCAGTTTTTCATACAAAATGTAAAAAGATATATAAGGGTATCAGGAGGGAAAGAACTATTTGATTTTGCATGGCTCCAGAATCAATCCAAACGAATGAAAAGAACTTTAGAAATGGAAATACTTTAGAAAATTGTTATCTGAAGGAACTTGCGGAACCTCAGATTTGTATTTTATTTTGTTTAAGACAAATTTTACTTCAAAGCTTGTTTGGGTACCGGGGTATCCGCATCAGTACGGTTAGGGTTAAACTTCGCCAAACTCACAAATCAAAGGATTTTTCATTTTGGAAAGATGTGTTGTTCACAGGTTAGAGCAAATTTAGCATATTTGGCTCTGATGGAAAACCATATGTATGGCGAAAAGCTAATGAGAAGATCTTACCAAAACATGTTAAATTTACTGTAAAGCATTGTGGAGGATCGTTGATGGTTTGGGGGTTTTTCTCGGCAGCTGGTCTAGGTTCTCTTCATTTCATCGATGGCATAATGAACTATAAAATATATTTATATACTTTAAAACTGTGATTGTTTATATAGTATCAAACAATTACTATACTGAGATAATAGATTCGTGATAGCAACCGCATTTGTTGTCAATCGAATGATTCTAACTTAATGACTGAATTTTACAGTTGTGGCTACAATATCTTAGAAGGGGTAACAAAAGTTTGTTTCAACCCAAATTCTTCTTAAACAACTGACTTTCTGTTGACAGAACCGAATAATTCTATGTGTGCAGCCGAATCATTCGATAGGCAACAAATTGACTTGCTACCACGAATCTGTTTTCTCTTTGCTCTTGTGCCAGGATAACGACCTTACGCATACATTGTAAGGTTGTGGTTGTACAATTCTCCTCATGTAAGGGAGACACCTGCCAGAGCTATCTCGATAATAAAGACAACACCACATTTCCTCTCAACAGGAACTGAAAAGAGTTCTTACTGAGGAATGGGAATAGATTGATCCCAGCGTTTGCCGCAAACTAATGGAAATAAAATACAAACCCTTATTTAATTGAATTTTATTCAAGATTAAATTTTTTTAATTTTTTGGAAAATATTTTTACCTTGACCCAAAACTAGAAATGTGCAAACCTAACGTTATCCGGTTTTCCTTTGATTATAGATGAAGCATAGAGAATTTGCTAAATAAGGATTACACATTTTATTGGAATATTTTCAATTATAGTCGTAACATGGCAGACTGCAATTTCACAGTCAGACAGCTGAAATCGTCAGATAGGTTACCCTAGTGTAACTGCCACAAAACTGGATACAATTAGACGCAAAGCTCTAATTTCAGTTTCTTCAATAGATTTCACTTTTTTGTTCTAAGGCAGTACCTCGCTTTCTCAAAACTCTAGCATTAAAGTAGAATTTGTCTGTAAAAATAATACTTTTTCAAGACATAGGTTAATTTAATTGGACGTCTCTGTACTGAACAGCATAGCCAAAATTATAGATTTGATCGGTGAAATTAATAAACGGTTTTTTTCTGCCCATGTACGACTGAAGTTCAGATTTTTTAAAGCAGCGATTAATTGTACCTCCATCGACATCAATTCCATAATCTTTTTTGATATATTTTTTTAATTCTACGCTACTTTCTTTTGAACTAGCTAAACCCGTTCCACGTTGCTGGCCCTTTGAAAACCACTCTTCTATATTGTATCTCGATCTTAATTTTAATATACAGTATCGCATAAAGTCGGTGATCTAACCTTTAATGTTAATACATGTGGTGGCACTCCGGCAGGTTCCAATGAATTCAAAAATTCAGTAGGATAATTGACAGCTTGTTCTTCGTTCATTACTGTGTCAATAAATTTGTATTATATTGTTTCGCCAGGCAGTTTCAATTGAATTTGGTCATTGAGCTTTTAACATCATAACTTTTTGGTGCCAAAATTGTACGTTCCCACAGCCAATCCTAATTTTTGTAGTTGGTTGTAAGATAACTTGTCCACAACGGCTTGAATATCCATTTGCAATTGGCAAAAGTTCGGGAACGAAATTTGCAGCAAATGCACACGCAAGTTCGTTGTTAGCGTTCGGCTTCTGCAGCTTCACTTCCAGTGAATAAATTTAAAGGAACTTTGCATCATTATTGGGAAGCGGAAGCAATGACCCAATTCTGTGTTACATTTGGCCTTGAACTTTAAAGGTGGGCATGAAGCCGACGTCATTTGAAAGCATGAAATGCACTTTTGGATATTTTGAAGGAATTGCTTGGAAATAGGATTTGATTTTGTAAAAATTTGATTTTACCACGCCCTTCCGCCCACAAAAGGTCAGAAAGTCTGACTTTACAGTGTTAACCGTCGGGCTTTTTTATAATTTGTTACTATATGTAAAGTAAAGTATACCATGATAAATATTTGCAAGCGGTAGTTTTCAAAGATTAAACATAAAATTATTTTCAAATTAAATGAAATGTCGATATCGTATGTAGAGTTTTGCGACTAATTGTACAGATATTTCAAACTATCTACCATATATAAGCTCATTTGTTGTCTTTATGCTATAGAATTTTAACAACAAATAAATTATTTTATCCAGAATGACAATAAACAACCAAAAGAAAAAAAACAACATAATTTTTCCCCTGGCCCACTGTTAACTGCTAATATTTCTTTCTCATTTTCATGCTCAAATTATGTTTTAAAGTATACGACATCTCACTACTTTATTTTCCTATGTTTATACAAAAGCGGTAGAAGAAAAACTTCTTTTAGCTTTTCATTTTTACTTTTAACTAGTCAGGGAAAAGTCAACATGTTGTCAGCAATATAAACATCGAAAATGATTGGCTACTTAAAACTTTTACTCAACCGTAATTTCATTTTAATGGTTTGTACAAACCAGTGCTTCTCGTTGTTTATTTATTGGGAAATATCGAATGAAAAAACACGGAAAAAAATAACAAAAAAAAAAAAGCAAACAAATCAAATAAAAAAATAAAAAGAAAAGAAAAACTCCATGAATCAAGTTTTTATCAAATACTTAAACGGAAAAAAGTATGCTCTTGGCATTCACTTTTATATTTAAGATGAGAAAACTTAATTTCAGTTTAAAAATTTATGTACAGATCAAAAACAGCAGGGAAATTTTCATACAAAATATTTTGACTGACAGTTTTATAAGGAAAATAATGATGCCATAAATAAGTGTTTAAATGTGATTTAGGGGGCAAGAGAATTGTTAGGTTAAATGTTAAAATTATTGTGTAAAATTATTAATATAAATATAATGGTAGCCTATTACTTAAGGCTGAATTGGTGTAAAATTGCGAGTTCCCAGGTGCTAAACTACATGACTGAATTAATTGAAATCTATCCCTTATTATGGATAAAAATACAGATTTTTGAATGCAATTAAAGGTCATATTAAAACGCCGATACATATAAACACTGTTTTAAAAGATCAGGTCAAAACCTATTACCTTGGAATTTGTAAACATACGACTGTGAACTAACATGCAGTACATGTCAAAGCTCAATATCTTTATATTTCGTCCATTGATATTTAAGGTTTTGAAATTAAATTTAGTGTGAAAACTAATTTTACGCACATTGAGGTCTTTTTTTAAAATATTATAAAAATTACTGTGTTATCGAACGTACTATTATTCAAAACTAAATATTTTTTCACGCCTTACTGTGAAAAATGAATTTGAACTTGAAATAGTTTTAAAATTTTCTTAGTATTTATATGGTTGGTAGTGGCTGCAATTAATTTAAAACAGTTTCAGTTAGGTGACAGTAGTGTGTTAAATTTTGTATAAATTTCAATTGAATTAAGATGATTCAATTAAAATTTGAAATTTTATCAGTATTATTTGTAAGCTTTCTATTAGCATCTGTTTCAAAAACTCCAAGGCCATGGGTTTTGACATGTGTTAATCCACCATGTCCTAGGAATAAATAATTCGCTTAATAATAATAAATTATCGAAATTCTTCTAAATAAAAATAAAATATCGAATTTAAGGTTTTTTTTTTTAATTTCGAAACCAAAGGGCATAGGTCAACATTAGAGACGCAACAGAGAGTAAAAACACAACTATCTTCCAAATTTGTTTGGAATTCATCAGATATAAAATAGTGGTTTTAGGAAATAATTTTGATAACTATTACGAAAGATATTTTCAAAAAAACCAAAATAAAGCCCATGTAAAAATCGTAAATTTCATAATTTAAACTTAAATATATTTTAAAGTATAAGAGATATCTTAGTGGATTAATGAATATTATTTTATTGTCCTATTTGCGAAATCCTATAACGAAAATTAATTTAACCTATTAATAACTGATCCCCGAATCCGTTGTCCGATTTTTATGAAATTTTAAACAGACAGTTTTTATACTGCCCTGACAATTTAAACTTTTTTTATCTGCATTACCTGGGTCTGGGTATTTTTTTACCCATATTAGCATAAGGAGTGAGATCGAAAAACCTCAACATACATAAATGTTAATAAAAAAAGAAACCACAAAATCTACTGTTTTTATAGTGCATTTACACCTACGCCATAAATTTTTTATAAGTTGTTTATGGTGGTAAACTAGTTTGAGAAATTTATTTATCCATACAAATCAAAAACTGGTTTTGTAACTAGCTTTTGATATAAACTAGTTACAAACAACCAGGTTTTGCTAATGCAACTCTGTTTTTTTTCAAGATTTTTCTGGAAACGCTGGTGATATTTGACATTTGCTAAAAAAAAAAAGTTTTCTAAAAAAAAACCTAATTGTAAAAAAAAATTTTGAACAAATTTATTAAAAAGTGTATTTCATATAGTATGGACAACGAATTCTGATCTACAGCTTAATATTTGGGTACAGCACTTTTGAATATGTATTTGGTATAACATATTAAAAAAGTAACAACGTCCATATTTTAATTCAATTTTTAACATAAGTCAGCTGTTTTATGACTTTTCAAAGATAAGCCATTTAACTGTCTAAAATGCTGATGTGAACGGTATGGTTTATTAAAGTAGCTTATGATCATAAACTAGCTTGAAATTACAAGTGTAAATGCA
This sequence comes from Calliphora vomitoria, assembly GCA_942486065.2. Taxonomy (NCBI): domain Eukaryota; kingdom Metazoa; phylum Arthropoda; class Insecta; order Diptera; family Calliphoridae; genus Calliphora; species Calliphora vomitoria. Next base: position 33,432,120 of record OW818030.2, read on the forward strand.
GTATTATTTGATTGAAATTATTATTACAACTTACAAAAAATATTATTTTTATAGTTTTAATAAATAGTGATGAATTTATGAATCTTTGCCAGAAACCCTTCCATTATAGTGCTTTTTGTCACTAGTCTATCTCCGTTTAAAATCTACCACACTTTTATGCACATTTTTGTGCTCTTCAATTATCTTTTAACAATATCCCAATATCTCTGCACTGGCCTTAGCTCCAGGCAGTTTGCAGGATTTGGCACACTTGGTACAAATACCACCTTATGTTTCTTTTACCACTCAAGAGCTTGTTTATCATAGTGAAAGGATTCCAAATCAGGCCAAAAATAAGTGGACACATTAAGAAGTCTTATGAGTGGAAGCATCCTCTTTTCTAAACATTCCTTGATATAAATTTCGGTATTTATAAAGCCCTTTGTAACAAATATTTGGCTACCTTTGCCGTAACTGCATATTGCTTGTCATGTCAAGAACTTTTTTGGAAAATTTTCTGCTTTTGGGTCCTAATCTTATCTAGAACATTCCCTCGAGCATCAGCAACATAAAAATATTGACCCAGAACCTTCGAAAATTTTCCAGAACATACATTTCATAAATTTCTGCCAGAAACTTTTTATCTACATTGACTTTAACTTTTTGACCAAATTGTCCGAACATTGAGCTAACCGGACTGCTTTCTTACCAAACAAATAGAAAGCATTTTCTTTTGAAAATGCTTTCTATTTGTTTGGCTTTAGAAACATCAACCATTTATTCTACCTGAACCAGGTTTTATATCAACGGACATGTTCTCCCGGTACTGTTTAATAACATTGGAAAAAGTTAGATAGCAGACCTTTGATTGTTTGGCCAACTTTTTGTAGGACCAAGTTGGATTTTGGTGAAAATATTTAATAAATTTAGTACGCACTTTTTTCTGGTCACTCATTTTTATCAGATTAAAAATAAATGAACATAATTGAAGTTAAACATAATAACTGACATGCTTTACAAAGGTAACTTGATAAAAAGTATTAAATAATACTTGGGTTAAAAGTTTTAATAAAAAACGTGTGTTAAGGTTTTTTCGATCTCAGTTCTTATATTTTAAAGTATAAGAGATAACGTAGTGGATTTATCAAGATTTTTTTTATTATTCTATTTGCTTTATAATGAAAATTTATTTAATATATGTCTTTTTTTGTAGAAGTTATGAGTTCTAAAAAACTTTGCAATCTAAAGGTGGTGAACTTTGAAACCCCGTATCTAAGTTTATATGCTAATGGTGTGGTCACAATATTATTTTTTATGAACTTTTCTTCCTATTCTGCCGGATTTTATCAAGGTAGGTGAGACCACCATATGATGGCAGACTACTACATTGACTCTGTAAAATAAATTTTGTAAAAATATTTAATTTTTATGTGAAGAGAATTATTTTTGGTACTATTTAAAACATGTATTGTATATAAGATTGGATTTTTTAAAGTTTTAAGATCTAAGATAAAAATATGCTCTCCAGGATATCTTAACTCTACTCAAATGAATCAGATTTTTGTGTAGATTAAAAATCTAGAAAATAATTGAAAGTTTGGAGGGTCGTTCGTGAAATATTAAGCGAATAATACAAAAAATGGCCCTAATAATGCAAATATTAAATGTCGCTATATCTTTGAAACTAGAGCTGCTGGAAAAAAACTAATGACGTCATCGTAATCGTAATTTAACAAAAAACAATGGATAGAAGTCTTTAAAATTAGGTCGAAATTTGAATAAAAATCCATCTTACCTTACAATATTGTTATTACATATTATTTTACCTAATTTGTTTTTAAAATAAAACCATTTTACTTTTGGTATACAAAATTGCTATAACTTTGCAGGTTTTACGAATAATGTAGAAAAAATACTTTCAAATTGTGGTCCACTGCCCATGATTTCACCTATATACATAGGAATATGTATAGTATACGCTGTATACGATATTTCGTTGTGTAACACACCCCTGTTGCCAATGACTTCAAGACAACGTCAACGATATTTACATGACCATGTTAAATCCTAGAAAATAAGCAGGCGACAGCTCATACAAATCGTAGACGACTTTTTCGATTAAAGGGCACTTAAATCATACACGATGTGAGCTACATTATCATGTGTATTGTTGTTGGCGATCATATGAGCGACAATTTGGTTAAAGTTGTCATCGACGACTGTACAAACGATTTTTCTCTAATGAGGTATTATACAGTTAGGGACAAAATTGTTCACAAAAAGTATGATTAAAGATATATCTAGAAATTTTTTTTTACAAACTTAGATCTGGCAACCCATTTTATGTTATGTAGTCTGGCACAATGTTGTTTATTGTATGGCAACATTTTTTTGGAGTATCGTTTCTTTTTTACTAAAAAGAAATTAAACTACTATATCCACGTGTGTGAACATTTTTGACCCTCAGATCTTTTTCTCCATTTTTAAAAAATATAAAAACAAAAAAAAAAAATAAATTTTTTAATAACGTAAGTAAAGGACATTATTTAAAGTTACTTAAATAAAATACTACTCTTTTAAATAATTTATTTAGCCTTTTATAATGGGAAAAGCTAAGACTCCCTTATTGAAACAAAATGTGGCAAAAGACATAATGGATGGTGTCCCATATCGCGAAATCACTAAAAAATATAATATATCAATAGGGTTAGTGAATAAAATAAAGAATCAAAATAGTTTAAACTCCTCGGGAAATAAATATGGTCGTTCAAAAAAACATTCGCTTGCCAATGCTCGAGAAGCTCGTCGATTGATTGTGTCTGGTGAGGCTAATACAGCTGTTGACGTCACACAAATACACAACCAAGAGAATAGTTTAAACATAAGTGCCAAAACTATTCGAAGATGTTTAAAATCCAGCGGCCTAGCGCCAATACCAAAACTTATTTAAGCGAACAAAATCGAAAAAAGCGGTTGGCTTTTGCAAAAAAGTACTAGCATTTTACAACAGACGACTGGATGAAGGTAACTTGGTCAGATGAAACAAACTTCAACCGTATTGGGTCTGATGGGCGCCAATGGACTTGGGTTGATAAAAGAATTGGAGTCCAAGAGCGAAATATTACAAGCACAATGAAATTTGGAGGTGGATCTTTGATGGCTTGGGGCTGTTTTCGTGGAAACCAGTTGGGTGTACCACGCGGAATAACTGGCAGAATGTGTGCCAAAGATTACATTACAAAACTTGAAGACTCATACATGCCAAGTTTGATATATTTGGTTTAGAGCCGGGTCAGGATGATATCTTCATGTAAGAAAACGACCCGAAACACACTGCCAGAATTACTAAAAAGTGGTTTGAAGAAAATGGGATTAAACTTTTAGATTGGCCACCCCAGTCTCCGGATTTAAATCCGATTGAACACCTTTGGTCAATATTGAAAAGGAATATATTGGCTAAAAAAGACCCAGCGAAAATCATCAATGAACTTTGGGAGCGTTCTATCGAGGTGTGGGTAAATATTAACCCACAGGTGCTAATAAATCTTGTAAATAGTATGCCAAAACGAATAAAAGCTGTTAAAACTGCAAGAGGGGGGCACACGAAATATTAATAGCCAAAAACGTAAGGATTTTCGTCAAGGGTCATAATTGTTCACAGTTAACATGTGAAACCTTTTTAAATTTAAAAAGTGAATTTAATATTTTTTGTTAGTTTTATCTTTTTTTTTTTATTAAAGCATAATCTAAAGATTAAAATCAATTTAAAAAATTTCAATAAAAACAACGAAGAAGAAAAAGCTAATTATTTATATTTAATATTGGTTGTTTTGTGAACAATTTTGTCCCTCACTGTATGTAGTACAACTACAACTACACTACACAACTTTTCACCTGCTCTTTATTTTCAATATCAACTGAATAATTTATACTATTTTCCATTACAACAATTCATAAAAAACTACCAAATTAGTGCAATTATTTCCTTCAATAAAGATTTGAAGATATAGTGATGGAAAGTTGAAGACATTGTTCGCTCATATGGTCGTCAAAGTAGTTTCACTGACAACAAAGTGTATATATTATCACTCATATTGTCGTGGATGTGGCTTGTCACTCACTTTGTCGTCAATATTATTTTATTCAAGACGAGTCAATGAAATTGTCGTAAGCTAATCAACAATGGAGCTTAAAATCTTATGCGCAGCAGCATTGTATAGACAACAAATCATAAAATGTCCTTAACAGAACATCGATGAAAATTTCGTCTATGACTGTCTGACCAACTGGAATGGACTGACAAAATCAATATAGACCCCATATATTTGATGGTGAGCAATAATTAAAATTTTTCACTATTTAGTAAGTTTCACATATACAAGATGCTCGTTTTAAGCTCTACATACACAGTTTTATTCTAAAACCAAATAATTTATTTTAATAAACATAGTAACTTACTAGTAAGTAGACTTTTGCAAACCATACATATAAATTTACATTATTACGTACATATATACGTAAAGTATATTATTTTTATCGAAAAACCCATAAAAAAATCATTTCAATTTAATTAAAATCATTTAAATTGTTTCTCAACCATATCAATTTAATTAAATTCTAAACGCTTGACAAACATGTCAGTCAAACCATAGAAAAGCTGATTTGTGGTATTTTTTTAAATTAACTGGCATTATAGAATATTTCACCTTAATTTTCTGTTTGTGTTATTTTTTTAAAGTATGAAATATATGTTGCATAAATTCGTCACATTGTATTTTTCTTTAAAAATACTGTGCTTTTCCGCCTATATATACATATATATTTGTAAAGAAAATAATTTTTTCAACAATGTTCTAATATTACATATTTTAATTGCATTAAAATATTTAAGTAAATATTTATAAATATCTGCATGACATTTAAGTAATAACATTTTATCCTAAAAAAATGTATATGTGTTTTTATTAATTTTTACTTTGTTAACAATTATTTATTAATTTTTTTTATTTGGTTCTATGTTATATGTTTGTGTACAAAATATTAGACTGCTCCTATGAAATTACGTTTCTAATTATACCTTCCGATTTTTACCAGAAATATAATTTAGTTATTACGATCCATCAACAAAATTGAGACACAATTCGTTGCTCAGGCTCTTTATATTTTTATAAACCTAGAAACAATTTTAGGCTGAGCTACGACTAGTTAAAGTTTTTTTCTCCATACCAATTTGTAGCACTGTAATTTTACATACAAATCTATGCATATCGTTAGCTTAGTGAGCAAACGTGTTAAGTACATTTTTTATGAAATGATTTTTCTCGTTTTGTGGTCAACATTTTTTCAAAATTGCAAAATTACAATCTCAGATAAATGGAATTGAGTATAGCTTCATTATTAAGGACTGAGACCGAAAAAACCTTAACACACGTTTTTTATTAAAACTTTTAACCCAAGTATCGGGAGATCGTGTCCGTTGATAAAAAACCTGGTTCTAGTAGAAGGTATGGTCCACATGATGTTTTTAAAGCCAATAAATAGAAAGCATTTTCAAAAGAGCTCCCAACACATCCGGAAGGAAAGCAGTCCGGTTAACTCAGTACTCGACTATTTGGTACGAAAAGTTAAAGACAATACAGTTTTAAAAACATACAAGGCTCAAAAATTTCCTGACAGGAGCTTTGCAAAAATTTAGAGACTAAAGATAGAGCACGGAAATTGATGTCAAATTTTATACAAAAAATATACCTGCTGCATAATGGATGACGAAACGTACAGTAAAATTTCGGGTCAATATTTTTATGTTGCTGATGCTCGTGGAAATGTTATAGAAATGTTTAGGATCCAAAAGCAGAAAATTTTACCCAAAAAGTTCTTGGCATGTCAAGCAATATGCAGTTGTGGCAAAAGAAGTCAAACATTTGTTACAAAGACCACTATAAATACCGAAATTTACATCAAGGAATGTCTACAAAAGACGATGGTGTCATTCATAAGACTTCTTAATGTTTCCACATATTTTTGGCCTGATTTCGCATCCAGTCCTATGGTATGCAGAGTCTTGAATGGTACAAGAACATTAATGTGTTGTGCTAAGAGAGGCAAATCCTCCAAACTGCCTGGAGCTAAGACCAGTGGAGAGATATTGGGATCTTGTAAAAAGAGAATTAAAGAGTACAAAAAGGTGTCCAAGAGTGTGGTAGATTGTAAACGGAGATGAACTACTTGTTTGAACAAATTGACAGAAATCTCAATAAAAACCTTAATCACCACTCATCACTATATTGTATGTGGATTAGTTGAAATCATGGATTGATATTGCCCGTTTTCAATACCAAACAAACCTTGACATTAGAAAGTATTTGAGCTAAAACTGATTCTAACTGTATACTTATTTTTTCAATGATGCATGTAGTATTCCAGAAATTAAATTTATTAAATTATTTTACAGGTTAGAAGCTTCTTTTTATTAGAACACTCCCATGTGATACTCTAACTGTAATCTGCCATCATATGTTTGTATCTAAATTCCATCACTTTTAAACCTTGATGAAAACGCTCTGCTTGTTGTACGCTATACGATTCAAGTTTTTCAGGAATCTAAATGACTGTGCAAATAGCGCACTGTTACGCTTATATTACATCTGCGAATTCACGTAATTTTCAGACTTCTGATTTCCTAAAAAATTTTTCACAACGCCAACAAAAGATTTTCAAGCCACTGCTGCTAAATTATTTACTGAATCATTATCTTTCTTTAAAGTTCCTTTTTATGGGCCATCAAAAATAATCGCTTTTAGTTTTTCTTTACTGTAACTTAGAAACTTTTTTGAAAGAATAGCAAAACGTGGACCAGTTTTATCTACTGCCTTCACATACAGCTTTATAAGTACCAATTTTATGTGTAATGGAGGCAAAATTATCTTATCTCTGGAAAACGCCTTTGGTGAAACATGGACATTTAGTGTACTCACTTTGTTGACCTAACATGCAATTAACCATATTGATGTTTTGAGTACTTAAGTAAGTTTTTTAGAACAAGATTTATGTTCTGAATGAGCAATAGGCACAGCTGCATGCTTATTGCCAATATCTAGTGAAACACGTTTTGAACTTCGCTTTGAGTTGTCCATAAACAATCTCCATTCATGAGATTTGTAGCTTGATAGACTCATTATCGTTAAAAGGCCGACAATTACAAAAGACAGAGCTATGAAACTGAGTCTAGATCAGACATCGGCAGAGCGTAAAATTGCCTTTGCACTCTAACACCACTGTATAGTTTTTGTATGGTTTTGGTGTTGTATCTAGCGTACGTGTGCAAGAAAATAAAATCAGAGATCTCTTAAGGCGGCTCTTTGCGTATGTCTGGTCTAAATCGTTCATAGGCAAAAAGAGAAATTTAATTTGTGTGCATGTGTGGGTAAAAACATAAAACATTCACAAATGCTGTCGTTGAATGCTGTCAACCAACTGAATGAAATAACTGTATTTTTTACGCTCTTGTTGTGTGTTTTGTTTACAATCGTGTTGTGTACGTGTAAGTTGACGAAAATCTTCGTAACCTGAACAATATGAACGCGCATCACTGGTCTAGATGCACTCTTATCAAGTTACTTCTTGTGAAAAAAGTGAAGGTATCGTTTACACTGTCATGTTCATCCGAAAAAACTTCCTACGACTAATCTGATAGATGTTGATTCATAGGAGCTAGTACGATGGTCATTTTATAGCAGATGTTAAATAAAGATATGTACCATGTAATTAAGAAACTCAAAACAGCTGTCATCAATGTGTTTTTTTTTTTTTTTTTGTTATGTTCAAATACTAGGTACACCAAAATCCAAATTATTATGTTTTCTGCTTTCGCGCTGTCTTAAATGTTCACTATACACAAGACTGTTATAGGTTTTCTAAACTTCTTGAGTGTGTATTCGAGATAAATGTAACAAAACGTATTTCGCACATTGCGCCAACCTTTTCGCCATGAGTTCATAATGTTAAAATCAATTTATTTATAGAAACGCACTTATAAGATTAGCATATAGGATTGCATAGTATTGAAAAATTAAGGTAGATGCAAAGCTACACGTTGGATACAAATTTTATTGGTGTTACCATCTCTGCACCAACCTTTTGTTCTCTATTTATTAACCTGTGTTATTTATCATTAAAATTCATACAAAATAAATAAACCGATGATTTTAGAGCGATTTTGTGTCTCCTGTAAATTTTGTGAAAAGGGACTTAGCACGTTTGCATACTAAGCCAACGATATGTATATGTAAAAAGTTTTCATGTATTTGTACTCAGGTGCATTTAACAATAAATTTAACTAAATGCAAACAAAATGCCAAAAATATGTAAATACAAGGCAAAATATTTTAATTTTAAATCTATTTAATGGTTATATACTAAATAATCCAAGTGCATACATGTGTTGTTGTTAGTGTTTTTACATAACTAAATTGTAGATTTTACGATTTGTTAAACATTATAATTTATAAGTGGAGAAAATAATATTTTTTAATTGATTTGATTAAGCTGTTTAAATAAATTGATTAAAAAGGAAAACAAAACAAAAAAATCAACGATTATAAGGTAAAAGTTTAAGGGACTAGTGGTTTCGGAAATTTGACAGTTGATAACGTCCATATTGTTGAAGCTAAATCTGTCGAATTATTCAGTTTGATTTTCCAAATCTCCGCGGATGAATATAGCGTTCGGCAACACGTGCAAATGATAAAATTATTTTATCAAAATGGTTGTTTTATTAGGGCAACGTTCCGTGCGCTTCGCCCATTTCTGGATAAACGCGTACGTCAAACTAAATTCGGTGCGATACAAATCCACACGAGACCCAAGAGCGTCCAATGCATCTCGAAAAAGTCACTATTTGGAGGGGATTTTAACTGATGGTGCCTTTGGCCTATATTTCTTGGAGAAAGTCGTTGGTTAGGTCATCAACATTATCGGCGATCCCTATAGGTCGATGATCACCAAGTTTTTTTGGTGACACAGCTCATGCCAGACTGGGCATTCTGCACGAGCGGTTTGAGCGCATGGTCATCTCACTTGGAGGTGATGTAAACTGGCCACTAAGATCGTACGATTTGACATCTTTAGAATTTTTCTTGTGGGATTTTCGCTGGTCTATGCGAAAAAGCCATAGTAGCCCTAAAAGCCAACATAACCCAAGCAATTGGTCAAATTCAGCCTGATTTATGAACCAGAGTCTTGGAAAATTGGGGATTTCATATGCGCACCACCCAGCGAAACCCTTTCCATCGATAATGGCAACGAATAAAACATGTTGAGGATATCTCACACACACTTTGTTTTATTTAAATTTTAAGACAGGAAACGCTTACTGAGAGATCCTTTATATTGGGTGTATGACTAAAAAGTTCGTAATTTACAATAGATGGTTATCTTTGAATGCAGTTTTTCAAAAATGTCAAATTTTGAAACAACGTATCTTCATATGCGGGAAGTTTTGCTTTTCTTCTTTTCTTTCAACGTGCGAGAGATGAGAGAGAACTTTTGCATGTCTGAAATGATGCTTGAATTCTATAAAAGATAATCATGTTTGCACAGAATCATTACTTGTGATGAAAAATGGATCCGTTACGATAATCCGAAGCGTAAGAGATCGTATGTGAAGCCCGTCCAACCAGCCTTATCGACACCATAATGTAATTATCTGTATTTGGTGCTAGCAAAAGGGTCTTATGTATTATGATGCATTTGGTCTCTCTAGGATAATCTTAACTATGGAAGAGAGTATCCGATATTGGCTTAGCCAAAAAAATGGGAGAAGATCATAGCTCATAGGGAGAAGATTATATAGATAGAATATTTTACCGCCTCATAACCAACAGGCAACACTTTTTTTGTCAACAGGCAGCTGTCAGTTGACACCTGCCAAATTTTAACAAGGAGCGTCATTTAGTCTGCTTTTGATAGCCATTGCTATCAGACTACCGACATGAACAGAAAATGGAAAAAGTGAATTTCGTGTGCTCATTAGGTATTATTTTCTACGTAAAAATAATTTTACTCAAACCAAGACCAAGCTTGGTAAATACTATTGGAACTCTGCACCATCAATTTCACTGGCAAAAAAAGTGGTTTACTGAATTTAGTTATGCTCGCAGATGCACGGAAGATGCCGAACGTTTTAGACGCCCAGTTGAAAATTTTCTAGAAAATTTTGTTGGCCGATTGGATATTAAAATTGCGAGAGATTTTGGAAGCCAAGGGCATCCCACTTGATTCAGTGGTTTCAATTTCGAATGATCAATATGGGTGCCGCGTTTGCTCACAATCGAGTGTACACAGTGCAGTTTCCATGGCAATAATCTATAAATTAGGATACATGTTGCTCATCCGCCTTATTCTCTGGATTTAGCACCGAGTGACAATTTATTTTTTCAAAACCTGAAGAAATAGCTCGGCGGAAGGAGATTTGATACCAACGATGAAATCATCTCACAAACAAATATCTATTTTGATGACCTAGACAAATCTTAATTTTAGGAAGAATAAAAAAAAATTGAGAAACGTTGGAGAAAGTGTGTAGTGCTCAAAGGAGACTATGTTGAAAAATTAAATGATTTTTTATCCAACAACCTGTGATTTATTATAAAAGTCACGGATTCGTTGACCCGTCCTCGTATATATAACCTCTCCTCTTATTAAAATTAAAAAAAAAGAAACTAAAATAGTTCATATATTTAAAACTTTCTAACATTTAAAATAGCAAAAAACCTGTTTAATAAAACTAAAAATTCCAAACACGAATGTAAACTTATCTCACGTAGTCTGGTTAAAAAAGAAACGATGAAAGGAAACGGATATTGGTTTTATCTTAACTAAACAAAATGAAACAATCTAGGAAAAAACCCCACAACAACACAGCAACAAATAAGGGGAGCTTATCAAATTAGTATAAATTACTCTGAAACTAAGAATTCCACCACCCTCAGCATTATTTAAAGAGATATTTGTGTGATTTGTAGAAAATTCTACAATATTATTTTGCTGGCATTTGAATATGTTTTCTGTCTTGCTTTTTTACTTGATTTTTTTTTTATATAAGTATTTTGCATCAGACAATATCCGGATCTATGTTGGTTTTTAGATTTTGTTTGCTTTCATTTTAATAAAGTAAAACAGAACCGTTTTTTTTGTCTGTTAGATATTTCTGTTTGTGCATTTTCTCAAAGTTTTCTTTGTGCTTATAGGAATTTTCATAAACATAAAGTTTAATAAGCAAACAAAAGCAGACAATATTTTCATAAGAAATACAATGAATTGGAAAAAGAAAATATGAATAAGAAAGATGTAGAAATAAGTATTAAGGCGAAGGAAATTAGATCGATATTACGGCCAGATGAATAATAATAAACTATTTTCAAGAATTTGAAAGGGTGAGGAATTTTTTTTCCACAGTGGCGAACTTCACTGACAGCCACAACGGTGTAGCCTGGGAAATTGGCAGTGAGTATAATGTTAAGGATTCCTCTGTATATTTTGACCAGCTATCGTCAATCCTTTAAATATAGATTAGATTTGAATAGTCGTTGAACAGTGCCTTACTAAGTTTTTCCGGGTACATGGTATTCGCAATGGATTTTCAAAAATTCTTAATTTAATTTATAACTTCATTTTTCGATCATAGAAGGAAAATCTTTCTAGCCTTTGTTTGGTGGTAAACAACTTTAAACGCCTAGGCATTGGATTCACTAAAAACTTCCTCAACATTGTCTAGACCAGACATTTTTGTCCCATGATTGTCCAAGAGTTGAGATCCAAGAGCTGAGATCGTAAATGCACCATTAGAGTTCACTGAGTCATAACATGTTCCTACGACTGGTTGACCCTGAAATTTTTGTTCATATTCTACTTGGTTTGGAGACACTTGTCCCCAGTCTAAAGCCAAATCATACTACTGAATAAAAAAACTTTATTTAGCAAAAAAATCAATTTTTGTTGATAGAATATATTAACGTTTAAAAGATATTAAGGTTTGGTTTAATTGGTAGCCCTCCCAAGATAAGATCACTTGGGTGAAAACATTGGTCCCACACTTTATACTTATCACACTATTCGTCCTATGTTTCTTGGTCATAGCTACTCTCCAGCCATCCTACTGTTTTAATAAAAAGGGTACATTGTATGAAAATCTGCCTTAAACTGACTTACTTACTTAGATGGCTATAAACAACCGTTAAGGTCAGAAGCCTGATTTAGAATAGTTTTCCATGCCCGTCGATCTAATGCGCTTCGCCTCCAGTTTCTGGCACCAAGTTTTGCAAGATCTTCCTCAGCTTGATCCTACCACCGGAGTTTGGGTCTTCCCCTTCTACGTCTTCCATCGGGATCGAATTCGAATGATTTTCCCGCAGAAGCATTCTCGTCCATACGTATGACATGCTCTCGCCAGCGCAACCATTGTACCTTGATGCGCTTAACTATGTTGATATCCTCGTACAACTCATATAGCGTATGATTCATTCGGTGGCGATACTCTCCGTCGTCGCAGATAGGTCCATATATTTTGCGGAGAATCTTTCTCTCAAACACCCCAAAAACAGCTTCATCTGCCTGCGAAGGAACCCAAGCTTCAACGCCATATAATAGCACGGGTAATATAAGCGTTCTAAAGAGTGCAATGTTTGTTAGAGAATGTTGCAGTTACCTCTCGCAGAGTCCGCCCCATGATATCAATATCATCGGCATAAACTAGTAGCATATGCATTTTGTTGTATATTGTGCCTGCTATATTAACTGCAGCACCTCGCAGGATTTTTTCCAACAAAATGTTGAATAGATCACAGGATATGCTATCATCTAAAACCTCGTTTGGTATTAAACGTCTCGGAGAAGTTTTTTCCAATTTTAACCGATGATCTTGTCTCAGTTAAGGTCATTCTGCAAAAGCGTATTAGCTTTGCAGGTATACCAAACTCTGACATGGCTTTGAATACTGTTGCTCGTATGGGCCTGTCAAAAGCAGCTTTGTAGTCGACGAACAGGTGATATGTGTCGATTTGTTTCTCTTGGGTCTTCTCCAGGATCTGCTGTAGTGTAAATATCTGGTCTGTGGTCGATTTACCAGGTCTGAAGCCACATAGGTGGGGTCCTATTATTTCGGTGACTTAAGTTTTCAATCTTTCACATAGTACGCTTGATAGAATTTTGTATGCAATAGGAAGAAGTCTTATATCTCTATAGTTGGAGCATACGGTCTTGTCTCCTTTCTTATGCACAGGATACAACACACTGAGGTTCCAATCATCGGGTACGCGTTCTTCTAGCCAAATGGTTCTAACAAGTCGGTGCATACTCCTTAGCAACTCGTTTCCTCAGGCTTTAAGCAGTCGGCACCCGCAGCTTTGTTGTTCTTCAGCCGGGATATTGATTTCTCGATCTCATTTTGGCTAGGTGGTGTACATTCGTCACCGTCCTCAATGATTTGTTCAAGGGTATCTTCGTTGCTACTATCATCTGATATCAACAATGTTGAAAAATGTTGTTTCCATGTCATCAGTACACTTTCAGTATCTGACACTAGGTTTCCGTCCTTGTCCGTACAGAAGAAACTACCAGTACCAATAACCTCTGTTTGGTGCTTTACTTTCTGCTAGGATTTGCGGGCTTCGTTTCTACTCCTGTACATCTCGATCTCCTCACACTCGAGCCTTTCCATTTCTCTCTTCTTGCGACGGAACAGTCGTTTCTCCTCTCTCCTTTTCTCCCAATACACCCCGATACCTCTGACAAGTTTAGTCAAAAAGTATTTTTTGACCACATCCATATGGCGGATAATGACAGAGAAGATCATCACTTTTTATACAAAAGGTAACGTAGCCTTTAACCGTGTGCACGAATAGTGTGATTACTAATTTATCTTCTTATAACCATATTAAGCAAGATTTTTCTGACCTTCATGCTTATATTGTTGCCTTTTTAATGGGTTTTTAAAAGCATTAAGCGAGTATATATATATATATATATGTGTTCCAGTCGTCTTTTTGTTTAGCCTCTTGAAACAGCATCCAAGATTCGTTAGCCCTTAAACTCCAGATGGCTTTCCCACAGGATGTCTCTTGTACTTCATCTAAGTGGTTAGTTCTTAACTAAGCTGTGGAGTCTAAGTTGAACTTATCTTTAGTAGAGTCTGAACATGCAGGTAGGTAATAAAATAATAGTAACTAAGAAGTCATCAAACATTAAGGATCGACTCATTAAAATTTTCCGTACTTAAAAATACAAATGTTTTTCACCATATTCGGTACATGAGAGCAATACATTATGGTGTTGCAATTTTTTCATAAGAGATTGTGACCCCTTTTTCCTTCAGTGTTCAGATCATCATCTGCTAAAATAACTCTCAAGTTACCGGCAGCACATTTCATATTTAGCAGTAAAATTCATATAGCTACGTACTTCTAAGCCGATTATTCGCATCTTCAATTTAATCTGCATTAGTCCTGCGTTTTTGATGGTAAAAATCAGGTGCTGCCACCGCTCCTTTCGAATCCACTTATCCATTAGAATGCTGTGATCTTGTAGCTTCAGACACTCCATCATTTTGCTTAAATTGCAATCGTGGTCTCTTAAAGCATGACTAATCAAATAAATGTATTGGTCGTCAACATAATTTCAGAATACATCCAGATTACTCTGCTGTTTGATTCTCATTTGAATTTTCTTATTGTCAACTACGTTATCCATTTCTAGCTCTACCAATTTGGGTTCATTCCTATACTACATTAGTTTATTTCTAGCTACATCAAGGGTCGTCTTCTAGCTCACAATGAGGCTGGTTCGGTAGCACCAGTTCATATTTTTTTAAATTTTAAATAAAACACTTCTGTATAAAATAATTGGATGTCGGAGTCTTTAAGATGACATTTATTCTGGAACTCTGGATCCAGATACCTGCCATATATCTGCTTGTTGAAACACTATAGGGCCCAAACCAAAGGAGCTAGCTGGCTGAAATGGTCTACAAGTACTCTATGGCTTGGTATTGAAAATGTGTAATAACGGTCTATGATTTCACATAGCTCCCATACAAATATCAATATGTTGATTATGTAACAAAATGTAACAAAAATGTTACTTATAATAAAATTTAAAAATAAACAAACTTTTTAATAGGCTATATACTGTTATATATAGCCTATTAAAGACTTATTATATTTCAAAAAAACTAGAGGTAATTACGTATCCATTGATTATTATATATCTATATTAAATTTAAAAAAAAATCATAAAAATTAAATTTTCACAAAAAATTTTGCAAATTTTATTATAAATCTTATAATTATATTAAAATAATTCCTTATTTCAACGTATCAAAATAATCAAAAAATTTTCACAACAAACTCAATCGGGATATGTCCATCAAAAGTCTGTTTCCCAAAAAAAAAAAAAATCACGCCAATGTTTACCGTAGCTACAACTTTGCTAAATATTGTTAGTGAAAAATTAGGAGTCACTGGAAGTTATTCTAAAAAAGTTAAAAAAATTTTTTCTTCCTATATATTTTCAAAAAGAGTGAACGAAAACGCTATTTTTTTGGTAGAAAATGTTAACAAAATTTGTTTGGCGTACTATTAGCTATATTATTGCTGTATAAAGTTAAGCGGTATCACCAAGTCTGAATTAGCTGTTGGTCAAAAACTGATTACACCATTTTTTAAGGGGCCACTGAATTTCAGAATCTTTGGGGGCCCATAAAAAAAATTGGTCACCAAAATGGACAAACTGAGTATAGGGTCGAACCTATATTATCATGATCGTGTGTTTTCAGCACTGTGCTATGAATCAAACGCCATGGAATTTTGTTATGTTATTTATGACTATATGCAAGTTATTTGTGTTGAATTTCATGTGTATACCGGTATTTTTAAGAGATTTATGCCCGTTAAAGTGAGTTTCGGAAGCGGGCCTTATATTAGAGCTATGACTAATTATGGACCGATAATCATGAAACTTATTGGGAATGAGATTTATGTAGGTACCTATATGAATTAAACATTTAAAACGGATAAAGTCCAATTTAGGCAGGACATTTATATGGGGGCTTGGTGAAATAATTATCCGATCTCAGGCAGTTTGAATAGGCTTTGTTCTTGGTCCGAATTTTATCGAAATATCTTCAAAATTTCAACCTATACTTTGCGCACGGACGGACATCGCTTAATCGACTCAGAAAGTGATTCT
This sequence comes from Calliphora vomitoria, assembly GCA_942486065.2. NCBI lineage: Eukaryota > Metazoa > Arthropoda > Insecta > Diptera > Calliphoridae > Calliphora > Calliphora vomitoria. The sequence continues at coordinate 33,448,338 of OW818030.2, forward strand.
GAGTCGTTTGGTATATTTTAAGGTGTGAGGTAGACTAATATTCTTGGGTGTTATAAACATCTGCACAAACACATAATACCCTCCCCACTATGGTATTAGAGGGTATAAATATAGAGGTTAGATATCAGATGATCTGGGGGGCCAGTTGACAAGTTCGTAACGCGAAATGAGCTGAAAATTCGTCTAACGTATCTTGACTGAAATATAAAAAGTCGTAAAGGATTATATTTATATATCTTTATCACTGTTAGTAACTAGTCCTTTTAACCACTCTCTGTCCATTGACATTCTTAACACTGCTACCAATTTACCGCTTATAATATATTTAAGAGTTCACATATTTTGACCTTACTTAAAATGACCTGTTTATTATACAACATTTAAATATAGGCCTCCATATTTCTATTCTCATATATTATATATATTGTTCTACTTATTTAATTATCATACAAATATTCGCCAAATATGTATTTATTTTATTAACCATGTTTTTATTTACCACTTCATGTTGCAAATCATTATAAAAAGATTGGCTATAAAGTTTAAAGGGCAATATTACATTTATGTGTACAATTCTCCTATTGTTCTCTTAATTATACAAATAATTACAAACAACATTACCTTTAGTTGTAATATTTGTGTGCTTTTTATGATTCCTAGAGGATATTGCCCTATAAACACGGATCGTAAACATTTGAGTCTCTGCGAGAAAAAAAAAAAAAAAAAAAAAACAACAGAACATTCATTCATATATAGTGCAATAACTTTATAAGTAATTGCTTCTTAATCAGTTGTGTTGAAACAATTATATTTCCCATAGTAATAAAGTAAAATACTCACACAACACTGAAATCACTAGAATATTTACAAAAATAAAGTCTGGGTGATGTAAAGGTATGTTAACAACGACAGCGGTAAGTTGCTACAAAAGATAAAAATGAGTAAGGGTCAGGTTGAACATAGTACATATAGTGGATGTCAGAGGTATCCAGTAATTGTTGAGAAAAAGTATAGGTAGTTATGTAGACATATACATTGATGGATTAATAGATTATCAATTATATTTGTAAGTACTCATTGTTAACTGACATCTGTGAACCAGGCTAGTTTTAAGTATTCTTGATCCGCAGAGCTACTTAGACTAGTGCTTGTTAAATAGTGTAGGGTTTATAAAGAAAGAAAGTCCAGCAAACTTATACAAACATATTAACTATGTAGTTAAACTACAATAAAAACAAGAGAACAACCACTTACTCAGATAAACATATAGCTATACCCACTTAACCATGAAGATCGATTGTGAAATTATTAATAAACGTTTCTAAAACATTTCTGGTTCAATACATTTGAAAACGACTGTCGGAGATCATAGCATAGATAAGGTTATAAGGATGATACTAATTCAATTAAGAGCTAGCGTTCTTGAAGACCACAGCGTTCCATTATGATTGCTTAAGTATTTTCATCTGTCATATTTACTGTATTCCTCTCTATATTCTAGATTTTCCAATTCGAAGTTTTGATATGTTCCATGAGTTTAAGCATCCGATAGGTGTCAACTTTTGAAAGACATAGTATCCAAGAATATGAAATCGTTTATTTGATAGTGCAGGGCATCCACATAAAAAGAGATAGCCTCCCTACACCAACTTCTCCTATTATCCACAATTAGTGGCCCAACGAAAAGAGCTAGCTGGTTCTTTTCTGTTGACAACGATTGTTTGATACTGAAAAAAGGCAATATCGGTCCACCTACCCTCCATACAAATGACCCTCGGAATACTGTTTGAGTAGTCATAATTATATTGATTATGCGGGAATCCTGATAAAATACTGCACAAATTAGTTCTAAGTACTCCGAAATTGCTCTTCAATTTCCATGCTCTGTTTTTAGCCTCTAAATTTTTATCAGCGTTCCTGTCAGGAAATTTTTGTGCCTTGTATGTTCTTGAACCTGCATTGGCTTTAACCAAATAGTTCGAGCACTGAGCTAACCGGGCTGCTTTCGTACCGGATGTGTTGGGAGCTCTTTTAAAAATGCTTTCTATTTTTTGGCTTCAGAAACATGATGTGGACCATTCCTTCTACCTGAACCAGATTTTCTATCAACGGACAAGTTCTCCCGGTACTGTTTAATAACATTGGAAACAGTTTCACGGCAGACCTTTGAATGTTTGGCAAACTTTTTGTAGAACCAAGTTGGGTTTTGTTGAAAATATTTAATAATTTTAGTACGCACATTTTTCTGGTCACTCATTTTAATCAGATTAACAACAAATGAATATAATTGACATTAAACATAATAACTGACATGTTTTACAAAGGTAACTTGATCAAAAAAATAAAATCAAATAATACTTGGGTTAAAAATTTTAATGAACTCCTTATTTACTGTGTTTCTCTGTATATTCTAGACTTAAGCCTCGGTTAGCAAGTATATTAAATCGTTTATCCACATCATCCACTTTCTTTAAAGATTCTATTATAATTTATTTAGTTTCGAGATTCCTGATTTCCTGTGATAAGTTTAGTGTTAATAGATGTTATGTTGTTGATTTTAGAAGATCATCTTCCGCTTTAACATCTTCATCTACATCGGTAACTTAATTTTCAGTAAAGGTGTTTTTCTTCTGATTCCGCACTAATGTCGTCATCATCATACATAGCCTCATATATAGTTTTATTATACCCTTCACCTTCGTGAGAAGGGTATATATAAATTTGTCATTCCGTTTTTAATTTCCACAATATAATTTTCTGTCTGTCTGTCTGTCTGTCTGTCTGTCTGTCTGTCTGTCTGTCTGTCTGTCTGTCTGTCTGTCTGTCTGTCTGTCTGTATGTCTGTCTGTCTGTCTGTCTGTCTGTCTGTCTGTCTGTCTGTCTGTCTGTCTGTCTGTCTGTCTGTCTGTCTGTCTGTCTGTCTGTCTGTCCGTCTGTCTGTCTGTTGAAATCAATTTTCTGAAGACTCCAGATATCTTCGGGATCCAAATCTTTAATAATTCTGTCAGACATGCTTTCGAGAAGTTTGCTATTTAAAATCAGCAAAATCGGTCCGCAAATGGCTGAGATATAAGGAAAAAACCAGGACAACCTCGATTTTTTACCTATTTTTTGAGCTATATCTGGATTACTAAATCATTAATATAGACAATATGGATATCTAATGATAGATATTTCAAAGACCTTTGCAACAACGTATATAAGACCATAGTAAGTTGGACCTACAATGGGTCAAAATCGGGAAAAATTTTTAACCAGATTTTTTTTCACCAAAAGTTTTTTTCCCTAAATATTAAAAAAAAAATTTTAAAACTTTAAAAAAAAATTGGAAAAATATTTTTTTCCAAAAAAAGAAAAAAAAAATTTTTTGTTTACCTTAAATTACCTAAAAAAATTTATTTTGAAGTATAGTTTGGTGAAGGGTATATAAGATTCGGCACAGCCGAATATATCTCTCTTACTTGTTTTTATAATATCATAGTTTTTTCAAAGTCTTTGGGCACTGCTTTTCTGATGATAGTGAATTTATTCAATAATATTTAAAACTGGAAAGAAACTTATTAAAATGATGCGTGCTTTTAGTTTATCCTTCTTTATTTTCATCGTTTTGTAGCAGTTTATTATGCTACATCACCTTCGAAGTCTGAATTTTATTACTATATCTCTCTTTTCCTCTCTGAGTTCTCATATCGCCCATAAATGCTAGATTTATATACAAAGATATCCACACACATTTTTCCAGAAATAAGTTCTATATACAAATAAAGTACACATAAATTTTCCCTTTAAAGGTACACTTCCGAAAATGACTTTATCGAGCATAAAACTCTTAATAATATTGATATCCAGAAAAAATTCATTACAAATAAGACCTATATAGAAAGGAATCACTCGACAAAATTCCATGACGATTGGTCCATAATAATAAATTACATGACATATTTTGTTTTTGCTTTTTTCCTGATATTTTATCTATAAACACCTATTTTTGTGCATTTATTTGTCTTCTCTGATCATAAGTAACACAATGCAACACGAAAAAAATATAATCATATACGGACACCACTACGTGATAAAAGACAAACAAAAAAATGAATCAAGTAATGCCATTTTTTTATGGGCCCCCAAAGATTTGAGGCCCAGTGTCATTTTTGCCGTTCAAAATTTTGATTTACTCTCTGAGGCAAAGTTGTAGCCCTTGTCATAAAGAACAAAAATAGTGAACATATAAAATCAAAAAAACTTCATGTTCAAGATCAAAATCGAAAAAAACTTTAAAATTCGATTTTTTTACCTTTTTTCATCTGTTCAAGTCCATAGGTTAAAAATCGTTAAAAATCCAAGGAAACAATCAACTACGAATTCAATTCAATTATAATTGAATTGTTTCACAGACTGGCACTTTTTTGTTGAAACCACATGTCGTCCACATTAATTTAGTAAAAACTTACACTATTAACATATCCCGATATCGAGCACCAGTAACAGTCATAATTTGACTAGCCTCATTTGGGAAGAAGCTTGCTTCAAAGATGCCTCCAACCCAAAAACCGCTCCATGTAGTCACACGTAGTGGATAAATTTGCTTTTTACACAATCACATATGGATTCTCTATTTGCGGAATTTTCGATTTCGAAAAGCCTACAAGGTAGAAATGTGATTCGTCTCTTTGAATAATGCTGCTAGAACTGTGGCCGCCAAGACAGACAGACGGACATAGCTAGATCGTCTTAGAATCTTATTAGGACCCAGGATTTATAAATATGCGAATGTGGGTGTGTGACAAATATTTCGATATATTATAAACGGAATGACAAAATCAATATACAAACTATTATACATGTTGTGAGGAAAATATAAGTTGGTTGAAATGATATCCCAATTATGTTTCCATGCATTTTATATTGGATATTGACACATAGTTTAATTTTGTTCCTTTATTTAATTACGAATTTATTTATAGTTCCCGTTTAAAATACAAATGCATAAACTTCTTACTCACACTTTCATCTTTATCTTAAAATATTGTTATGTTTTTACCTTTTAAAAACGTGGGTTTATTTCCTTTAAATAAACCGGTTACTTTTGATTGCAAATATAAGCAGTTTTAGTAGTTTAAAATTGTAACAACTCTTTATTTATTAAGAATGTACAACAAAAAAAGAATTAAATAGTCAATCAGTCTTTATACACGTATATCAATTGGCATAAATACACACACACACTTTATAATGTACCAGTATACACGTACAAGACAGTTGATGTTAACTCTAACAACGCCAATGATAAACTCAACTGCAGCCTCTGCCACTATTTATACACGCACTGCCATCTTCATCCGAACAGTCGAGATAGTCTCTTAACGGTCAACTAGTATGTTCGATTTCTAGAGCTTTCGATGTCATTCTCAGCAGCCCAAACATTTAGTGTTGCCATACTTACAAACAATGTCAATGATGGACGTGCCTTCAAATATGATGAATGCTGCAGGCAGTCGTTTCAGACCGTTGAATTCAAATCGTCATTGCACATTCGTAACAATATTTTATGTAACCACACATATCGTTCATGGGCACGTACTTCGAGAAATTTGGATTCATTAAGAATTTTGTGATATCGCCCTAAGAAATAATGACACGAAAATAATTATTTATGTTTTAATGGCTCCATTTTTGTGCTTCTTAAAAAAAGATATTTGTTTGTGATATGGTAGTCCCACTACATATGTCACCATTCCATTTCGAAGGACCAAAATGGATATGGATTTATCTAAAAGAAAATTCAACCTTGAGTGTTTGTAAGTTACACATTTATTTGAAATTTGCTGTTATCTAATTACATGTGTTGCATCTTAAAGAAGAAACTTTATAAGAAATGTATACAGATTCTATATTACAATAGTTGTAAAAGTTAAGGAAAATTTTTCAAATATTTTTTATTAACTAGAGACTAGACTTTGTAGACCTTGATTTGTTGTTAAATCTCAGGTCAAGTGGGTATGGCATATACTATATACTTAGTATGTATAGAGATATGTAGGTACAAGTATTTACACATAAACAAGTAGTCATTTATAATACATACTCGTAAATACAAATACTTACACATTCACAAGCCATAGTACATATATAAACCAAAAAAAAAAAAAAGGACTTTTACTCGTATTTAATAAGGTTAAATATGCTGTTGTATAGATGTGTTTGAATATTTAAGTATGTATTTACACTCATCTACACTATGTATGTATGTGTGTAATATTGTGTGTAAAAGTAGTAAACTTAACGGTCATAATGTTGGCTACAATTTCCCAGCAATTTAATTTCGTACAGAAAAACCCATAATAAACCATATAATTACAGACGTAGTTAAATGGTAAAAGGTTTATAACTTTTTCTTGGCATAAATAGTTAATTGTTTAAATAATACACACAATCTTATACATATGTATGTTTACACATATATGCATGCATATATGCTTTAAAACATAAATATTTATGTATGTATAAATTAGGATGGCCCGAAAGATAAGGTTGATGTTTCCAACAAAATGAAAGTTTAGTTTTTTTGAGGACACCATTACTCAATATTCTTGGCCGCTCATAAGTATTTTGCTGCTTTGTTTCATGATCAAAATTTAATATTTTAAGGATTTTATGATTTTATATATTCTTTGCAAATGAAACATATGAAGCTTTCCAAGCAGTTGGATGAAATATTAGACGCGTTATTGCCGAAATAGAGATGTGCTAAAATTGGACATCCAGGTTACACCATGTACACAAGAGCCGCGGCGGCCACATGTCATATTTCAACACTAAATCTAATTAATAAAACTAATTGAATGGATATTAAATACGTTTTTCTCTGTTTTATTTCAATTTGAAGTTCTTCGCCCTTATAGAATACCTCATATAAACTCACCGAAATGTTTTCTCTGTTTTTTGAAATTCAAATCACACAAACCTTAAAAAGGACCTTTTTATCCTGCACACCAAATACTGATGCCAGTAAAAACAATTTAAGAAGCAGTATCTTTTAATGAATTAAACACAACTTTTTTTGGGGCAACCCTAATATATTGGTATGTTAACAAACGTATTATGTTTAATGTATTAATATTAATGTTATTGTTGTCATAACTTTATTGCAATTTAATTATGCAAATTTGTTTAAGATTTAAATGCACTGCATACACAATTTATTCAAGTGTATAGATGTTCTTTTATTAAAGAGTTAAATAAACTAATTGCTATAATATGAACTAATGTTATTTTGGCAAACTTTAAATATTTTATATACAATTATATACTTTGTTTAAAATGTTATAGCACACAAATTATTATATTAAAGAATTTATCTCAAGCTACATAAAGATAATTTTACTTATTCGCATGTGAGATTAAAGTATACAAAAGTATATCTAAGCAAATAATTTTGTGAAATTTACCTTTCTATGACGAACATATATTAACATTCAGTTCACCTCAAATGAAAATTGTGATACTAAGCAAAGGAATAAATAATGTTGGAATATTTGTTGCAGCAATATCTGTTTATCTATTTCACAATATATCTTCTATATAAATACAAATCAAATGTCGTTCGTTGGTAATTGCATCAGTTGACAACGGCTGGACCGTTTTAGACAAGTGTTTTTTATAGAATGTTCGTCATAATCCACCTTAGGTTTTCACAGAAAGAACAATTGGCGTGGTTTCGATTTATCTAAAATCAGAAAGCTGCACTGATTTGACATTTTTTTTTAAATGTTCGTATTTAGTAATCAAATTTAAGTTTTTACTGAAAGAAAAATTTACAACGCCCAAATTTTGTATATTTTTTTTAAGTTTCTTACAGAAAGAAAAATTGTCCACGACCACTAATACGCCCACCTTTATTAAATCGTCCGGTTATTTTATCCGTTGGTTTTTTCTGTATTCGCCGCTACTCTCCAAAACATTCAATCACATATTAACGTCGAATTTCGTGAAATCCATTAAATACATCTGCAAATATGTGAAAAGAGGCAGTTAGTGCGAAGAATTCTAACCAATGGGCCACTATGTTAGCAGTAACGAAGCAATTTTACCCATTTTTCATTTGCCATTCATGAAAGACTTCCAATTGTTGTTATTTTAGCCGTACATCTGGAAAATGATCAAAGAGTGTACTTTACTGAGAAGAATGTATTACAACGACTTGATCGACCGCCATCTACAACATTGACCAGATTTTTGAAATGTGCGGAAATCAATAAATTGTCCGAACGCTTCTATACTCCGAAATGCCAAGACATTACACTTATAATCAATCGCCAAAGAAATTTCAACGGCGGGAACAAGGAAATCCAGTTCCAGGTTTCCCCCATTTATTTTCTACCGATGCATTAGGTCTCATTTTCACAGTCCATCCATGAAACGAAATGTAACACTGTTCCCATCAAGTATCACCTGTTAATAGACTACTGTCAAATTGTGAGCAAGTGTCTTCATTAACTTTGAGTTAAACAGCTGTTCAAAATATACAACCTCGGGTATTTTTCTTAAAATGGAAAAAAGTGAATTTCGAGTGCTTTTTGTGAAAAAACCGTCAATCAGACTATCAAAGTGGTTTTCTGACTTTCGTTGTGGTCAAGTACAAATTAGGCTGAACGTTCTGCCAATTGAGGTCAGTACACCCGAAAATTTGGAAAAAAATCCACGATATGGTGTTGGCCGACTGTAGTGTAAAAGTGCGTGAGATTGCTGATGCCATAGGCATTTCATATGGCAGTGTGGTTTCGATTTTAAATGATCAGTTGTCTGCAAAATGGGTGCCGCGTTTGCTCTCAATTGACCATAAACGTAAACGTGTGAAAACTTCAAAGGATTGTTTGGAGTTGTTTAATCGCAATCCGAATGAATTTTTGTGAATGAAACATGGATTCATTACTGTACTCCGAAGATCAAGCAGCAGTCTAAACAATGGGTTTCTCCGGGTGAACCTGCTCCGAAGAAGGCCAAGGTAAGTTTGTCTGCCAATAACTTGATCGCAACAGTTTTTTGGGATGTACGCGGGATAATCTATATCGATTACCTTCAAAGGGAAAAGCAAGAAACGGCGAATATTATGCCAACTTATTAGACCGATTTAATGAGAATTTAAAAAGAAAACGACCCCATATGGACAAGAACGAAGTTATTTTTCATCAAGATAATGCACGTGTGCATACGTGTGCAGTATCAATGATAAAACTCTATGAATTGGGCTACGAATTGGTACCTCATCCGCCATATTCTCCGGATTTAGTGACTACTTTTTATTTCCAAACCTAAAGAAATGGTTAGGTGGAAACAGATTCAGCTGAAATTATTGACGAAACAAATGCCTATTTTAAGGACCTCGAAAAATAATATTTTTTGGAAGGGATACAAAAACTGGAGAAACGTTGGACTAAGTGTATTGAGTTAAAAGGAGTTTACGTTTATACGTCTTTAAGACCTGTATAAACATCCTGTATAAAGATCCGATACTCATTCTACTCTGCCTTTTCGCAGAAGATGTTCTAGAAGTTCTTTGCTTCTCTAGTTTGTTATCTATATTACAAACTGTTACATGAAACCATACCAAGGTACAAAGTCTTCTTAAAAATGTAGTCTTTTATAACATTTGTTGTTTTAAAGTTCGAGTAAGAATTCAGCATAACTTTAAACGTTATGCTGAATTCATTAAGAATATTTTCCCTAATAACCTTATTTAAAAGCTAGCTTTAGCTGACCTAAAATTAGGCTTGGATTTTCAGGCCGTTTATTAAAAGTTCTTAATAAGGCATTATATGAGGCATTTCGAAGCAGGTCTCTGGGCTCTCAACGACACGGCACGCCGTTTAAAATTGAAATGATTCTGCAATGCTGCTGAGTGTATTTGTATCTGCAAAATAAGGCCTCATTACTGCAATTCTCTCAATGTGTAAAGACTCACACAATTACAATTCACTTGCGGCTTTCACAATTTATATTTGCTTTGTATGGAGGTGCTACAGCAACTTGAAATTTCAAAATAAAAGGTAGCCTAATATTCTTTCCAGATATAGAAGAACATACAGTAAAGATTTCAAGAGGAGCGGTTGAATGGTTCAGCCTCCTATAAGCTACAAACAAGCAAACAAGTAAACATATATACATTAATTTTTATATACACGTATATAGATAAATATAGATAACTATTACATTTGTCCAGGCTTGATCTGTTTCCGTTTTTCTTCTTAAGTAAGAAAATATTTTGTATTTCAGCTTGTTTACTCCTTTTTATATAAATATGCACATACTAAAGTAAAAATTATCATATATTGTTCAATTTGCAGTTCATAGAACAGCTGTGTGCGATGACATAAAACTCGTTAAAATTTGCTTTATGGATTACGTGATTTCCGTCATTAATAGTTTTCCTCTAGACACTAAGAAGTCTACACATGCTAGTGTCTATAGATAAAAAGCAAGTTTTTCTATACGATTTCTTTTTCGCAGACTATAACTTTATAAATGAATGTGTTGGCATAAAAAGTAAGTATTCATGAGAAAGTTTTTCATGCTTATGCATGTGAGTTGAGCTATAAGAAAATACTTACTATATATGGATATCCCTTTTTGTTAAAATAATATTTTAAAATGGAAAGTAGCTAAATTAAGACGTTTTTTTGTGTTCAATTTACATAGTTATTTTTAAAAGGATCCGTACTCATGTATTTACTGTTTACTCATGTATTTTGTTAAATATTGGTAAATATGTCGTTCTAATAAATATATGTGAGCAAAAACACTATTGATTTAAAATCTATGAAACCGACCTCCATTGTTCATTATTTCTTAAATGTTCATGATTTTGATAAAATAACAAGTAACTTTTTATAAATGACACTACTGAACACGATGAGCCCTTAACAATGTTCGACGCAAAAACTGATATAATTTGATTGGATTAATATTTATGTAACTGACGTTAATAACATAGTATGATCGCTTTGAAATGCAGTCACGAGGCACATCCACATAAGAAATGAAAACATCCACAGAGACTTGGAAGTACCGTGCGTTAAGGAAGAGTTCAAGAAAGTCCGTGAAAAATATATTTTAAAACTGCAAAACTATCTCACCCACTTCCCACAGAGTCGAACCTGATCAAGGCTTCTTATAGCGGATCTATCACCCCGCTGGGATGAAGGCCATTTTTTCACGAAGGCTCTCTTGTTAGCGATCAACTACGAGTTTAATACTTATTGTTAGGCCAGTAAAAAAGGCAGATTCTATAAAAAACGCGTTAAAACAGGTAAAGAATAACTTTTGAGTCAAATATCACTTTTGTTCACTAACATGTGTTTTTGAAAAGAATTACTATGTACAAAGAAGTAATTGTTAGGCGAAAAATAATAAAATTTTAGTGATTTCAGCTGATTTTTAGCATACCATTTAGAGTGTAAATTTTAGACCAATGGTGCCCAATCCCTATACTCTTGGTGCTCATTCGTTTTTGTAAGGCTAAGTGTTTCAATACTCAATAGAGCACTCAGCACTAGCAATATGAAATACACAAACAATTTTGTCTTGTTAGTTTTTTTTGTGGTTCTTCACTGTACACACGCAAGTGCAAAACAACAAAACTTTCGTATGTTTTGCTGGAAACATCCCAGTAGTTCTAGGAGAGTCTCGAACTAGTGATTTTAACAATCATTTAGGGTGGGAACTAGTTACTTCAATAGCTACGTGACAAGTTATTTTAACATTTATTTTACAATGTCTGATAGCTGGTCCAAAGTAGTCGACGCATTGGATTCACATACTGATTGCCTAGCGTGAGTAACCTTAATAGTTACCAAACTGGTTACTTGATCAGCTACATAACTAGTTATTTTAACATGTACGGGTGCTAATTGACCTCAAATAGTCAGCTAAAAAGACATATTATAGACAGTACAATAAAGGATTGCTTGTAAACAAACCTTCCTTCGTCAACTCTCTCTAAAGTACTAAATAAAAGTATAAAGTGATTTCACTATATGTTACTCAGAGATACTAAAGTGACTTCATGCTATGTTACATGGGATATCAGTATACTTAAGCAAAAATAAAAATTAACTGTATGAGAATTATATCAAAACAATTTGTATAAAACCAGTTTGTACGAATTATTCACAACACTTTTCAAGTGACTACACTCCAGATTACTTAGAGACACTTAAGTGGCAATTGCCTTCATGCTAGATTACCAAAGTAACCAATAGTCTTCTCTCTGCACTACAAAGAACACATACATCAAATGAACAAAATATATAAATTGGAGTCAGCGAAGTGATAAGACATTTGTGACAATTACTCTCTTTAAGGGATACATTTACTACTTGCTTAACTGCTGGAATTGGCGACAGAGATTTTATTTTTGTTTATCGTATGGTATCGTTTAAAAAAGTGTGTATTTTTATTTTTGTATGATATAGTTTTTACAACAAAAAATATTTAATAAAAATAAGTTTTTCTTTAAATGCATTGGTGTCTGCTCTTCCATAAGGATATTTTGGGCACCCCATTATTATAAGTTGCCTTTAAGTTAGTAATAGTAAAAGGTAACTTTAAGTAATAGAAAAAGGTTGCTTTAAAGTTCACTTTTGCTATTGGGAACATAAAGGCAAGTTGTAATAATGGCCCTTAGATGGGAATGGCCCGCAACACCGGTATTGGTCTTACACAGATGGCCCAATCTAAAATTCTGAACACCATGGCGGGAGCACCATGGTACACAAGAATTGAAGTGCCATTGCTGAAGGCAGAGTTCAAAATGGTGCGGAAAAAATATATTGTAAAATTACAAAACCTTCCAAGACTACTTGCACACAGTCAAATCTGATGAAGAGCCATTTTTCATGGAGGCGGTCTGGTTAGATATCCATTTACGGTTCAGTATATTTCATGCAGTTTAGTTAAGGAGTGAGATCGAAAAATTCTTAACATACATGTATGTTAATAAAAACTACTAAACTTACAGTTTTAATTTTTTTTATTTGATTGAAATTATTATTACAATTTACAAAAAAAGGAGGATTTGCCTCCCTTGGTACAAATACCACATTATTGTTCCTGTACCACTCAAAACCTTTCTTACCATAGTGACAGATGCCAAATGAGGCCAAAAATAAGTGGACACATTAAGAAGTCTTATGAATGGAAACATATTTTTTTGTAAACATTCCATAATGTAAATTTCGGTATTTTTAGAGCCTTTTGTAACAAATGTTTGGCTTCTTTTGCGCAACTTCATATTGCTTCCCTTCCCAAGAACTTTTTGGGAAAATTTCCTGCTTTTGGGTCCTAAACTTTTCTACAACATTCCCTCGAGCATCAGCAACATCAAAATATTGACCGGAAGCTGCGAAAAAGGTTCCATACGTACATTTCGTCATCCATTATACAGCAGGTATATTTTTGGTATACAATTTGACTTCAATTTCCATGCTCTGTCTTTGGCCTCTAAATTTTTAGCAGAGTTCCTGTCAGGAACTTTTTGAGTCTTGTGTGCATTTAAACCTGCATTGTATTTAACTTGGTCCAAATGGTCCGAGTACTGACCTAACCGGGCTGCTTTCCTACCGGATGCGTTGTATGGCTTAAGAAACATCAACCATTCCTTCTACCTGAACCAGGTTTTATATCAACGGACAAGTTCTCCCGGTACTGTTTAATAACATTGTTTGCCCAACTTTTTGTAGGACCAAGCTGGGTTTTGTTGAAAATATTTAATAAATTTAGTACGTATTTTTTTCTGGTCATTCATTTTAATCAGATTAACAACAAATGAACATAATTGATATTAATCAAATTTTTGATCAAGTTACAAAGGTAACTTGATCAAAAAAAATCAAATAATACTTGGGTTAAAAGTTTTAATGAAAAACGTGTGTTAAGAATTTTACGATCTCAGTCCTTATGTGTGACACTGCTCTATGTGGTTTACGCCACGTCGGACACATAGGTCAGACGCGATTTTTGTTATCTCTAGCCATGTCACACAATAGAGTTTCATGTTATCTGCAAGTTCCTTGTAAACACTGTAATCTGTACATTCTTCATCACTTTCTGTACTTGTAATAAGTATCAGTATCCGATAAAAAATTCCTTTTCGTCATTTCGTAGGATACTCTTATTTATAAAAAACTCTCAGTTTCTAAGCAGTAAATATTACTTACAGCAGCCTAAATTCCAATATTGACATTTTCGAAGAGGTTACGCAAAAAAAAAAAAAAAAAAATGCTGTGGCCCCTAGCATCTTATTTGCTGAAAGTGCCAATGCAGTCAATGTGTAAAGTATATCAAATGGCTCAAATGACTGGTTGATAGAAAATTCACTATATAGAAGTTCTACGTAAATAAAAGAACTCACATTTGTGAATATTGGTACATAATCGATTATAGTTTCAATTCAGTATAATTATGTTTTATACAAATTAGTTACAAAACTCTTTTATGTTCCCAATAACATATATATACTGGTAACTGGTGTAGGCTATTAAATGGTTTGCATTATCGACTATAGTATGTATTGTCTAGTTACTAGTTGTTTTCCTTTTATTTCACAAGAAATACAAAACATATAAAAACTAGATCATATATTCCAATAATAGCCACGACTAATTTTTTACCTTAACATCTAAGTATGTACTATTTTAAAGCATAACTAACTTAATTAAACGTACTTTTTAATTACCTGCAAAAAATTTAAATTTCATGCTTGGAATACATCATAATATTCAATATTTCACATTACAAACAGAGGTATATAAACATGTGCTAGTACCAATGAAACTTCAATTTAAAAAGTTTGATGACAACGTGCTCTACATTTAAAGATAAATAACATGAAGTCAAAACTTTTAAAATTTTTTGTGCTACTACTAGTGAGTGTTCTATTCATACAATCAGTAGTAGCTGACGACGAGGAAGAAGTAACTGAGGAAGCAGCTGCTCAGCCCGAAGAAAGACCCACCACTAATCGAGGATCAAATTGGGGTTACATTCCAAATCAGCATACTTTCGTTCATCTCCCTGGATAAATTTCTTGACTGCTAAACTAAAACATTATGATTTGTTGACATAGTAAAAATGTAATATATTTTGAAAGAAATAAAAATGCACATTAAATAAATATGTAAGTAGCATTTGAAAAAAACGGCTGTGTTTCTTTATTAAAAATCCTACAAATTTGAAGGTGAATACACAAAGGTAACTTTACATTACTACTAAAACTGGTTATTCCTGGTTTATAATTTCATTTAGCTGACTTTAGTAATAGATAAAGTGATTTGATAATTCGTGATTGAAAAGTGTCCCTCTCCATTATCAGTTATTTTGTGTGTACAACTTTTGTCATATAGTATTTGCTTTTATATATTGGCCATAGCCTAAACTTTCGCAGTGAAGAGCTTGTAACATAATAATATCTACTTTAAAGCCACAAACGAGTTATCTCTTTTGCTAAACTGAGCTGACTCGATTTATGTCAATTTGCATTTTTGGTGACCACTTCTGTTCATCACAAATGCTCTGTACGCTTGCAAAATAATAGCAACACCAACGACCTCCTTTAAACTTAAAAGCCATCAACAATGATCATTAGACAACAGCTTAAAATTCTTATGTATTAACACTAGGGTGGCTCCGTTTGAATGGAAGAAAAATTAATGGTCGATGTTTCCAACTATAATTAAAGTTTAGCTTGTTCGTTGAGACTATTTCGAATATGTTTATCCTGGCCTTAGTATTTTGTGGGCTGGATCAAATGATAAAAACGTGGCTTTTTAAGGTTTTTATGTTTTTTCATATTTCTGGCAAAGGAAGCATAGCAAATATTAGTATTTAAATTTTTAAAAATCTTTCCGATCTTATATTAGCTATATGTTCAAGGTAATTACAATATGAATATCAAAATATGCGTAATTTCATAAGCTCTCTTTGTATTCTATTGGGTTACTAGCTGACCTGACAAACGTTGTCCTGTCAAATTAAAAAAAAAGTTTGTGTTCGATTTGTAAATTTGTTAAAGAGAAAAAAAACGCATGTTTGGGGTATGTTTGAATCATTGAAAATATTTTCAATGAATCTTATGGTATTCTGTTTACATTTTGATTGATAGATCGATGTTCGGGTAACCAATTAAAATAAAGAAATACTTTTTTCGATTGTTTTGCAGTGATTTCATAATATCGTTCATTGTAATGCTCTATGATACATGGCATTTTTTGTTTTGTTGTCTGGCGCGTAAACAAATAATGCTGATGGCGTTTCGACACGGGAACAGGCGACATACAATTGACTATGCGAGAAGCATGGATTTTCAAGATTAATGCCGCAAACAGGCAATGCCTTCCCTTGAGATTTGTTAAATGCAGGGTTTTTAGCGCAAGTCGGGTACCATTACAAATACGTGGTTGAGTTATGTTTCGTAACATTATGATTACCGATCCGACTTTCTGTTGGAGATTGTGAGGCGTTAATACGGGTTAATACGGAACCCATCGATTTCTGCGTCATCAATTTGACACCAATTTCACTTTGATTCTTAAAATTCAATTCGTCGACATGGATGTTTAACGTAGTCAATATAGCACGTTCGCTCAAACAAACATGTTTTTTGTAATTGTGTGCAACATATGGAAACACGTTTCAGATGAGTTCGGATTTTGATTCGGTGAACTGGCAGAAAGCGGTGGGAAATTGCATGCATCCGTTTGAAATGTCAACCGGGATTTTGCCGTTGCCAATGTCCAGCAATTGTTTGGAATATGCTTCTCCAGATTGCTCGATCTGCAGCTTGACACGCATGTTCACAGTCAATTTAGTTTTTTGACGTGTTTCCACAAAACGGACGACTTCAAACATGCATTAAGTTCATCGGCTGGCGTTGACTATGGAATCACTGGCAATGATTACCGAAAATCGCCTGCCAACACAATCATCACACCACCAAATCTTGCAACGTGTTGTCTAATGCCTCCAACGACATTTTATGTTTCACTATACACTCATCCCAAACGATCAGTTTGCTTTGCTACAAAACTTTGGCCATTTGGCACTGTTCTTGGAAATGTAGCATGTTGGATTTTACTTGATTTGCATATTCAATGGCAACTTGAGTGCTGAATGAGCAGTTCGAACGTCTTCTAACAATCTATTTACAATTCCTGCTGAAGTGCAATATCAGTCTGCGAGGTTTGTTCCACCACATATGGTATATTTGTATTTGCTCCACAAATCAGTTGCTTTGGATGGGAAGCATGTTGATTGGAAATTATCGTAAGCAATGTTCGTATTTGATGAGCATTTGACGAAAGTGCAGCATATCCAAGTGTGTATTCCTAATGAGTGTCATTCTCTAACAATCACAAGCGTTGACACGCTTCTCTATACGTGTCACACAATTTATAGTTCACGTTGACTAATAGCAAACGCAAATAGAATCACTCATCGTTTCTTGGATGGACTATGTAAATTCGACCTAATGCGTCGGTGGAAAATAAGTGGGGAAAACTGGAACTGGCTTTCATTGTTTCTGCCGTTGAAATTTCTTTGACGATTGATTCCAAGCATTTCGGTGTATGGCAGCGTTCGGGCAAATACATCATTCCCGCACATTTCAAAATATCTGGTCAATGTTGTAGATGGCGGTCGATCAATTCGTTGTTTTACTCTCTTCTCAGTAAAGTACACTCTTTGACCATTTTCCAGATGTACGACTAAATGAACAACAGTTGGATGTCCTCCAAATCAAAAAATGCCCCAAATTGCTTCGTTACTGCTAACATAGCGGCCCATTTGAAATTGAGTGACTTCATCGTTAGAATTCTCCACACAAACTCACCCATGCCACTTCCATTGGCTACATATTTGCAGATGTATTTGAAAAGTATGCGTGGACGATTTTGCTTTCGGTAAAAGCTATTGTAGACTATTGCGAACATTTAAAAAAAAATATCAAAATCGGTCCATGCTTTCTGCGATTTTAGATATATCGAAAAAAGTGGTCTAGGTCAATTTTTCTTTCAGTAAAATCTTAAATTGGTTTACTGCGAACATTTAAAAAAAAATTTGTGAAAAAAGCTTTGGCAAAAGAATTCAAAAGTTTGAATACTTTTACATACACGACAATTTTTAATTTTTCTCATTTCAAGCGCCTTTCAAAGACTTTTCACACGGTAGCAATATTTCGTATGTTTCCTTTGAGAGAATTATGAAAACAGCCATAAAAACCTTTAAAAGGTACCATTTTATCTTTTGTTCCAGATCACTAATTACTGAACATAGGACAAACATCTTGGGAAACGGTATCTCAGAATCCATTAAACATTTGTTTTAGTTGGAAACATCCACAACTTGTTTCTTTTTTTTGAGTCACCTTAATACACACATGTTAGTTCCGAGTATAAAATATGTAACATTTTTGTAGTCAACTCCTCTAATAAACCCAATATAAATTGCATTCGGTAAGCGCTTGTAAATTGATGTAAGGGCAGGTTTAAAAGTTATTTTAAACAAGCTATAATATATTAAGAGTTTTTGGGGTTACTGATTTGATTATGTTGGTTTCGTTTTATGTTGTTTAATGAAAGTGCGGATTCTACCCAAATATTGTCAATAAGTAATAGTTATATAAAAAAAATTCTCCGTAGATGCTCAGTTCCTTTCACTTTTTCTCGCCGTTTCAACTTCTACAAAGTTGAAACTGATCATCGCCATCATATACTCAGTAAAACCAGCTACGAGGTCTCTTGTGTGGAAGCTACACAGATTTATTGAAAGTCTCCATACAATTGATTTCCTATGCTCACTTTTTAGCGAAAATGTGAAATTATTTATATAGCACTCGTGAGAGGACTGCCAATATCACAACTAAACTCATTAAAAATTGACAAAATATAGGTTTTTAGTGTTGATTTCCTAGTTTATGCCAAAAGCTTTGCTTTATAATTATAATGCAGTTGTAGTTTTAATCATTATGTATTGTGCATTCAGGCTTCAATTTGGTTTACTATCCAGTGTTAACCTTTGGCATTATTGGATAATTTTAGTGTCATGCCTTTTATTTTAGGAATTATAAATTGAGAGAATAGTATCAGTTTTGCTAAACCTCATTCCTGACACCTTTATAATAATAGTTCTAGCGCAGATTACTGCACTTCCGAGAATAGTTTTGGATATTTTCCTGAAAGTGCTTTCGCCACATCATGTGTAGGTTTGTCTTAACATAATAAGCTTTCCATACTTTAGTCAGGAAGTCTGCAAGTTCGGAATAGTATCTTCAGGACTTTAGAGGTATGGATGCTTCATATTATATTCTATACAATAGCAGTTTATTTGACCCAACCGACACTTTGTTCATGTGTTAATTAACTCTATTAACCTCTATTTGCTTGTCTTCATCTATGAAGTTGAACAGAAACTCACAGCTTTGGTTGATGACTGAGCTGACCCAGATAGTATAGAATACGATAGAATCTACAAAGGGATGTTTCTTTTTGTCTTGTTCTCAATGGCGATAGTCTCATTAGTATTATCGCCAAAAGTTTTTAGGCTACTATTGTCCATACAACACAATATGGTCTTACCGAACACTACAAACTCACTCCTTCGCAGCTGGAGGTAATCGGTTGAGTAGACCAGCTGACACCAACGTTGCAGTAGTGAATATTAATCTGAGTAACCTTTAGACCAATTGAGCGCTAACAACGATAGTAATACTGTCGTCCTCTGGATTATTTATCGAATCCAACAGGGCTTCTTTATCTTGCCAAAGGAAGCATCCTAAGGACTGAGATCGTAATATTCTTAACACACGTTTTTCATTAAAACTTTTAACCAAAGTATTATTTTTTTTTGTTTGAACAAGTTACCTTTGTAAAACATATCAGTTATTATGTTTAATGTCAATTATGTTCATTTGTTTTTAATCTGATTAAAATGGGTGACCAGAAAAAAGTGCGTACTAAAATTATTAAATATTTGCAACAAAACCCAACTTGGTCCTACAAAAAATTGACCACACAATCAAAGGTCTGCCCGTCAAACTGTTTCCAATGTTATTCAACAGTACCGGGAGAACTTGTCCGTTGATAGAAATACTGGTTCAGGTAGAAGGAATGGTTCACATGATGTTTATTAAGCCAACAAAATAGAAAGCATTTTCAAAAGAGCTCCCAACACATCCGGTAGGAATGCAGCACGGTTAGCTCAGTTCTCGGACTAAAAGTTAAAGCCAATGCAGGTTCAAAAACATACAAGGCTCAAAAAGTTCCTGACAGGAACACTGCTAAAAATTTAGAGGCCAAAAACAGAGCACGGAAATTGAAGTAAAATTTTATGCTTCCGGGTCAAAATTTATATGTTGCTGATGCTCGAGGGAATGTTGAAGAAAAGTTTAGGACCCAAAAGCAGACAAAATTTGCCAAAAAGTTCTTGGTATGGCAAGTAATATGCAGTTGCGGAAAAAAAGCCAAACAAGACTTCTTAGTGTGTTCACTTATTTTTGGCCAGATTTGGCACACTGTCACTATGGTAAGAAAGGTCTTGAATGGTGAAAGAACAACAATGTGGTATTTGTACCAAGAGTACCAAGAGCAAACTCTCCAAACTGCCTGGAGCTAAGGGCAGTGGAGAGATATTGGGCTCTTGTTAAAAGAGAATTGATGAGCACAAAAAAGGTGTCCAAAAGTGTGGTAGATTTTAAACGGAGATGGACTACTACGAGATGTTCTAGCAAAGTGACAGAAAGCTTTATAAAACCATAATGGAAGGGTTTCCGAAAAAGGTTCAAAATTTCATCACTAGTGATTAGAACTATAAAAATATATATATTTTTTTTTAATTGTAATAATAATTTCGTTTTTATTAACGTATATGTATGTTAAGATATTTTTGATCTCAGTCCTTAGTAAAAGTTCAATGGATCAGTGCTCTTCATGGCTTGATGCTTTCTTTGCAGATATCTTTGAAGTCCAGAAATATTATGTAACTTTCGTAACAGACATCATTTGGCGTGGTGATCCGTCATACCCTCGGATATCTATTTATTAATACACGAATTAGTACCAAGACAACTAATTTTTAATTATAAGCTATCGCTTATATTCCGGTCAGTTATCGCCAAGATAAGATGAACCTAGTTAAGTTCCATGAAAAGTGACCTTTTCGGACCGTTTAGGATGACGAGCGATAAGTCTTACCATTCTCTGTAGGAGGAAAGGCATTGTTTAATAACTCAATGTGCATGTTTGCTCTAAGAATGGAGTTTTATGATTAATTACTTTACAGGTGGAATACCTGGTGGTGAAGGTCCGTTTGTAGTGATTTGTGAACAAAGAGGTTGGAGAATTTGAGGCCATGGAGATCAAAAGATAAGGTGTTGAGAGAATCGAATTCGTAAGCTCTCTTTAAATAACTTTTGAAATTAAGGAAACTGGTTTCATGGTAGACTGAGTTTGGACCACATTGCAATCACCTTAAGTAGAGGTTTAAAAGGGATAGCAAACCACTTAGTGTAGCCTGATACTGTCGCTGCTCTTATAGGCTCTCCTGATATTATAAAGCCACTCGTCAAAAACACAGGGCGTGATTGGACATTCGGTCGATAGGGAGTTACCTTTTGTGGTAGCAAACCATCAGTCGAACCACTTGAGGATATACGCTGATGAATTAAAGTTTTATGAACGACGGCAGAGAAAGAAATTAGCTGCACCAACTAGGAGAAAATAAAGCAAACGTACATAGAGGTAGTTCTTGGAAAATACTCAGCTTGGATCCCTCATCAGTGATAAAAATCACCACCGTCAGCACGGTGGTGCACTTACCTAGAAGCACGAGATGGGAGTAAAATATAGTAATTAAAAATCTGAACCAAAGTCTAAAGTCCGATTGAAGTCACGTTAGAAAATTTAAGAACTAACTAAGGTAAAACAATATTAGTTTTATTGACCGAAAGTTACTTTTAAGTCTACTCTCGCCTTTTCAGTGAAATTATGGCAAGTGCAAGTGTAAGAAGCAGCTTCCAAGAATCAATCCACAAACTAATTATGTTGAGCATGTTGAGTAAATAATTACTTGCTGCATGGGCTTATAAGGGGTTCGTGTGAGAGCAACTATGTGTGAGTATAGTTTGCATATACATACTAGTGATAAGCGTTACAAATGATGTGGTTGATGCTATTGTAACACATGCACAAGATAAGTACCATGACAGGCAGATGGTGGCCATTAAAATAATATAATAATAATAAAAAAAAAAGTATGTAAAAACCGAACAGTATACCAGGACAATATAAATAACTTAAAGTTATGAAAAATTAACAAAAACAAATGACAACAACATGGCAAAAAATTAAAATAATTTATCATGTGGAAAAATAAACTTTAACAAATAAAAAGAGTAGAACAAGGAGAAGGAAAACAACATGAAATTAAAATAAATTTAAAACGAATTTAAATGTGTTTATAATGACATCTCCAAAACCATTCAAAAACACATTTCTCTTTTGTAGTTGTATTTAGATTTTAAATCTGTCACACATGCAGAAAAAAAAACACATACACAAGAAGAAAAGAAGTTAGAGCAAGGCAAAAACATTAGCAAACTCCCTCATCACTACAATTTTTTTTTAGCAGAGTATTTTTTTACACATAATACCAAAAGGAAAGGTGTATTTGTTTTGTCATTGCATTTGTAACATTTCGAAATAGAGGAATTTGCAGGAGTTCTAGATATATACAAATATTATTTCTGGTTATAAGAAAAAGCTAAAATTTCACTAGTTTTCCTTTTAAAACACAACTAGTTTGTTTTTTAATATTTATCTTTGTATCTCCATTGAACTCATATTTTATTCATTCATCTTCCAAAGGGCAGGGCTAGAATTAAAACAAATGTGTTAAGATTTTTCCAAATTCGCTGCGTATATGCTGAAGGTAGGCATAAAAGATTCGGCGGATTCTGTATCTTTTCTTCGTTTACGTCTGCATACATAATTTCATTTCTTTGCATGTATTGACAAAAAAAAAATCTACACAGGCATACAAACATATGTATGCATAGTAGGGAGGCCCTTAGCCGAATCAAATCACCATTAAATTTTGACTGGAACCCCGAAGGTATGTCATCGAGCACATCAGATCGGTTTACTCCTCTTAATACTCTACTTCTTCGGATTCACAACTGCAGACACTTTCACCATCCGAACTTATACCTTCCAACAAAATATCTTTCATATTTCGAAAATAACATAAAATTATGTAGAGAAACTACCTATTTCAGTTACAGTGGTTAGTAATATAACCACTCTATTACATACGTTATTTATCAAAGAACATAGTACAAAATATTACTTTGTTAGCACAAGAAAACCAAACAAACATTGCTTGTAAATAGAGGCAATGGAGTCTTCGTATTTTCGAATTAACATGTCAAAAAGCTTTCCTCTACCAAATATATGGAATACTTAGTAATCTTGGAAGTATAATCTGTTAACATAAGTATTCGTGTTTATATTTTGGAATCTAAGACTCGCTTTTTAAATCTATATACATAAAAGGAAGTGCACACTTTGGTGTCCCCACTTACTGCGGAAAAAATTTCATAGTACGTTGGGGATGCTCCATAGATGGTTTATGTGACGTTTGTACAAAATCGAAAGATTTGTACGAAAGATTTTCCTACATATTGAAATACAAAAATTAATTTTCCCAAATATTATACAAAATTACAGGAATCACGATTGGTTGAGAGAACGCGCAATACTCGCACCCAAAAATGTGCACGTCAACGCAATCAATTATCACATTCAATAAAAGTTACCAGATTCAGTGGCATCATACATATCTGATGATACCGCAATGAATCAAGATGACAATTATCCAGTTGAATTTTTGAATTCATTGGAACCGCCTGGTATGCCACCACATTGTTTGAATTTAAAGGTCGGCTCATCTACTCTTTTGCTGCGGAATTTAATTGTGCATAAATTAAACTTGCAGTAAAAAAATGTATGCCGAATTTTATTGAAGCCAAAGTATTGACTGCCAAAGTGAAATTGTGCTTATACCGCGTATTCCACTGAAACCAACAGACATGCCATTTGAATTCCAGCGCTTGCAATTCCCAGTGCATCTATCATTTGCCATGTTCATCAACAAGGAGCAAGGACTAACGCTTTAAGTATGCGCATTGAATTTGGAGGAGCCGTACTTCTTTCATGGGCAGGTATTCGTGGCTTGTTCAAGAGTTGGCATTCAAAATTCAAGCTCCAGATGGAAAAACAAAAAATGTTGTGTATCCCAATATATATCATTAAAAATTAAAATAAGACCTCAAAAAAAAAATAAATTCTTGAGATTGACAAAATAAAAAAGTTAAAGACAAAACAACGTTTGTCGGGTCAGCTAGTAATTTAATGAAGAACGGTCCATAATTGGTAATAGGTAACATAACATACAAAATGTCTTATAAATATTGATATCGAAGCTATAATAATTATAATAATTAATATCGTTATGAAATTGGACACAAACAAATTTTATACAAACCTAAATATTTCTATAAACTTTTGTGAGGATCGGTCAATGATTGACCCTACCCCACATATAACCCCTATATCAGAAAAATATTTTATTGTCAATAAAAAATTTGTAAATAAAATAAATTTCGATATAAATTATTTAAGGGCACTGATACAAGTTCAATATAAGTATATTCTGATATTTGGATTGCGATCCATTTTAATGGATTGCTGGATCGTGCTCGTATGCTACATGTTTAATATTTATCGCGTCAGTATATACATTATTATTTTTCGAAAACCAACGTATCGCGAGTATATATCACGAAGTATGCTAAACGTTCAACATTTAAAAATATTTCTTATTTAAATATATTATAACAAAATATTAATATTTACTAAAATGTCTTTCATTCTTATTTGTTTATTTTGTTGTATTTTTATTGAGTTTAATTTTATTTATTTTTCCACTTCTTACCAACGTATCGCGAATTGTGCTACACGTTTAATATTTATCTCGTGATCTGCGATCTGGAGTTCAGAATATTGGACTATTCTACGATATACATCGCGATCCATCAATACTGCTTGCTACACGTTCAATAAATATCGCGATACTGGATAGCGGTCAATATATTTTGAACGCGTAGCAGTGCCATAAAGTTTCAAGAAATTAATCCTTCTATTAAATTCTGCACAGTTCGAACCATAATTAATTCAAGTTCCCATAGAAGACCTTTTTCCGAAAATCGCTCATAGATATCATATTAGTAACGAACTGCAATTAGGTTAGGTTACGAGAATTTCTCGCAAGTTAGCGAGTTCACTCGGAGGCCTTGTGGTCCATTGTGATACCCTTAGAATTACCATTCCCTTATGCTGAAATTTCATACATAAAGGGTGAATAATTTCCATCACTAATTTCGTTGACTATATTCTTCTTGTGGTCCCCGTGAAAACGGTATTTCTAATATATCATAACATATTTACTAGTGACACATCTCTGAGACAGTCCAGATCATGGAAAAGAGCACTACCAAGTGATGATATTTGACCACCTGAGTTCCGTCTCTCACAATTTCGATATGGTCACCAAGGGAGTGTGAATATCCCTTTGCGCAAGAATTACGTCTAGGGACGACCCGTTCGTTGCGCATTCGTCAGGTACTTCATTTCCACGGATGCCCTCATGTCCTGGGACACATATCAACTCGACGTGATATTGTGTCAGTTGTGCCAGTGATTGGTTGCAATTGAGAAGACATTTCAACTTAATAAAGTTGGAATTAAGAGCCTTGATTGATGCAAGACTGTCCAGTTCCTGGATTCTTCTCGCGGCTGTATTGATGGCATATATCTCTCCCTGGAAAACCTTGCAGGTATCGAGTAATCGAAGAGACAGCAACCATTAGTGTAGACTGAAATCACGTCGTCCCATAGGACAGTGTTCGTGGCCCAATCATCCTTTGTCGGTATTTTGATCCTAAACGTAATATATTCGGTGTAGGTACCGTGTAGTCCGTTTCTTACCCCATGAAAATGGCCTGCCTATCTTTTGTAGGATAGTGCCGTGACCAATACGATCATGCTTCAGTCCGCTTGACTGTTTGATTCATAGAGCAGACTTAGCAGAAATGCATATGATATATATATCAAAGGGAGTTATATTTAGCATCGAATCTAGACTGGCCTGACGGGTGAAATTCATAG
Organism: Calliphora vomitoria; assembly: GCA_942486065.2. Taxonomy (NCBI): domain Eukaryota; kingdom Metazoa; phylum Arthropoda; class Insecta; order Diptera; family Calliphoridae; genus Calliphora; species Calliphora vomitoria. The sequence goes on from OW818030.2 coordinate 33,474,608, forward strand.
AGCCAGGTTTTCTTACATATATAGAAGGCATATAGTGCCATCTTCATTCGACTCACAGCATGACGTTTCCACGAGAGCTTAGAGTGAAAAATTACGCCAAGATATTTGGCTCCGCTTGAAGTCTTCAGAAAAGTACCATCCAGTCATGGAGGTCTGAACTCTAGGATTTTGTATCTCCTGGTGAAAAGAACCAGTTCGGTTTTGCCAGCGTTGATACCTATACCGTTTTCTCTGGCCCATGATAGTAGAACGCTGAGAGCTGATTCCATGAGTTCACTTATTGTGGGAAGAAACTTCACTTGAATAAGAAGTGTAACGTCGTCAGGATATGCGACTACTTTGATGCCTATCCTACTGAGCCTGAAAAGGATTTTATTTACGACAAGATTCCACAGAAGTGGAGCGATGACACCACGTTGTGGTGTGCCCCTTGTCACAGCTTTCCTTGTGCTACCAGTACCCATATTAGAGTTTATGGCTCTGCTGTTAAGGATATTTTTTGTCCATTTTTTGTGCATCAACTATTGCGGATATGTTCACATTATTAAATGCACCCTCTATATCCTAGAAAGATGACATAGCATACTCCTTTTTGTCAAGTGTCCCCTCTATAGTTCCAACAACGTCATGCAAGGCTGTCTCCACTGACTCCCTTTAAGGTATGCGTGTTGTACCCTACAGAAATTGTCAGGAGATAGGATGTTCCCGACATGGATATCGATCAATCTTTCCAGTATTTTCAATAAAAACGATAACAGACAGATCAGTCTATAGTCCTTGGGGGTACTATGGTTTACGTTTCCCGCTTTGGGGATAAATACCACTGTAACCTCTCTCCATTCTTTAGGAATGTATCCTGTTTCCAGGCTGCTCCTAAAAATCATAATAAGCCATGGCATGATGATTGAAATTGATTTCTGGCCCTGGAGATTTATGGGGCTTGAAAGACGACACCGCCCACGAAATTTTCTACACGCTAACACTGGAGCTATGTAATTCACTTATGTGGTTTTGGGAAGCTGCAAGTTGATCCGAAGTGGAGCCCTCATTTTCATCATCCCTTCAACCCGGAAAGTGTATCTCCATAAGCAGTTACAAAGTTTCGGTACTACTTTCAGTAAAGATACCATCCGGTTTCATCAGGAATCCAGGCGTATCAGGGTCCTTACATAGACGCGATGCTTCAGTGGTACTCTCCACTTTCGCACAGAAACGTTTCCAAGCTTTAAAATTTGCGTTTTTTTAGTAAAGGTAGTGATTTTTGGTAAAATTCGCGTTTTTTTTTATTTACTTTTTATACTGGGTAATTTTTTGTAAAATTTGTGTTTTTTTAGAATTTTATGATATATGATTTTTAATGAAATTCACAAAATTTTTGTAAAACTACCTTTTTAGGGGAAATTTAAATTAGTTGTTTAATTAAAGATTTGGTAATGGATGGTGATATTATAGATTTTTTGCGTAAAAGGAAAATTTTTTGGTGAAATTGTGATTATGTGTGAAATATGCGTGAAAGTATTTTTACAAAATTTAGCAATTTTATGGGGTTTCACTAAATTTTTGGTTTTTTGTTAATTTGGTGATTTTTGATTTTTGGTATTTTTTTATTTTTTGTAAAATTGGTTTTTGGTAATTGTTGGTGATTTTTGTTTTGTTTTTTATGATTTTTTTTGTAAAATTGGCGATTTTTAATTTTTGGTGTTTTTTTTTTTTTGAGAAATTTCTAATTTTTTATTGAAAATTTAATTTTGGTGTTTTTTTTTTTTTTTTTTTTGTAAAAGTGGCGATTTTTAATTTTTGGTGATTTATTTTATTTTTCGTTAAATTGGCGTTTTTTAATTTTTGGTGATTTTTTTATTTTTTGTAAAATTGGCGATTTTTGCGTAAAAGGAAAATTTTTTGGTGAAATTGTGATTATGTGTGAAATATGCGTGAAATTATTTTTACTAAATTTAGCGATTTTATGGGGTTTCACTAAATTTTTAATTTAATTTTGGTGATTTTTTTTTTCTAAAAGTGGCGATTTTAATTTTTGGTGATTTTTTTTTATTTTTCGTTAAATTGGCGTTTTTTAATTTTTGGTGATTTTTTGTAAAATTGGCGATTTTTAATTGTCGGTGATTTTTGTTGTTTTTTGTGAATTTTGTTTTTTTTTTTTGAAAAATTGGCGATTTTAAATTTTTGGTGATTTTTTTGGGAAATTTCCAATTTTTTATTGAAAATTTAATTTTGGTGAAATTGGCGATTTTTTCAAGAATTTTCAATATTTTTTTTTTTTATTTTTGTGAAAATTTAATTTTTGATGAAAAATATTTTTTTGTAAATTTTTTGCCATTTTGACAATTATACCAATTCTATGAACGCAACAGTTACTTATTGCATTAACCTTGTGTTGGTTTCAAAAATAGTTAAAATTGGGTCAACAAAATTGTACTTAAGCTAAAACAAATAATTTTTAACCAATCACAACGAAGTAGAACGATTATTGGCTAAATACAACATGTCCCATGAAAAAATGAGAAGTGCATAGTAAGCACTGTACTTACGCAAGAAGTAAAGGCTTATTTTAACAGTGAATATTTTAAAGTAAACTAAAGCGGGATATAAAGTATTATATATCAGTGGATAGGTAATTACATCTAGTTCTTAGAAATGTAAGAAATGTTTTAATAGTTTTAGTTTTATAAATGTTTATAGACGTTTAAAAAGTTTTATTATTTTGAAATTTTATTATAAAATTTTTGTTACAAAATTAAGTTAAAATAAAGCTGAATATATAATTGTTATATATCAATGGATAGGTAATTATGTTTAGTTTTAAGAAATCTTAAAAGTTTTTAATTTCTTTTTGCTATTTAGTGATATTTAATAGGCATAAACTCTTAATCACTCTTCCCGATTGTTGTTTAAAATCGTCTTCGTTTATCTAACTCATAAAGATAACATAAAATAGGGCCCAACAGTGGCGCGTTCAGGGGTCCCAAAATAGCACACCTCGCGTATGTTAAATTTTTAAAACAATCCTATTTCTTCGTTTGTGTTCTCGTTGTGTTCTCTGGTTTACCTTTCCCGCTTTAGGAACAAATACCACTGTAACCTCTCTCCATGTATCCTATTTCCAGGCTGTTCCTAGATATCATAATAAGTCATGTCATGGTGGTTGAAATCGATTTTTGGAGTAACGGTGGTTATATGCCATCTGGTCCTGGAGATTTATAGGGCTCGAAAGACGACACCGAATTCGATATATTTATGTAAGTAACATTTTCAAAGTTATGTACGATCTAGACATATTTGTGGTAGGTATACAAGATTCGGTACTTGTTTTTTTAAATATTGCAACTTTGACCAATAACTTAAAAAAACAAATACAATTTGCAACCCCCAAACGGTGTTTGATTTTGCTAAAATTTACCGCATTTGGTTTTTAGATGACGGAGGCTTTGAAAATCCATAAAACAAAATAAGGGCCACCCTAATATACATACATATGTATAGTCGTAAAAGAAAAGTTTGTACATTACTTTTCAAAAGATTGCGAGAAAAGTTTTTTTCCTCTAACTTAACAGATTTCACTGAGTTGTCAGTTTGAAGTGGAAAATGTAAAAGAATTTATAATTGAGCGCTTAAAAATAGCACAATTTTCAAAGAAAAGCAATTGCATTCAAAGCCTGCAGTCTAATTTATTTCATAAATTAAAGAGGCTAACAAAATTTAAAAAAAATTTGGAGGAAAAATTATTACTTCATATATGAATAGTATTGTAAATCCACTACAGTTTTGCTCAAATCTGTACTCAAGTCAAAATTTTTATTTAATTTAAAAGCAAAAAAAACCAAAATGTATACACATAAACAATTCAACTTTTTCCACATACAACAAATGCAGGAATTTTCTTTTTTTAAGGCTTGAGGTTTTTTTTGTAGTATTGTAATACTGCTACACAAGCAGCATCAGTAGCAGCACAGAGTAAAGAATTGAAGGAATTTCCTGGCGAAAGAGTTAAAAGATTAATGAAGTTAACCTAACAGTAAAAGTTGGAATAGAAGATGAAGAAAAGTTTTAATTGCATATAAAATGTGTTTATCCACATGAAATATAAATAAGAAATGTGCGTTGGCAAAATAAAACCAAATATGTGTTTTTTTTTTTCTAACTGGTATATAAATGATTTGTTAATTTATGTTTAATGAAATTGTTTTTTTGAAATTTTTTCTTAATGTTTTATTTATATGCATAAATATTTAAAAGTTACTGAAACATTAAAATGTGCTGTTAATTCAAGGTTACTCAAGTGCTCCCTGAGCGATTAAAAATCAAACTTCACAACTTGCTTAAAAAAGAAACATTTCGAATTAGCTGTCGAACATATCAAGCTTTTTACTAACAATTATTATTTTTAACTTTAAACACTGTGGTACATCATTGGATATCACTACTGCCTCTCATTATCATATAAAATCATAATTTCACTAAAATTATTCTATAATCATCATGAACATATATTAACTCTATAATTAATATATGTATGTCAGTGTGCAAACACCTTTTTTGTAATATTTGTCAGAAGCAAACAAATTTTAAAATACTCGTATATTTTAATTTATTTATATAGTGCTAAATAGCTTGAGGAAAACTATACATAAATAACTATTATTAGATTTCACTAAATACTCCAAGTAATAATTCATGCAAATAAATATTTAAGTAGTAAATAAATCAATAAAATTGTAAATGTAAAGCCTAACCTGTTGAGGTAAGAGCGATGTTACATGAGTGCATGTAGAGTCTATATAATAGACATGTCATATTTAACAAGGCATTAACAAAACTGTCTTATAAATATAAAAGTATTGATTGTATGTTAAATTAACTTCCTGTGATTGATTTGAAAATAGTTTGTAATTATAGAGCTGAAATAAGTTATCATTAGATTTGCTTACATTTTACAATATATCGAGTGTTCCATCATAATCCAAAAACTTTTATTTAAAGACATTATTTCCAATATTTTGGTTCTAGAACGGTTGATTAGCAGTGTTGCCAGGAGCTGGCAAAAAAAGAAGCTATATTGACTTCAAAAAAAGGCCAGAAAAAGCCAAAGTGCTTTAAAAAAAAGTCAAAAATAAAAGCTAAAATTTTATAAATTAAGAATTTAGTTTCATATTTATTTTTAAATAAAAAATTTGAAAATATGTTCATAAAATTCATAAACATAAATAAAACAAGTAAGAAAGTATGGTCGGTCAAGCCCGACCATATAATACCCTACACTAAGTAAATGAGCAAAAACATGTTTCTTTCAAAATTTCAATAATTTATATTCGTGAGTGATTTTTGGAAGTGGGCCTTATATGGGAGCTATGACCAATGTGAAATAATAGACCGATTTCAGCCAATTTCAATAGGCTTGGTCCTTGGGCAGAAAAAATGATATGTACAAAATTTTGTCGAAATATCTTCAAAATTGCAACCTGTACTCTGCGCACAAGGTTTACATGGACAACCAGCCAGCCAGACGGACGGACATCGTTTAATCGACTCAGAAAGTGATTCTGGGTCGATCGTTATACTTTAAGGTGGGTGTTAGACTAATATTTTTGGGCGTTACAAACATCTGCACAAATCCAATATACCCTCCCCACTATGGTGGTGTAGGGTGTAATTATAATGGTACACTTCAGCAGCAAACAAAAAATAACATTAATCATTAATAATCAAGGCAAGGATTTTCATGCACTAAAAAACTAAAAATATGCGCTTATAATATGCACTATAAAGAGAGAAAATATGCACTAAAAATGACAAAAATATGCAATAAAAACAAGTTTTTTATTTGAAATATATTTATTAATAAAAGACAGATGTAAATTTCACGTCACATTTTCAATATATATGTACATATAAAGGACATAAAAGGTTTAAAATATATTTTTTCAAAGTAAAAATAAGAAAATTCATGTATGTATGTAAATTATACAATATTTATATTAAAAAAAATTAGTCAGTTATTTATTTTCATGTTACAAAATTACTTAATTTAGATTTCTATTTGTATAAACAAATACATTTTTTTTTAAATTTCCAAAAAGAAAACTTTGTCTGTTCGTCAACAGAAGTTAAAGGTGCATATTTAAATGAAGCCAGTTCAATTGGAGAATATTAATTTTCAATTTGATTTTCTTCATTAAAATTGCTATCTAATATGTCAAACATTTTTTTATTATTTCTGTAATATATTCTTTAGTTTTGTTTTAATTTGGTAAGAAATTAATTTTACTTGTGCATTCAGCGAATTGAATCCCTGTAGTTTAGTAATAGTTTCATAAATAAAGATGTAATTTGAGCACAGAAGTGATAATTGGCCTTAATATTATGTGTCACAAAGAGAACAAAGTCGAAAAGTCGATATTAAAAAAATTTTCGAAAAATCAAAAAGTCGATAATTTCGAAAAGCTAAAAAATCGATTCATAAATTGAAAAGTTTAAAAGTAGACTTTTTCTTTCAACAATAGAATTCTAGTGTTAATATATTTACTATTTTTAGAGCACTAAATGGAGTTGCCAAATATATGTATGTACAGTGTACACTGATATGTATGCAATAAAATGGAAAAATATGCTAAATATATGCATTTAAAAGAAAAATATGCAAAATATGCATTTATAACAAAATATGCAAAAATATGCAACAACAAATCGATGCCATTTTGTTGCAAATTCTTCGATTCGGAAAGATTAATTGTCAAAAGTGATTTTGAGTTACTGACTACAAACATGCATTTGCATAGAAATCCTTGCCCTGTTAATAATAAATAATAAATATACAAATATACAAATATACGTAAGCGACCAATAACCTCTTAAAGCAATGGAAATAAGCTTTCTTTTGAGCAAAGAAAAAAAATAAAAAAGGGGCCCATTTTGGAAAAAATATTAGGTTTTGCAAAAAAAATTTAAAAATTGTATGTCTTGAATTACAAAATGTTTATTTTGATAGATATTCCACTCGAATCCCACTAAGCGAAAAAAAAAAAAATTAAAAAGTGCCCATTTTGAAAAAAAATGTCAACAGTTTTAGATTTTGCAAAAAAAGTCAAAAGAAATGTTTTTTTCCGAAAAATTGAAGAAATAGCTATGTAAACTATTTGGGACACATTTTACTAAGAACAATAGGTAATAAGTTACATGGATGAGAAAAAACACCTGCTTGGCCAAAATGTCAAATTCTGATCCCATCTAACTCAGAAAGTTTTCGACCGATCTTGTTGAAAAATTGTGTCCGAATTACTATCTAATAGAACTAACAATCGGAAGACATCGATTTCAAAAGATGGTTCACTTGACATTAAATGCCCCATATATATTTTTATACAGACAAATCTTAAATGTTGTTTTTTTTTTTAATTTAAGTACTATGCATTTACTATTTTTCACATACATAATATATTTTTTTGGTTTTACGAGTACTATTTTAAGTATATTATTAACGGATAAAAAATCGAAGCGAAGAGTTTTCATATGAAAATCTTTGTCGCAATTGCTCAATTAGTTTAATTTTCCGTATTATTTTTTTCAGAATCGTCACTAATTAAACCGTTCGTTATTTTATCTCTCATTCTTCAAACTTGCATGAAAAATGTGGCAAAACATTAAACAATTTTCAATTGGGGACGATAATGTATCAAATTCTTTGCATTGTATTACAATTTGAAAACACAAACTAAGGAGAAGAAATTTTAAATCAGAAAACAGCTTTGTTGGATCCGCTGAATTGCTTACTGGATTAAAAAAAAATAATACACCAAATTATAATCTGTATATTAATCACTCAAATGTTTGGCTTTGAAGCATTGCTGGTTTTAACTCGAAGCACAGATTCACATTTATAGCTTTCAGATATAAAATACTATATTTCATTTTAAAACACTTGGTATTGGCAATTGTTATTTGTTCTTTTAATACTGCACAATTCTTGAGTATATTGAAAAGGTAAATGAAAAACAGTAAGTAATGAATTAAAATGAAAATATCCTCGAAATTTTGGTTTTAGCTAAGTAGTTTTTTCTAGCCTTTTTTATTTAAAAAAAGGGCTATTATCAAATTAAAAAAAGGCTAGAAAAAAGCCACGAAGCTAAAACCAAAATTTCGAGGCTAAAGAGTAAATAAAAAGGCTAAACTGGCAACACTGATCATAATACAATTGAGCACCCTATTCTTGATTTTTTCTTTACTGAGAAGCATATTACCCAACTAAAAGAAAAAGTACCAATTTTCCTTTATCCTCGTAAACACTCGTCAAATTTGAACTTTAAATTTGTTTAGCAGTTCCTATATTATCAACTGATTTAATAGCTAATAAATTGTCACAAAACCGAACCGATCGGTTTTCAATTTTTTAAAACCGAAACCACGTTTTTGAAATACTTCGGTTTTTTGGAAACTCTAATCTCCAGTAATGGTTAGATTATATGGTATACGGGACTTGGACGACTCAGTAGTTTTTCTATCCAGGTCATTAAGGGAAGCCTACTATGCTTCGTGTAAGGAGCGGCAGGGACCTAGGAAATTCCGGCTACCATGGTGGAATCCTAGGCTAATGCAGCTAAGGAAGGAATTTAGAAAACTTTCTAATAAGGCGAAGAGGGTCTAAGATCCGTTAAGCTGGGACGTCAAAGCTTCAACACTTTCAGGAAGGAAACCAAACGGGCAAAGAAGGAATCTTGGGAGCGTTTCTATGATGAACTGGAGAGTATCACGGAGGTATCGTGTTTAAGGAAGGTACTATCAAAAGATTCCTGATTAAACCGGATGGTAACTTTACTGAAAGTAGTATCGAAACCTTGTAACTGACAAAACACTTGACAAAAAAAGAGTATGTTATGGCAACTTTCTTGGATATCCACAATAGATGATACTGATAACAAAACGGATAACAAATTGGACAGAAAATATGCTTAAGGGTCGTAAACTCTAATATAGGTATTGGTAGGAAAAAGGAAAGATGTGACACCGCCTTGTGGGCACATCACAAGGTGGTGTCATATCTCCACTTCTGCGGAATCTTGTCGTAACTCAAATCCTTTTCAGGCTCAATAGGATAGATATCAAAGTAGTCGCATATTCTGACTACATTGTGCTTCTGATTCAAGGGAAGTTTCTTCCCACAATAAGTGAACTCATGGAATCAGCTCTCATTGTTCTGATATCATGGGCTAAGGAAAACGGTCTAGGTGTCAAGCCTGTCAAGACCGAACTAGTTATTTTTACCAGGAGATATAATATTCCAGCATTCAGACCTCCACGAATGGATGGTACTTTTCTGAAGAGAGTAATTTTGGACCCTAAGCTCTCGTGAGAGTCGAATGCACAGTGGGGCATTCGGCTGTGGGGCTCTTGTTTGGTGGAAAAGGGTGGACATTAAGTCTTATTAAGACTCTAAACAAGGTGCAAAGATTAGCATGTCTTGCAATTACTATCGTGCCTGATGTCAAAAATTATTGGCTTATTTTGCGACAACTGTAAATGGCTTTGCACGCAAGAAACTTCTTGGGGAATTTTGTTTGTTTGCCCGGTGTTGTTCTTGAACATCTATGAACCACATACAAATCTTGACGCGGAAGTTGTGAAAAGTCTACCAGTACATAAAGTTTCATCATCCATCACACAACAAGTGTATTTTTTTATAAAATTTTTCATTACCCCATTACGATCTGGAACTTTCTGAACTTTATACGGCATCAAGCCATCACTGGTTTTAGCTCTGCGCACAAGAGAATCAGAATATTTAACTTTACGTGCTGCTTTTCTGATAGAAGAGTTGTTTGAATTATTTGCCTTACCAATATTTGTTAGACCTTTTTTTCTTTCTGAGCTAGGGTTCCTTTCAATGTTCAAGTCTTCCTTATACTGTTTAATGGCTTTGGTAACAGTTTGACGATGAACCTTCAGATCTTTTGCTATTTTTTTGTTTTAATTATTTTTTTTTCGCTGTTAATTTTGAGCGAAATTACAGTTGAAAATAAATGATTTAGAAAATATAATATATGACATACTTTTAGAAGCTAACATGACACTGTGGTTCCAAATCAAAATCTGGGTGGACAAAATTAAAAAAATCGGTATCTTCAGAATTTGGAAAAATTAAGTTTTTTTGGAAGCTGTCAATCTTCTCTCCTGCAGAAGCGCCAGAAGTTTAACAAATTTTGAATCATATTTTTGTTAATTTTGTTTAATATTTTATTGCTTTACTTAATTACATATATCTCAATTGTTTTACCATATAGAAATTCATACTTCAAAAACCTAGATAAACATTGATATAGGCTTTTATTAAGTGTATATCTTATATTTATGGGCCTGTCCATTTTCTTGTTATAGTCCATTAAACTTGGGTCTCAAATATACTGTTATTATTTTTTTTAAGAATATTATATAGCTTGCCAACATAAAAAAAAAAGAACGTCGAAGCCCGTCCAATGACTATATACATCATTTAAAAAAACTTCTGAGAAATGTTTTTGTAAAAAAATTGAAGCCGCCAGCACCCGCCTAAATACTTTTTATTTAATTTTTACGGAATGGATTTTTTAGAAATATTTTTTTTTATTGATTTTTATATATCTATATCTATCTTTTTAAAAATTTTGTTTCAGAAACACATGAAAACGTATTTTTATTTTTTTGGAAAAAAGTTTATATTGATCTCTTAAATTTTAAATTTTTTTTTTGGAATCGTAGACACCAATTCTATATGAAAAGAGCGCCAAATAATTTTGTCCACCTAGATTTCGATTTGGAACCACATTGCGGAATAAAAAAATAATAATTTGTTGGACCAAGGATAAGTCTTGGCTGGAAGAGTGTGTATAAAATTTTTCTCACTCACTCACTCTTTAGTAGATAATTCTATTTATTTGTGAATTCTAACTCGTTCTTATTTCATGATTCTAGCTAGGTTCATTATTACAAATTATTTAAAAGTACCATTATAATAAAGAAATAGTTCTATTAAGTCTCCCCCTAGAATTTTTACTCACAGAACTGTATAGTTTAATTTCATCTAGATCCACTATTATTGAAAATTCAGTAAGTATCTTTAGAAAAACGAAAAACTACCATAAGTTTTCCCGGCTTTGGTCAAATTTATAAGGGTAAAAAATACGCTTAAAATTTATTTTGTGTTTATTCGTTTAAAAGAAAATGTACAATTTTATATACTTATTTATATTGATTGGTTCCTTTTATACAGAACTTTAAAAACTGTTAAACTATACCTACTGATAAAGTATTTTCTAAATTCTCTACTGCTTGCTCCAATGTTTTAATAAGAAATATTTACTGTTCAGTGACGAGGCCATGTCCACTTTTCCAAACTCATCTATTTGTATCACATCTAAATACAATAGGACTTTCAATATTATACTCGTAGTTATCCAGATATTCCATAATAACTAACTATTTCCAGTTTTCTAAGATAGACCACATTCTAGTATCCATTCAGTCGAAAATTAATTAACAACCATAATCTAAATACCAGATAATTTTACGTAAAAAAACTAATTTTCCACTTTAATCTTCATAACTGTTCACCTCCGATAACAAGTGCCCTTTATGGTACATTTCATTTATTAATCATCTGTTCGCATGGCACTTTTGTAAATATAAACACACATCCATAGATATTTACAGACATTTCAACTACTTACTATATGTTGGTATGTAATATAATTTAATACCGGAAGACAACAGTATTAATCTATACAAAATACAATTGAAATTTAATTAAGATTTTCAGACAAATTGTTGACACTAATACAATAAATTCTATAGAAAATCTATTGTATGCTAGAAAACATACATGCATCATTATATGAGTGTGTGTGTGTGTGTCTGTGCAAGATAGATGTATGGCAAAATTACAAAATTGTCACTTGAGTCCATACATTAATTTGTCATAGGGACTTAAGGTATTTCAATAGCATTAGAACTACTGTTGTTATTGTTGTACAAACAAACTTACAATAACAAAAACCTGCCAGATGGTGAAATGGTTCATATAATGTTAAAACTAACAAATCATTATAAAATTGCATGGTTTTACAAATATATATTTACATATGTAAATATATATTTATAAAATAAATTTATTAGATCAGATTGAAAATTTATTTTAAAGCTACAGGAAGAAAACAATACAAAATTAACGCAATCTAATTGATCCACCATCAGGTCAAAGGTTCACCATGTGTCTTATATTTCATGAAACTTTCTCCAAGACATTGTTTTACGATACATCCATTTTTTATCTAAAAGGTTAAGCGTGAACACCTGAGTGGTCCTTAATTAAACTTTTGTGATTTTCGATACTTCCAAGGACTAAAAGTTATTATCTATCATATAAAAATCAAATCCTGAAAATTCGAGCAAAATTGGATAACGTTTAGAGGTTGTACATTTCATTTGAAGTTTTTTGTCTTGGGTCAAAGTAGCTTTAAGTAGGGCACCGTCGACTTACCACGTAAAATTTTTAAATACGTGCCATTTTTTGTTTCCCATCCAATTTCAAAAACTTTTATATTTTTGAAAAGCGCTCGTCTTACGTGTGCTGTTTATCTCTTATAATTTTCGAGTTACAGACATTTGAAAATTGAAATTTTAACATTTTGTCATACCCTGGTGTACTTTTCAATGACTTTTCGCCCAAAAAACAGCAAAAATCTACTATTTTTGGAATTTTTAAACTGAAAATCGTTTATTTTTTGAATCCATGATTGATATTGCACTGAAATCATTGTATTTCATATTGTATTAGTTGTCTAACAAAAAAACTACGGTCTATAATTTTCAAAAATCGGACCAAGGTATAAATTTTAAAATTAAAATTTTTTTTAATTTTAAAATTTATTAAGAGAGTAGATTAGAGTAGAGTAGAGTAAAGTAGAGTAGAGTAGAGTAGAGTAGAGTAGAGTAGAGTAGAGTAGAGTAGAGTAGAGTAGAGTAGAGTAGAGTAGAGTAGAGTAGAGTAGAGTAGAGTAGAGTAGAGTAGAGTAGAGTAGAGTAGAGTAGAGTAGAGTAGAGTAGAGTAGAGTAGAGTAGAGTAGAGTAGAGTAGAGTAGAGTAGAGTAGAGTAGAGTAGAGTAGAGTAGAGTAGAGTAGAGTAGAGTAGAGTAGAGTAGAGTAGAGTAGAGTAGAGTAGAGTAGAGTAGAGTAGAGTAGAGTAGAGTAGAGTAGAGTAGAGTAGAGTAGAGTAGAGTAGAGTAGAGTAGAGTAGAGTAGAGTAGAGTAGAGTAGAGTAGAGTAGAGTAGAGTAGAGTAGAGTAGAGTAGAGTAGAGTAGAGTAGAGTAGAGTAGAGTAGAGTAGAGTAGAGTAGAGTAGAGTAGAGTAGAGTAGAGTAGAGTAGAGTAGAGTAGAGTAGAGTAGAGTAGAGTAGAGTAGAGTAGAGTAGAGTAGAGTAGAGTAGAGTAGAGTAGAGTAGAGTAGAGTAGAGTAGAGTAGAGTAGAGTAGAGTAGAGTAGAGTAGAGTAGAGTAGAGTAGAGTAGAGTAGAGTAGAGTAGAGTAGAGTAGATTGGAGTTTTTTGAAAAGTTTGCATTTTGATTGAAATAACTGTTGAAAATCACTGATTTAGAAAAGGCAATATCTGACATATTTTTAAAAAAAATAATTTGTTGGATCAATGATAAGTTTTTTCAGACTGTTTTAGGTTAGGCAGCCGCTCCTCAAGCAGCTCACTTGGGTTTATTCAAATCTGATCTCATTCTGATACCCAAGGGGTAGACAGCAGAGTAATTACAATACTTCCATTGCCTCCAGATTAAACCAGCCAGATTTCCGGATGAAGGAGTAGATTCCTCTAAGATTCATCCTTGATAGCTCATCCAAGCATGATAGGAATGGAGATCCTAGGATGCGTTCCCTCAGGTTTGTCAGAGCCGGGCATTGGCAGAAAAGGTGATACACAGTCTCTTCCTCTTCTTCATTATGGCAGCTTCTACAGCAGCGAAAGGCAAACTCACACCACTACAGTTTTTAAATATTGTAGTTGTATGAGTTGAGTAAAAAGTTGAGAAAAAAACAAAAACAATAACTGAAATAAACAAGTATAAAAAGCGAAAAGCGTAAAACAACCTGCTTCTATCAATGCTCATGCGAGACTGACTGGTTTTGATTGTTTTTATACAATGTATGTGCTTGCGTACATGTGAAAACAAAAACAAGAGAGCTCATTTGAGGGATCAATGCCTTTCGCTGTTCTACAGTAATCATTGTACCGTAGGCCCATTCTTCTAGCGTGTGCCCTAATTAAACAATGTCCTGTAATAAAGGAGACAATTAGCCTTATTTGCTCACGGCGGTAATCCACAAGTAGATTCGTCTGGCTGGCATACGGACCAGGTCGACCTCGCTATAGCACAGGAAGGTTCAATAGTCCACCTGTTTTGTGCAGTCTCATATAGTACCTGCTGAACAGCCATCTTGCATTTAACAAGGGAAATACCAGAAAAGGGGTCGATTGCCTCATCATTGATCATCGCACCCCTTTTGGCCAAAGCGTCTGTTATACAATTACCCTGATTTCCACGTGTCCAGGGACCCATATAAGCGTTATCCTAGAATCTCTCGTTATCTCATTTAGGGATACCCGGCATTCCTCGGTTAATCTAGATGTCGTGAGGACACCCGGTATTCCGTTAACGGCAGCCTTGCTGTCAGTAAATATACATATATCACCTGATATCACCATCAAATCCACTGGTAACCAGTTTATGATAGTAAAGAGTGCTTTAGAGGAAGTAGACCTTATAACGCCCGTAATCAGTATCGCTACAGTCCGTAGTACTCGTTCAACGGCCTTCCGGTGAGTAGCATTGTCCAAAGCATGCCATCACACTAATACTCCATAGAACAAGATGGGTTTAACAACTGCTTTAAAGATCCAATTGATACCCTTTGGCATAATACCCCAGTTAGTGCCAATTGCCTTTTTGCAGGAGTAGATGGCCACATAGGCCTTATTTATCCTGTTCTGAATGTTTAAATTCCAGGATAGTCTCTTATCCAGAATGATGCCAAGATATTTCGCATTATCCCTGATCTCAAGACTGATTCCATTCAGTCTAGGTAGTCTAAAGTCATCGATCTTATACCTCCTAGTGAAGAGAACCAGTTCTGTTTTTTGGGGGTTCACACTAAGTCCACTCGATATACTCCACTCACTCAGTGTACTAAATGCAGACTCCATACAACTGGATATTGTATCCAGAAATTTACCAGATATTAGTACTGCAACATCGTCAGCATACGCGACTGTTTTAATATTTCTGTTGTCCATCCTGACTAACAGGGTATTCATAGCCAAAATCCACAGAAGTGGAGATAGTACACCACCCTGCGGGGTACCACGATTGGCCACTCGTGAAACATTTATGCCACCTAGGGTGGCACATATGACTCTATAACCGAGTATCTCTCCGACTATTCGGCGTACACATTGATCAACCCCAAGTTCGTCCATCGCAGATAGGATGGCGTCGGGCCTAACATTGTTAAAAGCCCCCTCAATATCGAGAAAGGCCACAAGTGAATACTCTTTATGTAATAGCGACTCTTCAATGGAGCCGACTAACGAATGTAGAGCTGTTTCCACAGATTTGCCCTTGGTGTAGACATGCTGGGATCTAGAGCTGTGTTCCTTCGGTGTGGTCATTCTCAAGTATACTTCAATTACCCTTTCTAGGGTTTTCAGCAAAAAGAATGCAAGACTAATTGGTCTGTAATCCTTCGGTTTGGTATGAGTCTCCTTACCTCCTTTAGGAATAACGATTACTCTACACCTATCTCAGGATTCCACCAGGGAGGCTTGTTCCTACCCCTGCAATTATTTGGCTTACAGGCCGAATTAGTAGCGGATTGGAACGCTTCTGTAAGTGTCCCGACTGCTAACTCAATATCTTCCATACTTTCAATAGAGGGCGGGTCTGGTAAAGACCGAGAGAGTACATCACTTTGCAACTCCCAATTGGTATTCTTCCTATTTAGATTGGTATCAAAATTCCTATAAGTTACACCAATATTGAAATCAATATATTGGTGGTCAGAAAAAGAGCAGTCGCTTGAGACAGCCCAATTATTCATCATACTGTAGTGCTCCGCACCACACCAGGATCTAATTTTACCTGCGCCTCTAGCGTAGTAGAGCTTATAGCCCTTCAAACATAGTCCACAGATACGATCCTGGTGGATCTCACTGTTTAGAAGATTACGAAACAGGCACACGAATTTACTTATGGCAACCAATACAGTACTGTACAGTACAGTACAGTACAGTACAGTACAGTACAGTACAGTACAGTACAGTACAGTACAGTACAGTACAGTACAGTACAGTACAGTACAGTACAGTACAGTACAGTACAGTACAGTACA
Source organism: Calliphora vomitoria (assembly GCA_942486065.2). Lineage (NCBI taxonomy): Eukaryota > Metazoa > Arthropoda > Insecta > Diptera > Calliphoridae > Calliphora > Calliphora vomitoria. The sequence continues at coordinate 33,491,036 of OW818030.2, forward strand.
GTACAGTACAGTACAGTACAGTACAGTACAGTACAGTACAGTACAGTACAGTACAGTACAGTACAGTACAGTACAGTACAGTACAGTACAGTACAGTACAGTACAGTACAGTACAGTACAGTACAGTACAGTACAGTACAGTACAGTACAGTACAGTACAGTACAGTACAGTACAGTACAGTACAGTACAGTACAGTACAGTACAGTACAGTACAGTACAGTACAGTACAGTACAATACAGTACAGTACAATACAGTACAGTACAGTACAGTACAGTACAGTACAGTACAGTACAGTACAGTACAGTACAGTACAATACAGTACAGTACAATACAGTACAGTACAGTACAGTACAGTACAGTACAGTACAGTACAGTACAGTACAGTACAGTACAGTACAGTACAGTACAGTACAGTACAGTACAGTACAGTACAGTACAGTACAGTACAGTACAGTACAGTACAGTACAGTACAGTACAGTACAGTACAGTACAGTACAGTACAGTACAGTACAGTACAGTACAGTACAGTACAGTACAGTACAGTACAGTACAGTACAGTACAGTACAGTACAGTACAGTACAGTACAGTACAGTACAGTACAGTACAGTACAGTACAGTACAGTACAGTACAGTACAGTACAGTACAGTACAGTACAGTACAGTACAGTACAGTACAGTACAGTACAGTACAGTACAGTACAGTACAGTACAGTACAGTACAGTACAGTACAGTACAGTACAGTACAGTACAGTACAGTACAGTACAGTACAGTACAGTACAGTACAGTACAGTACAGTACAGTACAGTACAGTACAGTACAGTACAGTACAGTACAGTACAGTACAGTACAGTACAGTACAGTACAGTACAGTACAGTACAGTACAGTACAGTACAGTACAGTACAGTACAGTACAGTACAGTACAGTACAGTACAGTACAGTACAGTACAGTACAGTACAGTACAGTACAGTACAGTACAGTACAGTACAGTACAGTACAGTACAGTACAGTACAGTACAGTACAGTACAGTACAGTACAGTACAGTACAGTACAGTACAGTACAGTACAGTACAGTACAGTACAGTACAGTACAGTACAGTACAGTACAGTACAGTACAGTACAGTACAGTACAGTACAGTACAGTTGTAATGTAATGTAATGTACACAATATTTAAAATTGTTATTATGCTTTAGAAATAAGCAAATTTGCAGAATAAATTTATGAAAAATAAATGAACTTATAGCAAATGCTAATTCTAAATCCAGAAAATCACAACTAAATAAAATCAATGTTTTAAGCCATGCTCTACTTTACAAAATAGTTAATTAGTATGATTTCTGGAGTATAAAAAGCTAAAGAAACATGGACTATGGGAGCCATTAAAATGCTAGCAAGCAGTCGGGTGGGGGGTTCGTGTCCCATTTCCTTATCTTTTCATTTTTATTACATGCTCTTTATTATAGACTCCCCAAAAATAAATATATCAAATCGAGATGACCTTCGGGTGGAACAAGATTAACTAGATTATTATAATATTTTTTAAACAAAGCCCCTAATCTAGCTATATGTGAAATCTACCAAAAGTATAGCTGATAATTTTTAATTTAATACCTAATATTTTGCTATCCAGGTGTTAGTGGATGCAAATGCCTCTAAACCCTCACCAACCGTCGTTCTAGTGGCATATTCGTGTTACTAAAACCCCTTTAGTAAATCTTACCAACAAATTCTCAAATTAAAACATATTAAGAAGACCAAAATGATTAAATTCACTCATTCATATTTGAATTATTTATTGTATGAAAGATTCTTAAAATATTCATATTTAATTTATAATATTATAACGATATCAAATGCAGTTAACTATCATATTAATAATATAATTATGTTTACAAACTAATAGAAAATCATAAATTTCAAAATCATATGCAAAATTTTACTAAATAACAAATTTTAAAATGTTAATAACATAAACTTAAATATTCTCTTTTTTTCTAATAAATTGTACAAATTCTAATTTTAGTTTTCATTTTAGATTTGATAACTAAATGCTATTTGATTTTTAAATAAAACAAAATATTATAGAAATATCGTATTTCGACCCATAGTGAATTTTTTTTATGTACGAAAACAAACAAGAAAACAGAACATAAATTTAATAAAGTTCATTGAACCTTGGTTGTAACAGCTGATCGTTTATTGTAGGTTTGTATAAATGTGTAGCTTAGGTTGCATTTCAAAACTAGGTCACGACATGCATGAGAGAATTATTTTAATGTTGTAAATAAAAAGTAGGTTACAACCATTTCAGATCTTGGAATAGTTAATGTTCGTTCGAACTTTATTAAGTTTTTGTTTTGTTCTATTTGTTTCTCAATGCAAGAAAATATCAAAATAAATGTTGGTATTATTTACTCACCAATCGTAATTCTGCAGAAGGCCTTCTCCATGAACTCGATGAATGCTACTTGTGGAAAATAAATAAATTATATTTGTTTGTAATTTTCTTGCATTTTGGGCGATTTAGAGTTTTGTTTCTTTAGATTTTCATAGTTGTGTTTTTTCATATATATTATATTTTTTTTTATATTTTTATACTTGAAATTTACACATTTTTTTTTTTTTTTAATTAAAATTTACAATTAAGGTTTTTTTTTTTTTTTTTCTTTTCAAAACAAAATCTAAACCATTATTCTTTTCACCGTTTATATGGTTTTAATGAATTTACTTTTTAAATCAAAAGGAAAAATTTATTTTATTTCACTATTAAATCAAACTTTTTAACTAATTTTTAACTCTAGATTATAAGTTATTGACTGTGATATTAGCTTTAAATATATTTTAGATTTTTTTTATGTTAGAAAAATTTGTTTTTATTTCATATTTAGATTTTTTAGTTTTCTTTATCGCACATTTTGTTTACTGACACCAATTAGCACTTTCGTAGGGTGCAAAACTTCTCTTTTTTCATATTTATTGCTTTTCTTTACATACAAATTTACTTAACATTTCTTTAATTTGACAATTAATTTCTCTATTTGGTGTAACTTTATTTTTAACATTTTAAATATTTTTTTATATTTTTTATATAGATTTTATGGAAATTAACATAATCATAATGTGAGCAAAATATTGGGAATCACTGTTTTAACTCATTTGTTTCTTAAATTTTCATGTTTGGAGATCACTGTTTTATTTGTTTTGTTGTTTATTTTATATTGGTTGCTTTAATTTTGCATGTTGTTTAAAAAAAATGAGCACTATGGATTTTAGTCCACTGGAATTGAGTTGCTAAGAAAAGTTATTTCAGGGTGGTTTTCTTGGTGTTGTGGTTGTTGTCTGTTGAAAATTATTTGAAGAGGCCGTTTCAGTGAATGACAACAGAAGAGCACAATCATCACAAACGATCAAAGAGATGATTCATTTATCAAAAGGAATCCCCTGGAAGAGGTTCACTCTTACCAGGCTTGGGGATTAGGCTGTTTTGTTTGAGTGGCTTTTTTTTTTTTTTTAAGAAAATATTATTAGGTGGAAATTCTTATGGAGGAAAGTATAGCATTTTTAATTACCTTAAAAATTACTAGTAAATTAATCTGAATCCTAAAATTCCTTGCGTTATGTCCAACATAAGATGTCTATATAGAAAAGAGTTTATTTCCATGTAAGATTTTCCTATTTTTATAAAAATATATTTAGAAATTTTTTTTTAAACCAAAGGAAAACTTATTAAAATTTACCTGTTTGGAGTAATTAGTTAAATTATTCACGGATGGCTTGGAAAACTGCAGATTTTTTTTCTGACAAATAGAATTTTTGGCTGTTTCCACTCCAATGTCTCACAGGAAAAGGATCTTTCTCAATTTACTACTGTCAAAGAAACTTTAGTCAACAAACTTTAGCCCTAATTTGACAGTGAGTGTCAACAAATTGACATTTAATATTATGTTGCCACATTACTCATTTATCCAAGACTGAAATCAGTTCATGCTTCAGTCCTGAGACAGATTTGTAGTACAATAATATATATATGAATACAAAATTTATGGTTCTATGTAAATTTGGTACTTTATTTCAGGATATATTTCTCTAATGTACACGAAGTTTATTAAACATTGGTTATTTTGTCTATTTGTGAGTCATAAAAAAAAATTAAAAATTTCGAACCCTGATAACTTTTAGCTCAGACAAAACTCTTATACTCAATCCATTGTTCTCATGCATTAATACCAGTCAAACCAAACGAATCAAAACAAACCAAAACAATGTGTAAAAAACCATATGATCGTAAAGATCAGAAAAAATGGTAAAATATTTATTTAATAAGAAAAATGTGAAAAATCAATTAAATAGGCAGAATATAAAAATAAATAGTAAAAAAAATTACTGCAATTCATAAATTAATATTTAATAATCAAATAAGTGATGTGTTGTGGCAAACAGTGTGGAAAACAGTAAAAATATATAACAAGTTCCTCACAACAAGAAATATATGTGACCAAATAGATGAAGTATTAGGGAAAACAGTGAATGTTCATCAAAACAGAAATCTATGTGGCACTGTTCCAAAATTGGATATTATCATTTGTCTACTCCCAAGTAAGTCATTGTGTCTGATAAGAGGACATAAACGTACATTACAAAACTAGATATTTTTGTAGTTATACTTATCAAAAATAGCTTGAAAAAAATAGTTTAAGGCCGAATATCTTTACCGTGGTATGTGCCAGCAAGTTTTCCTTGTAGGTCTTCCAGAACGTAATAGTGGTTACCTAGTTTCTCGCGAATTCTAGCTTTAACGAATGAAGGAGATAATTTGGCATTAAAGTTTTTCTCCATATTGCTCTGTGCAAAGTTACGCCTGAAAACTTCCTGGTTCACAGTAAATGTTTGTGTTCTAGCCCTCAAATTATACTGTTTTTGATTCTTGTCATAGGCTTCCTTAATATATTTTCTTAAGTTTCTTCTTATGAGCTGAAGGTTATCATCTCGCGATATTTTAGCTGTAGGTTCCTCCAATAATTGTAGTTTGCGAAGAAGTTCATAAGAAGAAGCGTGGGTGATCATGTCAAAACCAAACAGTGAATGATATGGTGAACTATTTATGGCCTGGTGATAGGAGTTGCGAAGTGCACAACTGATAGCACTAAGCTGCTGATCCCAAAGTCGATGATCATTTTTTAGGTAGGCTCTTATTCCAGCAATTAGTGAGCGGTTAACCCTTTCCGACGCATTGGATTGGGGAGAGTAGTATGCAGTATATATATGTTTAATGCCATATTTTGTGAAAAATGCATTTAAGTCATTGGCCTTAAACTGACTACCATTATCACTGACTATGACCTCAGGAACACCGTAACAATGGAAAATGTTTTGTTCTAAATAATTCTGGATATTAATTGATGTAAATTTCCTTAGAGGACATAGCCAATGATACTTAGTCAGGTGATCGAGTACAATCAACAATCCTATATAGCCAGATTTACTCCTAGGATAAGGTCCTAATAAGTCGATATACAACCGCTGAAAAGGTCTCACAGATATGACGGGGTTACCCATTGGCGGTTTCATAATAAAGTTGGGTGCTTTTGTCGACTTGCATACATCACAGTTTCGGACATAGTTGCGTACATCTCTTACCATTCCGGGCCAATAAAAATTTCGTCTCAACAAATCTAAGGTCTTCACCATACCTCCATGTGAAGAAGTGGGAATATCATGAGCTCTTTTAATTGCATTTTCTCGGAGTCTATAAGGTAGCCATAACTTCCATGAAGTATTTTCTTGCTCTTCTTCTCCCGAGTAGTGTTCTGTACGAATATACACATACCTGTCTTCAATCTTTATATCAGGATATTTGCTTTGATATTCGGTTATTTTAAGTTTTAAATCACTGTAGTCTTTGTCCTCAAAGTACGGGGAATTTAGATCAACTTCTGGTTCAATGATTTCTAAAGAATTTATGTTATCTATGGGTATTCTTGATAACACATCGGGTACTATATGGTCCTTTCCTTTTCTGTGGCTTATACAAAATTTATATGGTTGTAACTTGAAGACCCATCGTGCCAGTCGCCCACTTAAATCGGGTTGCTTCATTAACCAAAGAAGACTAGAATGATCTGTTACAACCTCGAACTCCTGCATTTCCAAGTAACATCTGAACTTCTTGATGGCTTCTAGAGCTGCCAAGCATTCCCGCTCTGTGACGGAGTAATTACGCTGCGCCGAATTAAGCTTCTTACTCATGTATGCAATGGGCCTTTCTTCACCTTGAGCATCCAATTGCACCAGAACTGCGCCAATGCCATAATCACTCGCATCACAGTGCAGGAAAAACTTTTTCGAGAAGTCCGGATTGGTTAATACAGGAGCGGTTGTAAGAAGGTTTTTGACTTTCTCAAATGCCGTTTGAGCTTCAGTTGTCCACGTAAATTTTTTCTTTGACGACAAAACATCTGTAATTGGACACACCTCTGTTGAAAAGTTCTTAATAAATCTGCGATACCATCCCGCCAATCCAAGGAATCCTCTCACTTGTTTTAAATTTTTAGGAACAGGCCAATTGATAATCGCACTGATTTTTTCGGGATCTGTAGTTATGCCTCCGTCTCCAATCACATAACCTAAATAGTTAACTTTGGTGACACAAAATTTGCTCTTTGCCACATTTAAGGTTAGGTTGGCCTTCCTAAATTGCGATGCTAACCTCACTAAGACCTCTACGTGTGATTCAAAGTCTTCAGAAACAATTATAAGGTCATCCAAGTAACCAAACACACAATTTCTTAAGTCTGGTGGTATAAGCTCATCAACTAATCTGCACATAGTTTGTGGTGCATTGCATAGCCCGAAGGGCATGACCACAAACTGGTATAAAGGTCTTCCTGGAACGGTAAATGCCGTCAAATATTTTGATTCTTCATCTAAACCTATTTGCCAGTACGCATCTTTAAGGTCAAGTTTTGAAATTATATTGGCTTTGGGTAATCTAGCAAAAATTCCACCTATGTTAGGTAAAGGATATGCGTCCTTTTTAGTTACCTGGTTCAATTTTCTGGCATCGAGACATAATCGTACTTTATTCGGTTTCACCACTAATCTCATAGGCGAGCTCCATGGGGACGATGATGGTTCAATCACTCCAAGAGCTAACATTCTATCTATCTCGCCAAACATGAGTTTTTCCACTGCCGGAGATACAGGATAAAATCTTTGTTTCACGGGAGTGGCAGTTCCCACATCTATTTTATGCTCGATTAGTTTGGTCCTTCCTAAGCCCTGCTTATCAAAATTTGGAAATAGACTTATAATAGAATCTAGCTGTTTTCGTTGTTCGCTACTTAAGAAATAAAAATTCTCATCTGTGGAGTTATAATTTTTGGAAAATTCTGAAAGCACATCTGACATACTATTTAGTTCTATTGAATTATTTGATGAACCATTTACGGCAATTACATTAGCAGATCCAATAAAGTCCGGGCACAGATTAAACAATCTCCAAAAGTCTAATCCTAAAATTAGGCGTTGGGTAATAGTGGGAATGATAAATAATTTTAAACGTTTTGTTATGGTTTTAAATGAAATATCGGCATCTAGCCAACCTAAAACAGATTGTAATTTACCATCAGCAGTTCTAACATAGGATTTGCATTTATTAAAATTTGGATATTTCGAAAAATCGTGTTGAGCTAAAGCTGCACCAATACAGCTGATGTTTGCACCGGTGTCTAACAAACCATATTCTATGAAATTAGAAAAACATACTTTTGCATAGTATCGCATATCACTTTTATCAGACACTATGGTGGAAATTAAAAATTTTCTACAAAATTTTTTAAGTTTGTAAAATTTTCTTAATCTTATTGTCGATCGTTTGGTTTTCTTTACCAAAGGTACAGAAATGGATGAAATGTTAAAAATTTGGTCTCTTTTTTCTAAATAAAGTTGCCATCGTTTATGATATGGTAAACGGGGAGATAGAACTATAGACTTTAGTTCAACAGACTTTTTATTTCTATCATCACTTTTACGTCGAAGAATTTCAATTTGTCCATATTCATAATTAAGGTTATTGTCAAGGTCAGTTTCAGTGGTTTTGCTGGGGTCATTATTGGGTATATTCGGGTGAACAGAAATATTGTTGGTTATTATTTCGTCTCTTTGAGAAATGGTGGTTTTAAGTTTTTTGAAAATAAAGTTTTTCTTGAAGCACACCTTGCGCAATTTGGTTTATAGACCTGCTTCTCGCCACAACCATAGCAAAATATGGTCCTATCTTTTAAACAGTCTTGCCAATGGTGGCCAATTTCTTCGCAATTCCAACATTTGCCATTGAACTCTATATTTTGTATTGCATTCACTGATAATTCAGATTTAATTTCGTCGGAATATTGCGTATTTTCATCATTATCATCAGCTGAGATTTCAGCTAAGCGCCGTGGATAATTTGAATTGGGCATTCTATTAACAATGTTCTTTTTAACATGTTCTTCTGCCAAAAAATTTTCCCGCATTTGCACAAGTTTCCTCAAATGTGGAATCGAATGAACTGGGACATATAACAAGTCTTGCCTAACATCAGGGCGTAGATTTCTAGCCAAAATTTCGATTAATTCTAGTTCTGACATCGGAGTAGGAAGTTTATCCATGATAGTTGAAACAGCTTCAAAGAAAGAATCGAAGGTTTCGCCAGGTTTTTGTTTCCTGTTCCTTATTTCCTCTCTGATGTCAAATGATGATTTAAATTCTCTGTACTGGCATCGAATCGCTTCACAAAACTCATTCCATTCAACAATTAGAACTCTCTTGTGATAACGCCAGTACCATTCCCTAGCTTTTCCGGTCAACAAAATGTGTAAGTTGCGACAAATAATGGAAAAATCACTGTTAAAATAATCTTTTGTTAATGTTCTTATGCGATATAGAAATTCTTCTATATTCAATCCATTGGAAGTACCATCGAATTTTACATTCCAATTCTGAATAATTAATGAAATTTTATCAGCATTTAAGGTACTATGATATGAATGACCAGCTGAATTAGAACGCACAGGGGAACGTAAAATGTGAACATTTGGTTGATCAAATAAATGGTTACTATTATCGAGACTATTTCGATTCTGTGAAACATCATTGTTGGTATTTGGCATAAAATTCATATTCGTCAAAAGACGAGTTAAATTCTGTTCAATCAAACGATTGATTTCCTGATAATCGATTCCATTGGTAACACCTGCTGAGTTATTATCGGTTACGACATTTTGTGTATTTGCATTATTATCAGAGGCTGTAGTAGGCTCATCGATAGAATAAGAATGCTGATTAGCATCAGAATTATCTTGTCCTAAGTTTCTACTAGCACTTCTAGTTTGGTAGTGTCGTGCCATTGCACCTCGGGGCTTTGAACCAGTGGCTCTTGCTAAAGCACCTTTAGGTTGTATTACCAGTTTTCTCAATTCGGATAGCTGACAGTTGCGTCTACAAATTGGGCATTCAGAAGATGCAGCTAAATGTGACTCAATACATAACCCATGAAAAGCATGACTACACTGATTGAGTATCAGACAATCTTGACCCTCATCCATCGATTTCTTGCAAATATGACAAACCGAAGGTTCTATCAAAACGGGTGCCGTTGGCAAAGGTGGGGGTATTGATGTTGGTGGAGAAGTAGGTTCTGTTGCCATTGTGACGACTAGTACAAAAAAATCGAATGTAAAAAAATGTAACTAAGATCAATTGAGAAAAACTCAATAACTTTGTTTTAAATCAGGAAAATTATTTGAAAAGTAATAAACAAGAATTATTCAAAACTTGCTGACAATGAATTTGAAATTTATTAAACTTAGTTATAAAAGAATCAAAAGAAATCAAGTACGAAAGCTTGACACATTTAAATGATCAAAATTAAAATAAAAAATTTTTTTTCTCTTGTTGAAATGTTATTTTCATAATTTGCTATATTCTGAAGATAATAATGATATTCAATTAAGTGTGTAAAAAAAAATTTAAATTAGAAAAATAATAAATATATTTGATGCTATTTATTTTCTAAATACGGAATAGATAGTATTTAAATATATTGATTAAATAATATTCAAAAGTGTTTATTTCAATAAGCAAAACTAAGTTTAAAAAAAATAATAATAAAAAAACGGACTTTGTTGTTGGCAAAAATAAAGATACTTCGTTCTTTGTTCAATAACAAAACATCAAAATCAAATTCGACAAATTATTAATAAATTTGTTTTTAAAAGAGATTCGGTTTCCAAATCAAAATAATAACATATCATGGTCTTCTTAAAAGTTTAAATGTGAAAATAGGTAAGATTAATATTACTTTAGGCAAAAATGTGAAAATATCAACTATAAGCAAAACAAAACTAGTCTATTGAGCTTAATATCATGTCAAATATGATTATGACATTAATTCCCATAGCAATATAAACAATTTTTTTCTAATATCTCATTTTAACTTCCGGTCATAAACTGCAAATAGCCAATTTATGAAATCCAAAGAAATAAAAATGTGCTAAAATCGGATTTTAAAAATCATAAGCTACTTAGACTGATATTAAACTTCATAAAACTAAAACATAATCTATTAAATTTAACAAGACAATGAAAGGACTATTTTACGCAAAACGGTTAGCCTATTCGAACCTCAAATAGCTAAATTTCCAGGAAAGTTCCAACAGTTATTCATTATGATGTTTCATGTTAATTAGAAGATTTTTTAGAATTACGCATTAATTGAAATCTACTCTAGAAAAAAAATTAGAGCCAGAAAAGAACGAGCTATTCCTTCGGGCCCCACGTTGGGCGCCATTTTATGTAATGTAATGTAATGTACACAATATTTAAAATTGTTATTATGCTTTAGAAATAAGCAAATTTGCAGAATAAATTTATGAAAAATAAATGAACTTATAGCAAATGCTAATTCTAAATCCAGAAAATCACAACTAAATAAAATCAATGTTTTAAGCCATGCTCTACTTTACAAAATAGTTAATTAGTATGATTTCTGGAGTATAAAAAGCTAAAGAAACATGGACTATGGGAGCCATTAAAATGCTAGCAAGCAGTCGGGTGGGGGGTTCGTGTCCCATTTCCTTATCTTTTCATTTTTATTACATGCTCTTTATTATAGACTCCCCAAAAATAAATATATCAAATCGAGATGACCTTCGGGTGGAACAAGATTAACTAGATTATTATAATATTTTTTAAACAAAGCCCCTAATCTAGCTATATGTGAAATCTACCAAAAGTATAGCTGATAATTTTTAATTTAATACCTAATATTTTGCTATCCAGGTGTTAGTGGATGCAAATGCCTCTAAACCCTCACCAACCGTCGTTCTAGTGGCATATTCGTGTTACTAAAACCCCTTTAGTAAATCTTACCAACAAATTCTCAAATTAAAACATATTAAGAAGACCAAAATGATTAAATTCACTCATTCATATTTGAATTATTTATTGTATGAAAGATTCTTAAAATATTCATATTTAATTTATAATATTATAACGATATCAAATGCAGTTAACTATCATATTAATAATATAATTATGTTTACAAACTAATAGAAAATCATAAATTTCAAAATCATATGCAAAATTTTACTAAATAACAAATTTTAAAATGTTAATAACATAAACTTAAATATTCTCTTTTTTTCTAATAAATTGTACAAATTCTAATTTTAGTTTTCATTTTAGATTTGATAACTAAATGCTATTTGATTTTTAAATAAAACAAAATATTATAGAAATATCGTATTTCGACCCATAGTGAATTTTTTTTATGTACGAAAACAAACAAGAAAACAGAACATAAATTTAATAAAGTTCATTGAACCTTGGTTGTAACAGCTGATCGTTTATTGTAGGTTTGTATAAATGTGTAGCTTAGGTTGCATTTCAAAACTAGGTCACGACATGCATGAGAGAATTATTTTAATGTTGTAAATAAAAAGTAGGTTACAACCATTTCAGATCTTGGAATAGTTAATGTTCGTTCGAACTTTATTAAGTTTTTGTTTTGTTCTATTTGTTTCTCAATGCAAGAAAATATCAAAATAAATGTTGGTATTATTTACTCACCAATCGTAATTCTGCAGAAGGCCTTCTCCATGAACTCGATGAATGCTACTTGTGGAAAATAAATAAATTATATTTGTTTGTAATTTTCTTGCATTTTGGGCGATTTAGAGTTTTGTTTCTTTAGATTTTCATAGTTGTGTTTTTTCATATATATTATATTTTTTTTTATATTTTTATACTTGAAATTTACACATTTTTTTTTTTTTTTAATTAAAATTTACAATTAAGGTTTTTTTTTTTTTTTTTCTTTTCAAAACAAAATCTAAACCATTATTCTTTTCACCGTTTATATGGTTTTAATGAATTTACTTTTTAAATCAAAAGGAAAAATTTATTTTATTTCACTATTAAATCAAACTTTTTAACTAATTTTTAACTCTAGATTATAAGTTATTGACTGTGATATTAGCTTTAAATATATTTTAGATTTTTTTTATGTTAGAAAAATTTGTTTTTATTTCATATTTAGATTTTTTAGTTTTCTTTATCGCACATTTTGTTTACTGACACCAATTAGCACTTTCGTAGGGTGCAAAACTTCTCTTTTTTCATATTTATTGCTTTTCTTTACATACAAATTTACTTAACATTTCTTTAATTTGACAATTAATTTCTCTATTTGGTGTAACTTTATTTTTAACATTTTAAATATTTTTTTATATTTTTTATATAGATTTTATGGAAATTAACATAATCATAATGTGAGCAAAATATTGGGAATCACTGTTTTAACTCATTTGTTTCTTAAATTTTCATGTTTGGAGATCACTGTTTTATTTGTTTTGTTGTTTATTTTATATTGGTTGCTTTAATTTTGCATGTTGTTTAAAAAAAATGAGCACTATGGATTTTAGTCCACTGGAATTGAGTTGCTAAGAAAAGTTATTTCAGGGTGGTTTTCTTGGTGTTGTGGTTGTTGTCTGTTGAAAATTATTTGAAGAGGCCGTTTCAGTGAATGACAACAGAAGAGCACAATCATCACAAACGATCAAAGAGATGATTCATTTATCAAAAGGAATCCCCTGGAAGAGGTTCACTCTTACCAGGCTTGGGGATTAGGCTGTTTTGTTTGAGTGGCTTTTTTTTTTTTTTTAAGAAAATATTATTAGGTGGAAATTCTTATGGAGGAAAGTATAGCATTTTTAATTACCTTAAAAATTACTAGTAAATTAATCTGAATCCTAAAATTCCTTGCGTTATGTCCAACATAAGATGTCTATATAGAAAAGAGTTTATTTCCATGTAAGATTTTCCTATTTTTATAAAAATATATTTAGAAATTTTTTTTTAAACCAAAGGAAAACTTATTAAAATTTACCTGTTTGGAGTAATTAGTTAAATTATTCACGGATGGCTTGGAAAACTGCAGATTTTTTTTCTGACAAATAGAATTTTTGGCTGTTTCCACTCCAATGTCTCACAGGAAAAGGATCTTTCTCAATTTACTACTGTCAAAGAAACTTTAGTCAACAAACTTTAGCCCTAATTTGACAGTGAGTGTCAACAAATTGACATTTAATATTATGTTGCCACATTACTCATTTATCCAAGACTGAAATCAGTTCATGCTTCAGTCCTGAGACAGATTTGTAGTACAATAATATATATATGAATACAAAATTTATGGTTCTATGTAAATTTGGTACTTTATTTCAGGATATATTTCTCTAATGTACACGAAGTTTATTAAACATTGGTTATTTTGTCTATTTGTGAGTCATAAAAAAAAATTAAAAATTTCGAACCCTGATAACTTTTAGCTCAGACAAAACTCTTATACTCAATCCATTGTTCTCATGCATTAATACCAGTCAAACCAAACGAATCAAAACAAACCAAAACAATGTGTAAAAAACCATATGATCGTAAAGATCAGAAAAAATGGTAAAATATTTATTTAATAAGAAAAATGTGAAAAATCAATTAAATAGGCAGAATATAAAAATAAATAGTAAAAAAAATTACTGCAATTCATAAATTAATATTTAATAATCAAATAAGTGATGTGTTGTGGCAAACAGTGTGGAAAACAGTAAAAATATATAACAAGTTCCTCACAACAAGAAATATATGTGACCAAATAGATGAAGTATTAGGGAAAACAGTGAATGTTCATCAAAACAGAAATCTATGTGGCACTGTTCCAAAATTGGATATTATCATTTGTCTACTCCCAAGTAAGTCATTGTGTCTGATAAGAGGACATAAACGTACATTACACAGTACAGTACAGTACAGTACAGTACAGTACAGTACAGTACAGTACAGTACAGTACAGTACAGTACAGTACAGTACAGTACAGTACAGTACAGTACAGTACAGTACAGTACAGTACAGTACAGTACAGTACAGTACAGTACAGTACAGTACAGTACAGTACAGTACAGTACAGTACAGTACAGTACAGTACAGTACAGTACAGTACAGTACAGTACAGTACAGTACAGTACAGTACAGTACAGTACAGTACAGTACAGTACAGTACAGTACAGTACAGTACAGTACAGTACAGTACAGTACAGTACAGTACAGTACAGTACAGTACAGTACAGTACAGTACAGTACAGTACAGTACAGTACAGTACAGTACAGTACAGTACAGTACAGTACAGTACAGTACAGTACAGTACAGTACAGTACAGTACAGTACAGTACAGTACAGTACAGTACAGTACAGTACAGTACAGTACAGTACAGTACAGTACAGTACAGTACAGTACAGTACAGTACAGTACAGTACAGTACAGTACAGTACAGTACAGTACAGTACAGTACAGTACAGTACAGTACAGTACAGTACAGTACAGTACAGTACAGTACAGTACAGTACAGTACAGTACAGTACAGTACAGTACAGTACAGTACAGTACAGTACAGTACAGTACAGTACAGTACAGTACAGTACAGTACAGTACAGTACAGTACAGTACAGTACAGTACAGTACAGTACAGTACAGTACAGTACAGTACAGTACAGTACAGTACAGTACAGTACAGTACAGTACAGTACAGTACAGTACAGTACAGTACAGTACAGTACAGTACAGTACAGTACAGTACAGTACAGTACAGTACAGTACAGTACAGTACAGTACAGTACAGTACAGTACAGTACAGTACAGTACAGTACAGTACAGTACAGTACAGTACAGTACAGTACAGTACAGTACAGTACAGTACAGTACAGTACAGTACAGTACAGTACAGTACAGTACAGTACAGTACAGTACAGTACAGTACAGTACAGTACAGTACAGTACAGTACAGTACAGTACAGTACAGTACAGTACAGTACAGTACAGTACAGTACAGTACAGTACAGTACAGTACAGTACAGTACAGTACAGTACAGTACAGTACAGTACAGTACAGTACAGTACAGTACAGTACAGTACAGTACAGTACAGTACAGTACAGTACAGTACAGTACAGTACAGTACAGTACAGTACAGTACAGTACAGTACAGTACAGTACAGTACAGTACAGTACAGTACAGTACAGTACAGTACAGTACAGTACAGTACAGTACAGTACAGTACAGTACAGTACAGTACAGTACAGTACAGTACAGTACAGTACAGTACAGTACAGTACAGTACAGTACAGTACAGTACAGTACAGTACAGTACAGTACAGTACAGTACAGTACAGTACAGTACAGTACAGTACAGTACAGTACAGTACAGTACAGTACAGTACAGTACAGTACAGTACAGTACAGTACAGTACAGTACAGTACAGTACAGTACAGTACAGTACAGTACAGTACAGTACAGTACAGTACAGTACAGTACAGTACAGTACAGTACAGTACAGTACAGTACAGTACAGTACAGTACAGTACAGTACAGTACAGTACAGTACAGTACAGTACAGTACAGTACAGTACAGTACAGTACAGTACAGTACAGTACAGTACAGTACAGTACAGTACAGTACAGTACAGTACAGTACAGTACAGTACAGTACAGTACAGTACAGTACAGTACAGTACAGTACAGTACAGTACAGTACAGTACAGTACAGTACAGTACAGTACAGTACAGTACAGTACAGTACAGTACAGTACAGTACAGTACAGTACAGTACAGTACAGTACAGTACAGTACAGTACAGTACAGTACAGTACAGTACAGTACAGTACAGTACAGTACAGTACAGTACAGTACAGTACAGTACAGTACAGTACAGTACAGTACAGTACAGTACAGTACAGTACAGTACAGTACAGTACAGTACAGTACAGTACAGTACAGTACAGTACAGTACAGTACAGTACAGTACAGTACAGTACAGTACAGTACAGTACAGTACAGTACAGTACAGTACAGTACAGTACAGTACAGTACAGTACAGTACAGTACAGTACAGTACAGTACAGTACAGTACAGTACAGTACAGTACAGTACAGTACAGTACAGTACAGTACAGTACAGTACAGTACAGTACAGTACAGTACAGTACAGTACAGTACAGTACAGTACAGTACAGTACAGTACAGTACAGTACAGTACAGTACAGTACAGTACAGTACAGTACAGTACAGTACAGTACAGTACAGTACAGTACAGTACAGTACAGTACAGTACAGTACAGTACAGTACAGTACAGTACAGTACAGTACAGTACAGTACAGTACAGTACAGTACAGTACAGTACAGTACAGTACAGTACAGTACAGTACAGTACAGTACAGTACAGTACAGTACAGTACAGTACAGTACAGTACAGTACAGTACAGTACAGTACAGTACAGTACAGTACAGTACAGTACAGTACAGTACAGTACAGTACAGTACAGTACAGTACAGTACAGTACAGTACAGTACAGTACAGTACAGTACAGTACAGTACAGTACAGTACAGTACAGTACAGTACAGTACAGTACAGTACAGTACAGTACAGTACAGTACAGTACAGTACAGTACAGTACAGTACAGTACAGTACAGTACAGTACAGTACAGTACAGTACAGTACAGTACAGTACAGTACAGTACAGTACAGTACAGTACAGTACAGTACAGTACAGTACAGTACAGTACAGTACAGTACAGTACAGTACAGTACAGTACAGTACAGTACAGTACAGTACAGTACAGTACAGTACAGTACAGTACAGTACAGTACAGTACAGTACAGTACAGTACAGTACAGTACAGTACAGTACAGTACAGTACAGTACAGTACAGTACAGTACAGTACAGTACAGTACAGTACAGTACAGTACAGTACAGTACAGTACAGTACAGTACAGTACAGTACAGTACAGTACAGTACAGTACAGTACAGTACAGTACAGTACAGTACAGTACAGTACAGTACAGTACAGTACAGTACAGTACAGTACAGTACAGTACAGTACAGTACAGTACAGTACAGTACAGTACAGTACAGTACAGTACAGTACAGTACAGTACAGTACAGTACAGTACAGTACAGTACAGTACAGTACAGTACAGTACAGTACAGTACAGTACAGTACAGTACAGTACAGTACAGTACAGTACAGTACAGTACAGTACAGTACAGTACAGTACAGTACAGTACAGTACAGTACAGTACAGTACAGTACAGTACAGTACAGTACAGTACAGTACAGTACAGTACAGTACAGTACAGTACAGTACAGTACAGTACAGTACAGTACAGTACAGTACAGTACAGTACAGTACAGTACAGTACAGTACAGTACAGTACAGTACAGTACAGTACAGTACAGTACAGTACAGTACAGTACAGTACAGTACAGTACAGTACAGTACAGTACAGTACAGTACAGTACAGTACAGTACAGTACAGTACAGTACAGTACAGTACAGTACAGTACAGTACAGTACAGTACAGTACAGTACAGTACAGTACAGTACAGTACAGTACAGTACAGTACAGTACAGTACAGTACAGTACAGTACAGTACAGTACAGTACAGTACAGTACAGTACAGTACAGTACAGTACAGTACAGTACAGTACAGTACAGTACAGTACAGTACAGTACAGTACAGTACAGTACAGTACAGTACAGTACAGTACAGTACAGTACAGTACAGTACAGTACAGTACAGTACAGTACAGTACAGTACAGTACAGTACAGTACAGTACAGTACAGTACAGTACAGTACAGTACAGTACAGTACAGTACAGTACAGTACAGTACAGTACAGTACAGTACAGTACAGTACAGTACAGTACAGTACAGTACAGTACAGTACAGTACAGTACAGTACAGTACAGTACAGTACAGTACAGTACAGTACAGTACAGTACAGTACAGTACAGTACAGTACAGTACAGTACAGTACAGTACAGTACAGTACAGTACAGTACAGTACAGTACAGTACAGTACAGTACAGTACAGTACAGTACAGTACAGTACAGTACAGTACAGTACAGTACAGTACAGTACAGTACAGTACAGTACAGTACAGTACAGTACAGTACAGTACAGTACAGTACAGTACAGTACAGTACAGTACAGTACAGTACAGTACAGTACAGTACAGTACAGTACAGTACAGTACAGTACAGTACAGTACAGTACAGTACAGTACAGTACAGTACAGTACAGTACAGTACAGTACAGTACAGTACAGTACAGTACAGTACAGTACAGTACAGTACAGTACAGTACAGTACAGTACAGTACAGTACAGTACAGTACAGTACAGTACAGTACAGTACAGTACAGTACAGTACAGTACAGTACAGTACAGTACAGTACAGTACAGTACAGTACAGTACAGTACAGTACAGTACAGTACAGTACAGTACAGTACAGTACAGTACAGTACAGTACAGTACAGTACAGTACAGTACAGTACAGTACAGTACAGTACAGTACAGTACAGTACAGTACAGTACAGTACAGTACAGTACAGTACAGTACAGTACAGTACAGTACAGTACAGTACAGTACAGTACAGTACAGTACAGTACAGTACAGTACAGTACAGTACAGTACAGTACAGTACAGTACAGTACAGTACAGTACAGTACAGTACAGTACAGTACAGTACAGTACAGTACAGTACAGTACAGTACAGTACAGTACAGTACAGTACAGTACAGTACAGTACAGTACAGTACAGTACAGTACAGTACAGTACAGTACAGTACAGTACAGTACAGTACAGTACAGTACAGTACAGTACAGTACAGTACAGTACAGTACAGTACAGTACAGTACAGTACAGTACAGTACAGTACAGTACAGTACAGTACAGTACAGTACAGTACAGTACAGTACAGTACAGTACAGTACAGTACAGTACAGTACAGTACAGTACAGTACAGTACAGTACAGTACAGTACAGTACAGTACAGTACAGTACAGTACAGTACAGTACAGTACAGTACAGTACAGTACAGTACAGTACAGTACAGTACAGTACAGTACAGTACAGTACAGTACAGTACAGTACAGTACAGTACAGTACAGTACAGTACAGTACAGTACAGTACAGTACAGTACAGTACAGTACAGTACAGTACAGTACAGTACAGTACAGTACAGTACAGTACAGTACAGTACAGTACAGTACAGTACAGTACAGTACAGTACAGTACAGTACAGTACAGTACAGTACAGTACAGTACAGTACAGTACAGTACAGTACAGTACAGTACAGTACAGTACAGTACAGTACAGTACAGTACAGTACAGTACAGTACAGTACAGTACAGTACAGTACAGTACAGTACAGTACAGTACAGTACAGTACAGTACAGTACAGTACAGTACAGTACAGTACAGTACAGTACAGTACAGTACAGTACAGTACAGTACAGTACAGTACAGTACAGTACAGTACAGTACAGTACAGTACAGTACAGTACAGTACAGTACAGTACAGTACAGTACAGTACAGTACAGTACAGTACAGTACAGTACAGTACAGTACAGTACAGTACAGTACAGTACAGTACAGTACAGTACAGTACAGTACAGTACAGTACAGTACAGTACAGTACAGTACAGTACAGTACAGTACAGTACAGTACAGTACAGTACAGTACAGTACAGTACAGTACAGTACAGTACAGTACAGTACAGTACAGTACAGTACAGTACAGTACAGTACAGTACAGTACAGTACAGTACAGTACAGTACAGTACAGTACAGTACAGTACAGTACAGTACAGTACAGTACAGTACAGTACAGTACAGTACAGTACAGTACAGTACAGTACAGTACAGTACAGTACAGTACAGTACAGTACAGTACAGTACAGTACAGTACAGTACAGTACAGTACAGTACAGTACAGTACAGTACAGTACAGTACAGTACAGTACAGTACAGTACAGTACAGTACAGTACAGTACAGTACAGTACAGTACAGTACAGTACAGTACAGTACAGTACAGTACAGTACAGTACAGTACAGTACAGTACAGTACAGTACAGTACAGTACAGTACAGTACAGTACAGTACAGTACAGTACAGTACAGTACAGTACAGTACAGTACAGTACAGTACAGTACAGTACAGTACAGTACAGTACAGTACAGTACAGTACAGTACAGTACAGTACAGTACAGTACAGTACAGTACAGTACAGTACAGTACAGTACAGTACAGTACAGTACAGTACAGTACAGTACAGTACAGTACAGTACAGTACAGTACAGTACAGTACAGTACAGTACAGTACAGTACAGTACAGTACAGTACAGTACAGTACAGTACAGTACAGTACAGTACAGTACAGTACAGTACAGTACAGTACAGTACAGTACAGTACAGTACAGTACAGTACAGTACAGTACAGTACAGTACAGTACAGTACAGTACAGTACAGTACAGTACAGTACAGTACAGTACAGTACAGTACAGTACAGTACAGTACAGTACAGTACAGTACAGTACAGTACAGTACAGTACAGTACAGTACAGTACAGTACAGTACAGTACAGTACAGTACAGTACAGTACAGTACAGTACAGTACAGTACAGTACAGTACAGTACAGTACAGTACAGTACAGTACAGTACAGTACAGTACAGTACAGTACAGTACAGTACAGTACAGTACAGTACAGTACAGTACAGTACAGTACAGTACAGTACAGTACAGTACAGTACAGTACAGTACAGTACAGTACAGTACAGTACAGTACAGTACAGTACAGTACAGTACAGTACAGTACAGTACAGTACAGTACAGTACAGTACAGTACAGTACAGTACAGTACAGTACAGTACAGTACAGTACAGTACAGTACAGTACAGTACAGTACAGTACAGTACAGTACAGTACAGTACAGTACAGTACAGTACAGTACAGTACAGTACAGTACAGTACAGTACAGTACAGTACAGTACAGTACAGTACAGTACAGTACAGTACAGTACAGTACAGTACAGTACAGTACAGTACAGTACAGTACAGTACAGTACAGTACAGTACAGTACAGTACAGTACAGTACAGTACAGTACAGTACAGTACAGTACAGTACAGTACAGTACAGTACAGTACAGTACAGTACAGTACAGTACAGTACAGTACAGTACAGTACAGTACAGTACAGTACAGTACAGTACAGTACAGTACAGTACAGTACAGTACAGTACAGTACAGTACAGTACAGTACAGTACAGTACAGTACAGTACAGTACAGTACAGTACAGTACAGTACAGTACAGTACAGTACAGTACAGTACAGTACAGTACAGTACAGTACAGTACAGTACAGTACAGTACAGTACAGTACAGTACAGTACAGTACAGTACAGTACAGTACAGTACAGTACAGTACAGTACAGTACAGTACAGTACAGTACAGTACAGTACAGTACAGTACAGTACAGTACAGTACAGTACAGTACAGTACAGTACAGTACAGTACAGTACAGTACAGTACAGTACAGTACAGTACAGTACAGTACAGTACAGTACAGTACAGTACAGTACAGTACAGTACAGTACAGTACAGTACAGTACAGTACAGTACAGTACAGTACAGTACAGTACAGTACAGTACAGTACAGTACAGTACAGTACAGTACAGTACAGTACAGTACAGTACAGTACAGTACAGTACAGTACAGTACAGTACAGTACAGTACAGTACAGTACAGTACAGTACAGTACAGTACAGTACAGTACAGTACAGTACAGTACAGTACAGTACAGTACAGTACAGTACAGTACAGTACAGTACAGTACAGTACAGTACAGTACAGTACAGTACAGTACAGTACAGTACAGTACAGTACAGTACAGTACAGTACAGTACAGTACAGTACAGTACAGTACAGTACAGTACAGTACAGTACAGTACAGTACAGTACAGTACAGTACAGTACAGTACAGTACAGTACAGTACAGTACAGTACAGTACAGTACAGTACAGTACAGTACAGTACAGTACAGTACAGTACAGTACAGTACAGTACAGTACAGTACAGTACAGTACAGTACAGTACAGTACAGTACAGTACAGTACAGTACAGTACAGTACAGTACAGTACAGTACAGTACAGTACAGTACAGTACAGTACAGTACAGTACAGTACAGTACAGTACAGTACAGTACAGTACAGTACAGTACAGTACAGTACAGTACAGTACAGTACAGTACAGTACAGTACAGTACAGTACAGTACAGTACAGTACAGTACAGTACAGTACAGTACAGTACAGTACAGTACAGTACAGTACAGTACAGTACAGTACAGTACAGTACAGTACAGTACAGTACAGTACAGTACAGTACAGTACAGTACAGTACAGTACAGTACAGTACAGTACAGTACAGTACAGTACAGTACAGTACAGTACAGTACAGTACAGTACAGTACAGTACAGTACAGTACAGTACAGTACAGTACAGTACAGTACAGTACAGTACAGTACAGTACAGTACAGTACAGTACAGTACAGTACAGTACAGTACAGTACAGTACAGTACAGTACAGTACAGTACAGTACAGTACAGTACAGTACAGTACAGTACAGTACAGTACAGTACAGTACAGTACAGTACAGTACAGTACAGTACAGTACAGTACAGTACAGTACAGTACAGTACAGTACAGTACAGTACAGTACAGTACAGTACAGTACAGTACAGTACAGTACAGTACAGTACAGTACAGTACAGTACAGTACAGTACAGTACAGTACAGTACAGTACAGTACAGTACAGTACAGTACAGTACAGTACAGTACAGTACAGTACAGTACAGTACAGTACAGTACAGTACAGTACAGTACAGTACAGTACAGTACAGTACAGTACAGTACAGTACAGTACAGTACAGTACAGTACAGTACAGTACAGTACAGTACAGTACAGTACAGTACAGTACAGTACAGTACAGTACAGTACAGTACAGTACAGTACAGTACAGTACAGTACAGTACAGTACAGTACAGTACAGTACAGTACAGTACAGTACAGTACAGTACAGTACAGTACAGTACAGTACAGTACAGTACAGTACAGTACAGTACAGTACAGTACAGTACAGTACAGTACAGTACAGTACAGTACAGTACAGTACAGTACAGTACAGTACAGTACAGTACAGTACAGTACAGTACAGTACAGTACAGTACAGTACAGTACAGTACAGTACAGTACAGTACAGTACAGTACAGTACAGTACAGTACAGTACAGTACAGTACAGTACAGTACAGTACAGTACAGTACAGTACAGTACAGTACAGTACAGTACAGTACAGTACAGTACAGTACAGTACAGTACAGTACAGTACAGTACAGTACAGTACAGTACAGTACAGTACAGTACAGTACAGTACAGTACAGTACAGTACAGTACAGTACAGTACAGTACAGTACAGTACAGTACAGTACAGTACAGTACAGTACAGTACAGTACAGTACAGTACAGTACAGTACAGTACAGTACAGTACAGTACAGTACAGTACAGTACAGTACAGTACAGTACAGTACAGTACAGTACAGTACAGTACAGTACAGTACAGTACAGTACAGTACAGTACAGTACAGTACAGTACAGTACAGTACAGTACAGTACAGTACAGTACAGTACAGTACAGTACAGTACAGTACAGTACAGTACAGTACAGTACAGTACAGTACAGTACAGTACAGTACAGTACAGTACAGTACAGTACAGTACAGTACAGTACAGTACAGTACAGTACAGTACAGTACAGTACAGTACAGTACAGTACAGTACAGTACAGTACAGTACAGTACAGTACAGTACAGTACAGTACAGTACAGTACAGTACAGTACAGTACAGTACAGTACAGTACAGTACAGTACAGTACAGTACAGTACAGTACAGTACAGTACAGTACAGTACAGTACAGTACAGTACAGTACAGTACAGTACAGTACAGTACAGTACAGTACAGTACAGTACAGTACAGTACAGTACAGTACAGTACAGTACAGTACAGTACAGTACAGTACAGTACAGTACAGTACAGTACAGTACAGTACAGTACAGTACAGTACAGTACAGTACAGTACAGTACAGTACAGTACAGTACAGTACAGTACAGTACAGTACAGTACAGTACAGTACAGTACAGTACAGTACAGTACAGTACAGTACAGTACAGTACAGTACAGTACAGTACAGTACAGTACAGTACAGTACAGTACAGTACAGTACAGTACAGTACAGTACAGTACAGTACAGTACAGTACAGTACAGTACAGTACAGTACAGTACAGTACAGTACAGTACAGTACAGTACAGTACAGTACAGTACAGTACAGTACAGTACAGTACAGTACAGTACAGTACAGTACAGTACAGTACAGTACAGTACAGTACAGTACAGTACAGTACAGTACAGTACAGTACAGTACAGTACAGTACAGTACAGTACAGTACAGTACAGTACAGTACAGTACAGTACAGTACAGTACAGTACAGTACAGTACAGTACAGTACAGTACAGTACAGTACAGTACAGTACAGTACAGTACAGTACAGTACAGTACAGTACAGTACAGTACAGTACAGTACAGTACAGTACAGTACAGTACAGTACAGTACAGTACAGTACAGTACAGTACAGTACAGTACAGTACAGTACAGTACAGTACAGTACAGTACAGTACAGTACAGTACAGTACAGTACAGTACAGTACAGTACAGTACAGTACAGTACAGTACAGTACAGTACAGTACAGTACAGTACAGTACAGTACAGTACAGTACAGTACAGTACAGTACAGTACAGTACAGTACAGTACAGTACAGTACAGTACAGTACAGTACAGTACAGTACAGTACAGTACAGTACAGTACAGTACAGTACAGTACAGTACAGTACAGTACAGTACAGTACAGTACAGTACAGTACAGTACAGTACAGTACAGTACAGTACAGTACAGTACAGTACAGTACAGTACAGTACAGTACAGTACAGTACAGTACAGTACAGTACAGTACAGTACAGTACAGTACAGTACAGTACAGTACAGTACAGTACAGTACAGTACAGTACAGTACAGTACAGTACAGTACAGTACAGTACAGTACAGTACAGTACAGTACAGTACAGTACAGTACAGTACAGTACAGTACAGTACAGTACAGTACAGTACAGTACAGTACAGTACAGTACAGTACAGTACAGTACAGTACAGTACAGTACAGTACAGTACAGTACAGTACAGTACAGTACAGTACAGTACAGTACAGTACAGTACAGTACAGTACAGTACAGTACAGTACAGTACAGTACAGTACAGTACAGTACAGTACAGTACAGTACAGTACAGTACAGTACAGTACAGTACAGTAAATTATAAAAAATTATTGGTGTTATATATATACACCTTAAACAAAACCACTAGCATTATCTCGGCACAATTTTGTTTTCTTTATTTGTTGACCTGTGCTATACTAGTTAGACCTGTATACTAGTTGCTCGTTAGATTCTCAAAATAACTTTCAGATTGTCCTCGATTTTATATTTGTGTAAACACATACATAGACATGTTAAATATAAATTAAGTACTAATATTTGTACAATAATATTTTAAATACGAGTATATTAGGGTGGCCCTAAAATTGGAATTAACGGTGATTCCAATCAAATGGAAAGTTTTCTTTATTTGAAAATACTCAAAATATTAGCTGTCCTTGAAATGGATTAAGAAGCATATTTTCAGTTTTAACAATTAACACGTTGAGAAATGTTAGCTAAAAATTAAAAAAACTTAGATTTTAATTGAAATCTGAGCCACCCTACAGCACTTTTAAAAAATAAAAATGAAAAGAGAATAACAAAAATATTTTTGTTTTGTTGATTTTAAATTGAGTTCTCTTAAACATTTGTTCATTCTATTCATTCAGCCATTCGTATGCATACATTGAGGTATCAACATACGTTCATATATAAAATAAAACAACCATATTCATAACATATCATAATATTTGATCTGTAAATAGAAGATATACATGCTAAATTGTGTTTTAGCAAATGGAAACCAATTAAAATCATATAATACTCATGGTTAAAAATGGAAAAAAAAACACAAAACGAATAGACCAGAATAAAAGCCACCACAGCATTTCTGCTAAACAAATGTATACATACCACTACTATACGTTTACAAATTGTAAACGAGTACCTTTTTACCAAGTGTGTATAAGCAATATTTGTACTTATATGATCATCATCAGTGGCATCATCGTCTCATCGTCATTTATATGTTTCTTTTTATTTTGATTTTGTTATTAATGTTTTTTTCTACATGTATGAAAAGTGTGTATATTTCATTAAAAAAACATGTAAGAAATATTAGAGGTAGACAGAATGTCACGTTACTTTATTTGCTGTTTCAAATATAAGGAACTTTCTTGAGAACAGTATAGGAAAAGACGTTTTACTGAAACACCATATGTGTTACCGATTAAATGTTTAGACTATGTAAGCAAAATCAACTAAATATTTGTCTGCCCAGCTCTTTAAATTCAGATCAGAATTTGTATTCTTATTTAATTATTCCCCTTTAAATTGATACTTAACTCTTCTGATTCTTAATCATTCCTTAAACTAGCTCTTTCTTTTACACCTATATAAAGGGTTTGAACGTAACTAGTTTTGTGACAGTTTTCTTTCCCTTAGTGATCTAATAGGAGTGATGATTCCGCTTTTATTACTATCAACCGACATCAGATCCTGAATATTACTCTCTCATCCGATTCGGTAATTGTTAAGGTGGAGGACTGAAGGGTTGCCCAAAAAAAAAAACATCTTAAGCGATCTCTACCTCGGGCCAATTGATAAAGCTTCTGAGAATCTTAAGAACAGCAATAAGTCTCTATATAAATAGGTGTTTGCCAGGAATATGATTTTTAATCATCCCCTTCCTTCACTATAACATTTGCCATTACCAACTAATAATACCACATTCTAAGCTTTTTCTTGCAACTAGGGGAATAAATCAAAATGAAGAATGAAAAAATGCAGCAACACACCATGTATCATGAATATAAGGGTGCTTGTATTTAAGTAATCTTTTCAGAAAAATTGCATCAATGCCTTGCGGCATAATACACATAGATGAAAGATGTAGATGCAAAATAAGTTTGTATTTTTGTATAAGTATGTATATATATGAGAACACATACAACATTCTGTATGTTTTTTTATGTTATAGGAATACGGTAAAAGGATAAAAAGATGTAATGCATATAAACAAATATAAAGAGTGTTTTTCTAAGACCGATAGAATTTACGAAAGGGTAAACAAACTGTCATACTGCACTCACTTTTTGACAGTTATTATCAGTATACACTGGCAAATCATTATTGACGCTTGAACAACGCTACCAAATTATCCAAATTTACTTTGAAAATCAGTCACATCAGACGACTTTTTGATCGCAAAATTGTGTTCAGCGACCAATCCACAACATCCAGAAAAATGAACCGTTTGGTCGAGTGGCATTGTAAGACATTATTCTATGATAAATGATTTTATGTCTGAAATTATATATGACATTGATCCGGGCGTGATGTGGTTTCAGTAGGATGGCGCTACGTGCGATATGGCGATTTATTCAAATCAAGGTTAGGTTAGGTTAGGTTACGTGGGTTGCTCGCAAGTAAGCGAGTTCACTCGGAGGCCTTGTGGCCCATTGTGATACCCTTAGAATTAACATTCCCTTATATACATAAAGGGAGAATGGTTGCCCACCCTAATTTAGTTGACTGTGTACTTCTTGTGATCCCCGTGAGAACCAACCAGTACTTTTAATAAATCTAATCATATTCAATAGTGGCATATCTCTGAGACTGTCCAGATCATGGAAAAGAGCTCTACCAAGATGTAGTAGTCTATGCTCTTGTAAGGCTGGGCAATCACATAGAAGGTGTTCAAATCAAAATTTGGCGAAAACTTGATTTCGAGAAATGGACCTGTAAATTGGTCTCCAAGGTCGTGCAATTTCACACCTCTCGATGATTTCCTGTGGGGCCGCATGCTTATATTCCAGCAACAATTGACGCCTTAGAGGCCAACATTGTTCGTGTTATTCGTGCATTCCTTGAAAAATTTGCCAAAAATTGGACGACAGGAACAGCCGCGCGTAACAACCATATTGTTATGTTTTTACCTTTTAAAAACGGGGTTTATTTCCTTTAAATAAACCGGATACTTATGATATCAAATAAAAGCAGTTTTAGTAGTTTAAAATTGTAACAACTCTTTATTTATTTAAAATGTACAATAACAACAGTCTAAATAATCACTCAGTGTCTTTATAAACGTTTATCAATTCGCAGAAATGCACACAAACTTTATAATGTACTAACACACATACACACAACAGTTGATGTTTACTCTAACAACGACAATGATCAACTCCACTCCCTACTGCCAGCTCTGCCACTATTTATACACGCGCCATCTATCGGGAATCTTCTACAGTGCTCTTAACGGACATACTAGTACATTCGAATTCTAGAGCTATCGATGTCATTGCCAGCAGCCCTAACATTTAGTGTTGCCATACTTACAGACAATGCCAATAACCGCATGTTAGTGATGGACGTGCCTTCAAACTTGATGAATACTGCAGGCAGTCGTTAGAGACCGTTAAATTTAAATCGTCATTGCACATTCGTAACAATATGACCGAAATCATTTTAAATTTTTTAATGCCATATATTAATAAAAAATTTCCTTTTTCTTTTTTTTCATAATTTTAAGTTCTATAGGGCTTAAAGAAAGACCCTTTACATGTATGTACGTTTGCTTTTTCAGATATTTATACCATTATGTGTCTGTGTACATACACATATTATGACAACCATATTCATTTAAATATAAATATGATAAGATTGTTATCAATAGATGTAAATTTACGCTATTAGCAATGTTTACAGTAGTCTAATGCTCGTTTAAATTACTTAAAATAAGAGATAGCAATCTTAAATTTGTATGTGGTGACCGTAAGTGTATTTGTAAATGAATTAAAAATGAAGATTTTATAATGTACGGTATTTAGTGATAAGCTTAATTAAGGTTTAAAAATAATATTGTGGTATTCTTTTAGAGATTTAAGCAGTTGTATCATTTGTTGTTTTATTTCTCATTTGGAATTCTGAAGGTCTTTTATTTCCACATTATTAACATCCTTCATTAGCGATAATCAGTATTGAATGGAGTTATGTAGAAAAGACTGTGTGTCATCTTAAATACTCTCTACATATAACGCAAATTATGAGAGAATTCGAAGGAATCTAAAAATGAAACTCAATGTGGAGAACAACATATTTCACTTGCCAATGGTTCTAATAATTTTTCAGTACATTAAAAAAATATTTGGTAAAAAATTATTATCAATTAATTTACATCCTTACTTATGACTAGTGTCCAAAAAAGAAAACTGTCTTCCCACACGTTCCCAGACCAATAACCTATTTAAATGTCATTTCCCTTTCATATAAATTATTAGAATTTGAGCAGTCCTTACCCTCGAATCACCGGCTACGTACTTATATATCTGTATTAGTGTCCTTTCGCCTAATTGGGTGACGATCCTGCTTTTATTACTTGAAAATGAAAGGGATGTCCAGGATCATACTTTTTTATCATATTACGTGATAGTTTATAAGCACTTCTTCTGCCATCTCTATCTGTGTTCAATTCAAGAAGAAGGGGAAAACGAAATATATTCCATGGTACATTGTATACAGATCTTTAAAAGTTTAGGAAACTTTTAAAAAACGACAATTTCAGGGAGTATATACAGGGTTTTCTAACAAAAGGCGTTATTTTGGTATTCAAAGAAAAATTGAATTTTTTTAGGTAAATGTCGGATATTTATTTCAGAATAAAGAGGAAGGTATGCCGTTAATAATGAAAAACAACATCAGCCAAATGGCCACCACGACCACGCTTATAGGACCATACCCTTTTCATGAAATTTTGCATAACCAAATCGCAAAGTTGCTGGCCTATGTCCTCGTTACCCTCACGAATTCTATCTTTGAGGTCTTGAATTGACGCTGGGCTGTTGGCGTAGACCTCATCTTTCACGTGGGCCCGAAGAAAGAAGTCGCAAGGTGTTAAATCGCAAGATCTCGGTGGCCAATTGTGATCACCTCTTCGAGAGATAACAGGGTTCGGAAACTTTTCCCGTAAAAGAGCAATCGTTTCGTTGCTTGTGTGGCACGTGGCGCAGTTTTGTTTAAAGTAAATGTTGTCCAGATCAATATCATCCAACTCCGACCAAAATAGGTGTAATGATGTGTGTGGAATGCCTAATTCCAAAGAACGACGAGGAATGGACAAATCTGGGTTCTCCTCAACACTTTGGGCTACAGCAGCAATATTCTCAGTTGTTCTTGAGCGACGTTCACGGGTTTTATTCTTCACATCACTAACTTGTCCCAACAGCTCGAATTTTTCCACCAATTTCTGTATTGCGGTCAGACAAGGTGCTTCTCGACTACCCAAAAATGCTTTAGTTTTGCGAACTGTGACTGCAAGATTTTCACCATTTTTGTAGTGAATTTTAATAATTTCAGTGCATTGTTGAAGCGTGTATCTTTCAATTTTTAGTAATGTTTCTACTTGTCAAATTTTTGTATCCATAATTAGTCATAGTTTGGACAGATCATCATAAAATAACGTGTCAAGTCTTTCGTATATATGAAACTTATTTGTGTTGAATTTTATTTAGATACTAACGTTTTTATTACATAAATGCTCGCTAAAGTTGTTTTCGGAAGTGGGCCTTATATGGGAGCTATAACTAATCAAGTGGCTTTGTTTAGGTGTATATGAAACTTATTTGTGTTGAATTTTATTTGGAGAGTGGTCCTTATATGGGAGCTATGTTAAATTAAGGACCGATTTTTTTTTGGAATTTTGTTTGGATTTCTATATAACTAAGATATTTATGAAACCTCAACTATTTTCAGATAGGACATTCAAAAGGATTCGTCCTTGGTGCAATAGAAAAAATTGTGGCAAATTTTTTCAAATTATCTTTAAAATTGCAGTTTGATTACAAGGTTAGACGGATGGAGGGACATCGCTTAAAGTGATGCCGTACAATTTGATATACTTCAAGGTGGATTACAATACGTTACAACATTATACACTCCCCACTATGGTAGTGTAGGGTATAAATACCTGAATACTAATTTTCCTGATATTTTGAAAATTTGTCCTAAATATTCCAACTTTGAGACTTTGCGAACTTTGCATGTATTTTTCTGTTTTTAATTGCGTGCATCAGCACGTACATTACAGAAATGCATCAACGGGTAACATTGTTAAAAAAATAGTTCTACTTTACCCTTTGAGGATGGTCAGGTTTTATACTTTGCCATTAGTGGAACTTCACTAATCTTGTTCTAAATCCAGTGCTATAATCTGCAAAATGAAACTCTTTCTCTTTGCGAAGAATTAACTCCAAAAGGAATGTTATTGAATGAGTGAAGATTCGATTTTTCCGTCTTCGTTATATTTATTACCAGGGAAGGAGGTGGTTATGCACTTGATAATTCATTAATGGAGTGGTAACACCTGCTGTCATATGGGCAATTCCACGAGAATGACTATCACGACTGAAAAAACAAAAACCCTTGAAACCTATTTTCAAGATGATTTGAATAGAAGAAAACACTAAAATGTTACTATGTGAAAGTATTTAGAGCTTATTACAACATTTTAAGTACAAAAATAATATTTTAAACTGACTATATTTATTTTTTAAATTTAATTGGTATGTTTTAGGCTAAGATTGCGGTAAAAACTAAGCTCCCAATTAGCATGTAGTATGAAATCAATTTGACTCTGATTGTTTTTTTGCTATTACCAAATTGTTTATTGAAACCAAATAACTATATATTTTCAATAAATTTTATTAATTTTTGTATGCTACATTTATTTACATAATATACATTATTTTACTATAAGAGAAAAATGTAATCGTAAATGTCACGTACGATATTAAATTTTATTTATTATAAAATCATCCAAAGATTGTTTTTATTTAAATATGATGCATTGTAAAGGAAAAATATTTCGTTTAGTGTAAGAAATTAAAAGAAAACATTACACGATTCGCAAATTTTCGCATATTTCTACATGTACCTCAAAATTACTACCATTTTATGTCACGCACGATATAGCGTTATTTCGCTCGATATTTTGGACAACAATGTTTCGAAAGAACTTATTATTTTTTTTTAATATAGTTCCCTCTGAATGGAACATAAAGACCAAATTATTTTTCAGATACTCTTATATTTGCAAAACCTATTCCACTCTATAGGCTTATAAATGTCACGTACGATGACATGGAATTGCCCATATTAAGATTTCAACATCACTATCACAATCGTTCCAGGATGCATGGTGAAATGGTATTCGAGTTAGAATGTCATGGGTTATGGTAGATATTTCGACAATTCAAATCTATCTTTACCAAGAAGGCTCCAGTAAGTATTACTGAAGTATTGCTGAAATATTTTTGGTTAGACCGATTTTGTCCATTTTCAACATCAAACACTTCTGATCAACAAATAATATTTTGGGGAAAAGTTAAAATCATCTGTGTAAAATTTTGATATGATATCGATATTTATAAAAAATTTATTTCGTTTAATGCATTTTTCGGAAGTCCTTATGTGGAAGCAATAATCAATTATGGTCCGATCTTCACAAAATTAGGCACAGAGAATTTTTGTACATGTGGATTATTGATGACGAATTTCAAACTGATTACAATATTTATAAGATACTATCTGTACCCGGTCCGCGTTGCTGGTCCTTAGAAAACATCTGTTTTATACTGCATCTCGATCTCGTTTATAATATACAGTTGTGGAGAAAACTAAAGCACGGATTTCCCCGTTCTGACTTCGGACCCGAAATACTTTGTATCTGTAGCCACATGACGGCAGATATCTCTTAGTACAGTGCCTGATATGCCCTTAAAACAAATAATAAAAAAAATATTCAAACTCCTAATAATAAGTTAGTAAGCTAAATAGATGATATTTACAATAGACCTTGACAATAAAGATTGTTGATGATGCCCTTGGCAGGGTAGAAAATGCATTCCAATTTGCCAATTTTCTAAAATTTTAATATTCAGTGATATTCTTTGAATTATTACAAATAAATTATAATAAAATGAGCCTCATTAAAAATTTACTTTCAAATTATATAAAATAAAAAGTTCGAATTATTACCAAAAATCTATAAAATTAAATGGTATATTATATTTATGAATTCGTCTTAAGGCCGGGGGATATACAATGTATCTTGTTTTTTTATTTAGAGTAAAAATATATAAATTATTTGGTGTGCCAACTCGGGAGCAAACCACATACAATTGACAATGTGAACATGAATTTTCCGTGTGAACATGAATTTGCCAGCAACAGTCAACGATTGGCCTTGTGCTTTGTTAATGGCTATAGCAAAGGCAAGACTAAACGGGACCTGGAATCGTTTGAATTCAAATGCTAAATTATTGGAAATCATCGGTATACGTGGAATCATTACGTCTTCGCGTTTGAATCTGCCACCGATGATCGCTGCCTCAATTAAATTTGGTGGTCCATCTTGTTCTTTTGCATACTTTTGGGGCGTTAAATTTGATATTAAACTTTAAAAGTGGGAATGAAGCCGACGTTGTTTACTATATTAGTTGCTCCGAAGGAAGTCATTTGATAGCATGAGTTACACTTTCAGATATTTTGAAGTAAATGTAACTTAGAAGTGGCTCAGGCGGCTCAATAATTGGTGACTTTACTGTTCGAACAACACATTCCGGCGATTCCTTATGGAACTTCAAAACGCTGCAATGTAAGCAAACTTTGTTCATTGCTCCAATCAGTACGTCCTTGTGATTGCAAAACCAAATTCCATTATTAACTAATATTCGGTTTGTATATATAAGAGCTCAGGAAATAAGTTCGTTTTCGTACTTGTGTATATGACGTTATTGATGTGGTTCTGGTGAGGTTATCACTAATAAAAAACTTACAGTATATTTATGTATTCCTCAATATATAATAAAAATGGTTTTCCTGCGATTTTCTACAAAAAGTTTCTAATTTTTACTCGAAAAATTAAATTAATATTCATATGTTTTAGAACTTGTTAATGCCGAAATAAGTATTTAAATACCCACGCCATGAAGTCATACATATAGCCCATACATTGGGTATTTTTGTACCCATCCAGCGTTATTGGGTTAACTAGTAAAGGTTACAAAATTGTATTATTTTCACTGCATTTTTTTATGATCTAAATTAAATTAATTCTAAATTTTAAACAATTTATTCATGTGTAAACAAAAAAAAAAAAAACATTTGCACATTCGAATATTTAAATACAAAAAGGAAATCATCATTATCAGTATTTATCATTCAAAAGGTAATCGTATGTGATAGATTATATTTCTAAGCATTTGAATTTATTGAAAATGAAATTGAAATTTTCTAATAGATTATTGGCATACTTCCTTTGACATTGTGCTACGTGAGGCAGTCGGCGGTCGGCTGCAACCTCGTACATACATACATACGTACATAGCTAAACCCATTCATGCATTCGCAAAGATCGGAATATTGTCTGTGTTTATCTCTTCCGTTTCAGTTACACATTTTCATTTTGTTAATTTTATTCATGCCGCATATTATTCTACGTGACAGATTACAATGAAATATACTTACTTACATGTGTGTGTGTGTGTATGTGTAAAATGTAAATGTATTTATGTTTTTATGTATATTTCGGTTTTTGTAATGTACTACAAATACTTGTACAACAATAGATTGTAGAACAATTTCTCTAGGCAAACAGTAGCAGCAGGCACATTCTACTAAATATTTCCACATGCACACCGAAAAGGTGGTAAATAACGGTGTGATTTAGTACAAATGGAAAACATTAAACATAATTTCCCTTTCTTTATCCGTGGTGCGCTGATTTAAACACACAATAAATATCTGTCTTTATTTTGTTCATGATGATGATGATTGTAAACAAGTTGGGTAGTTAGAAAACTGTCTTATTATGTTACTTACACACAATCAATGAGTAAGAAAATATTGTACGTTTTACATTTAGGTTTTAGGTATTTATTGATACAAATAAATTTACAATTGACTTTCTAAGATTTCAGAAATATTTACGAGTACGAGTAAAGAAAAGTATGCACACGAAATGATTTGGTGACATAGAGAAACGTGTTGCTATTTTAGGCAATTGTGTGTTGAGAAATGTCATTCCAATTTTTCCAAAGTGTTTGAGAAGAGCGGAAGATTAAGTGTCGTTAAAGTATTTAATTTATTAAAGTAATTGAGTGGAATGAGAACAAGTAATAATTTCAACTTAACTTAGTTTAATTAAGAAATATATGGGTGTATAGCTTTTATTTTGAAACATTTGTACAATATAAATTTATTTAAGTAATTGGCCACAGTGAGCTATGACTTTTTCCGTATTTCTAGTAACATATGTATTTAGAGCCAAAATTACTGCTCATCTTTTGAGGACAAAAACTAATCAAGCCATTATCAGATAATCTGTTCCAAAGTGATGTGTATCTCAGAGAAAACGTTTTTCATCGATCAAAACAAATAGTAGTCGAACGAGGCACGTTCGGGTGAGGCAAAATTTACCAACACTTAATTTTAAATACTTTTTAGCAGGCATTGCAACATGCGGCCGCGAATGTTTCATGTCTGGCCATATATTGTACATATTTTTCGCCCAATGCTCGCTTCAAACGAAACAGTTGCATTCGGTATAGTTTTCCTTTGATATTCTGGCCAGATTTCAGTAGCTCTTTTTAGATAATACCCTTTTGCTCCCACCAACTACCAAGAAATAACGTAGCGCCATTGATATTTGGCTTTGGTGTCGATTCGGCTGCTTGGCCAGGCTTCACATACGATCTCTTACTCTTCGGGTTATCTTAATGGATACATTTTTCTTGTATTTAGAGCATTTTTGTTTCCTTTGGCAAATTAATTTAACATCGAACAAATTACTAAGCGCTACAAAAACATACCAATTAGACCGAAAATATAAAACGCAAATGAAGCAGATTGCTTATATTTTAAATGTGCTTCTCAGTAGAATTCATTGTTTCCTCCCCGTAGTTTATGGATTCAATCTATCAAATACGGATATGAAAACATAAACAGGACGTGGAACTAACTGAAAGTTATAGCACTATGTTAATAATGAACTCAGTTATTTTGTAATTATAATTATTTAAGCAATTTATAACATTCATTTACATTGGAAAAGTTTGAAAAAATCATAATTTTTTAAAGGAAATTGAATAGGCAAGAAGAGTATGTTTTAGAATTATTTTAATTCCCAGAAAAAATATAGAATCGCAGGTGCAATCCAAGGGAGCTTTAAGAATGATGACGCTAAAAAGTTACAGTATTTCACTGACACAATATCCACGGCATCTACTACTACTACTTCAGAATTAAATTTTTTATTCTTTGGGCGGGCATTGATGACCGATGTCCTCGCAGATGATAACTACAACTGCAAGTTGTGGACATATTGTGTTTCTGAAAAACATTTCAGGAGAACAATTAAATTAAATTATTTGTTATACAAAACATTGTTAAAGTACTCATTAATCACTTTAATAACTTTGAAAATAGTTAGGCAAATAAATAGATGATAGATAAGGCAGGAATAAAATTTGCAAAAACTCAAAAAATTTTTTTTGGGCGCAATACCGTTGTATAAGTTCGAATGTGTCATGTTTGATGAATTCAAAAGCAATCGACAAATATAGATTTTAACAAGAGAGGTAGTAAAACTACATAGGATCGGCTTAGCACTGCGGAGTCCAGTCTATAGTGTTTACCAGAGATCAGCAATGAGTAGTGAAAAAGTGAGTAGACTTGAGTCATGATCTCTTGTACTTATACGCATTCATATTTATTACAATGTTGTTGAGACTCGTATCCACTCTTAAAAACATGCATGAGTCGAATGAGTTGAATAAATGGTAAGTATCATGAATATTTTCCTAAAACTAAAAGTCAATCTGAGGTTATTTATGAATCAAACAAATTTGAGTTCGTATGAGTATGATGTCGACGTCGGATTCATATTTAATGCTACGCATACTTATAAATCAATGTTATTGTGAGTATGAGTACGTCAGAGTAGTTTAATTTCATATGAATAGCAAAAAAAGTGATTCATTGCTGATCTCTGGTGTCTACTGACTCTCATTTCAATCCAGGTCCTAAAGGTGACTTAAATCATTTTCAATCCTTGGATGTTACTTGACTTCACTGTAAGAGCGTAAGAATTGTTATCCCGAAAAGTTATTGCATCGATTACGATTAAATCATTCATTCGCAAAACTTGGGAACAGCTGCT
This sequence comes from Calliphora vomitoria, assembly GCA_942486065.2. Lineage (NCBI taxonomy): Eukaryota > Metazoa > Arthropoda > Insecta > Diptera > Calliphoridae > Calliphora > Calliphora vomitoria. The sequence goes on from OW818030.2 coordinate 33,529,027, forward strand.
ATTGTAAGCTGTAACAGTCAATTAATAATCAAACAGCACCGAACATCATCACCTTTTATGCTAGAAAGCGTTTAAAAGTGCAGTCTATCATATAGTGAATTGAAGAATTATACTCATAGACATTCCCAGTTGTACATCAGCTCTGGTGTCGACCAATTTAATTGTTGGTAAAACAATAAAGATAAAGTTTGCCATTTTAAGAAAATTTAATCAAAATGACTTCAAAGTAACAGGCGAAGAACTAGTGCATTTCCTCAAAAACAAGACGACTGAAAATAAATGTTTATTTTGGATTTCAGTCTTAATCAGTTCTAATTTATAATATTGATATGAAGAGGTTGGTCAGTTGCTTTTTCTTAATTTGTACTGAAAGAAATAGTCAATGAAGTTTTTTCTAAGTTTCTCTCACTTATACAAACACAATTTATGAATGCGGGTGTTTGCCGATGATTGATTTAGAGCCTTGTAAAAAGCCGATTAAAGTTCGTAATCCGGGGCTGTGTTCTCGTAGCTGTAAAGTTTCATTAAATATTACTATGTAGCTTAATTAATCTCTTTCTCTCTCTCCGGGTGGTTGACTTTAAACCGCGAGCGGATCGTTTGGAGTCGAATATGTAGACAGAACAATTTATTGTTCTTAGTAAAAGTATAGTATAAATTTAGTCTCACATAAATTATATGGTTTAAATTTCACATACTAAATTATTTATGAATTTATTGCGGCCTTTGCCAAATTTCAATATTTTATTTACTGGCACAACATTTTTTTTACAATCTTCAAACATCCAAAAAATTCATTCGAATTCCTATTTGCTAACACTTGTCTCACTTCTTTATTTCCATAAATATTTCACAGTTTTAACACTTTATTTTTTGTGTCTGTGCTGCAAAAAAAAAACTATAGCAACACTTGCAACATTGGACGATTTTACTAGCAACAAACAACAATTTTGCCACCCACTCCTACACATGGCACAGCCACATAAATATTTGAATAGTTGTCGCTCGTAGTCTGTTGTCCTTCTGAAAATTTACATAAATTTAACATTCATTTTTCTAACACCACGTACTTTGTTGTTAAGCACTGATTTATGTTGTGAGAACAAAAAAATAAATGTGAAAAAATCTTACAAAAAAATAAAAAAGTTGAATAGAAAATGTTGTCCACATAAAAATAGTTTTTCAATGGCTGTTAGGGAAATGTAATGGAAAAAGTGTAAAGTGTTGGCTAAAAATGTTAAATCAAATTAACCAACACCTTGGGGGAGTTTATGAAAAGAAAGGCCAATATCAATCTAAAAGGGACAAATTGTTCGACTATGAGTTTGATTATTACGAGTACTACGTTTACAATAGAGGTGAAAGGACAGGCTTTGTAAAATATTTCAGTGATGCTCTGATTATTTTGTATAGAATGATGGTTATATGTAAATTAAGCTACAATAGGAACACATGAAAAGTAATAGATAATAAATGAAGCACCTCTAAACTGAAAAATCTGTAAATTTGGAAAGTTGTTTTTGTTTAAGTAAAAATCCTGGAAATATTTGAAAATATTTTGGCAATTATTTTACTATGGGTGAAAATTAGAAAACGGAAAAGCTGCAAGGGAAGGGATTCAAAGTTCCTATGTTTTATTGGAAATCTCTCATCTGTGGAAACTAATATCACTAAGTCTCCTAACTTAGTCAGACAGTTTTAGGAAATACTTTTCACACTAGGACGTTTATCTGGCACCAACCAATATGACGAGGAGAAGGAAAATGTGCAATAAATGTCGCAAATACAGCATCAGTCTTAATGAAGCTTGGACCTATAAAATCTGAATCTCCATTCATTATTATCAGTAGATGTGATAACAAATAACTAAAGAAAAACCTGAGGAACATTTCAAGATTAACGACATTGTTAATCGATATCTAGGTGATGGGAAACTTCGCCATCGGGCTTGGACTTCCATTCAGCAGTAATACATTAAATACATTCACGACAGCAGTCAAAGTATAGTATAACAAGTAGTCCGACTCTCTATTTTTTAAAATTATTCTCTCAAATATACAGGTACCGTGTGAATACAACACCCTTGTGAGAGAATTAAACACATCAAAATACTTGAAATTTTCGACTAAATAGAGGCCACTTTACTGTACTTTTTTTTATACAATATTTTTACGAATTTTTTAATACTTTTCAGTACACTTTTATTTCCGAAAAGCATTCATATACAAATGAAAAAAGAAAAATTAAATTTTTGACACTTAATTTTATTTGTGGTAGAATTTCAATTATAGAACAGAGTTTCAATTTTTGGCATAGAGAATTTTACATAAAGATGAGACACTCCGATTTGTCAAACAAAAATACAACAACAAAATATATTGACTATCATGTATTTTATTGTTGCAACGGTTAGGTTTTTGACAATTACGTCTCGTCTCTATGTTACCCTATGATTTTTGGTATTGAAAATCAAACAAATTGACACTTAAAACAGTTTTATAAAACTCTGTAGGTATGGTTAAAATTAAAAAGCCACCAACACATATACATTTTTGTTACTAACACATATTTAGACTTAGGTACTTTTTTCATTTTCCATTTTCGTAGGCGACATTGAACAGATCTACAGCTGTCAACATAATGACAAATGTGAAATAAATGAGAGCTACAAATATATTATTTTATTAACAGAAGAGAACATCAAAAATTGATTTGTTTTAAATTTGTACGGTATATATTATATATATATATTTAAAAGTGGCACCACTGAAATATGTATTTGAAAAACAATGTCAGCTAGTTACGATGATGCTCCCGTTTTCCAAATATTTTAGTAACTAACTACATGGCGACAATTATTGCCAGCGGCACTTGCAGTCGGTAGAATGCTGTCGTGAATGTGTTTAATGCATTACGTTGCCAGCTGCTAGAATCGCAGAAGGAAACAGGTTTTCACCTTCTCTTTAAATGTTCGTCACTCCATTTTTCAAGATACGGATATCAAAAAGAAAACATACTGATCGATCAATTTGAGGTATCAGTAACCAAACTGTATGACCTTATTGGATACTTGAATTCGAGTGGTTGGATTTAGTACTAATTTAAATCATATTAGAGTGACAATCATTTGTATGTTTGTTCGAATTTTAAAGGGTGCCAGCCGGAATTTTGTGACACAAGTTCTAAAAAATAAGTGCTGAAAATTTTAGCCAAGTCGAATAAATTAGAAAAAAATCAAAATTTTTAAGTTTTTGTAAAAATTTAGCTACTAAATAATTACTTTTGAAACTGGATTCAAAAGAATCGAAACGTGTACATAATTTTCGTTCTAATGAGATATAAAAGACAAAAATTGGTTAAAAATTTTTAAAGTTATTAAAAATTTCCCAGACCATTAACTGTCTTTCCGCTGGGATATGGGTGTGATTTCTGTTTTACTTGAAATTATGGGATTTTCAAAAAAAAAAAAAAAAAATATGTAAAAATATATTTGATTGGGTATTTTGATTCAAATATGTAGGAGTATGCCATTCCGGAGCTTTTTAACTGGGAGTATTAATACCGCACCTAAATATTTTAAAATTTTAAAAATTAATAAATAATTAAATACCGTTGTTGTTATAAATAGAACTGGCTTTTTACATATCAGTTCAAAAAATTAAGTAAATGACAGTGAATTTTCTTAAAAATGACTCTAATGATTCCATTTTATCACATTTTTGAGATAAAACTGGCACTATACAAAATGTTCAAAATTCCATCACTGATATGACCCAACGTAATCATATTTATGATCCAATGAAATCAAATTATGATCAAAAGTAATAATATTACCATTAAAATATATGCAGGTGTAGCATCAAAGCATAAGTGTGGGAAGCTCAGCACAAACTGGGTTGTTACAGGAATAGCAATAGGCCCTTGTTTCCGCAGTCGTCCGCACTCAGAACGGCATAGGCGACATGGCGGTATGCTCGTCCTAGACGCAAACGACAGTCCAACTCCTTCTTCCGGTCTTGATAATATCTAAAAAGAACAAAAATATGTAGTTATACTGCTTTTGAACATTAGAATAGTTTTTTTCTTAGCTTTAAATCAAATGCTCCAATTGCGTTCCGTATCCTTGTATATGCGGTTGTTTAGCACTCGTTCCTCTTTGCTTGGTAGTGCTAACTGTTTTGTCAGTATCATTGTCATTTCATTGTTTAAGATAAATCCAGCAATGTCCACCATATTATAAAACCAGGCCAGATCCGAAAGTTGAGGTACAACATTCTGCCTTGGATTCACCTCTCGTGTCTGGTCAGGCAATTGTCCAGAGTAAATCACTCCTTTGACAGAATAAAATGATTTCGAGTCGCACATCCACCATATCTTTATACCATAATTGGCAGGCTTTGATGGAATATACTGTGTGAAGCGGTTGCGGCCTCTGTATGGGAATAACTGCACATTAAAAGTCACTGCATCATGCAGTGTGTAAGCTGCTGCCAAGTTAGACTGCAACATTTGCCAAATATCATCAATAGCCGCAGTTTTGCTGTCGCGTATTTCCATTGTCGAATCTAAGGCATTGTTTTATGCACTTCATACGATCTAATGATAATGTAGCTTTGTATATTGGACAACGCGTTGGGCCCTGTAACTCTGCAAGAGATTCACTATTCCGTTTAGAAAATCCAGCATATATAATAATAGCCAAAAAAGCATCGAACTCTTTCAAAATTACTGGTTTCCATTCCTTTGTTTTCGTTGGATCTGCTAAATTCCATGCACCTGTCACTTCCCTGCCTTTCCGATATGATTCGCGTATTATGATGCACACCATGTCTTCGGTGAGAGCGAGCGGGTATACAATACATAGTTTTCTAATATAGGGATTACACAGGGGGTAGGGTCAATTATGGATCAAACCTCATAAAAGTTGGTAGAAAGACCTAGGTTCATATAAAACCTGTTTATGTCCAAGTACATTACGATGTGAAACCATAAACCTCTATTGCCCATTTTCAATACCAAACAATCCATACCGACAGAAATTATTTTTAGAAAATTTCAACCTGCTAGCCCCTTTTGTTTGGGCCCTATCGTGTTTTCAACGGACAGACATGAGCTAGATCATCTTAAAATCTTATGAGCACCCAGAATATAACTATATACTAATGTGAGCCTGCTACAAACACGTTGATGTGTTACATGTAGAATGACTAAATCAATATATGGTGGGTATAATATTAATGAAATTAAATTAAAATAGCAATTATTTGTGTATGACAATAAAATACTGTTACGAAGACCATGGTATAGTAATAACCATACCGCACCATATATTTTCTCTGGGTATAATATCGATCTAAGTCATTTAACGCTTGATCACATATATTCTACTTCATTGCATGCATGCAACAAGCTACTATACGTTAACAAATCTTAAAAGTAGGATCATACTGCATCCCTGTTTCTAAATTTCTAAAGCTTTACATATCACCATTAGTTTTAAAATTATATATCCTTATTATATTTTTGGATATTTCATAAAAGAAATGATTTTTTTTAACTTATCTAAGCACATTATAAATTCATTAAACAATTTATTTCTCTTGTAAACATTTTAAAGTTTTAACAAAAATTTTCTAAAATTATTAAAATCTATTTAAGTAGTTTTCTATGGAAATTTGTTTTAAAAATTAAAAATATATTTCCATAAATGTTTTTGCTGCCTTACAAACATAAATAAATGTTTTATCTTCAACACATAATTTTAGTATTTCCATTTTAATATCCATATTTGTTTAAAAAACATAAAACATTTAAAATTTTATTAAAACTAATTTGTCTGTTGTATATAGTTATTTTAGCTTTACTATGCTGCTATTATGCTTTAGGAATTATAAACAACAAACCTTTTGACTTTTGCCAAAATATAACAAAAAAAAAAAAAAAAAAAAGCCAAAAACAAAATGAAAAGTTGCACCAAATCCTTGTATACTATACATTTTGGGGTACCATTATTATTTTTTTTTCTCCCCCAAAAACATAGTTTGGCTAATGCTTACAAGTCTCTGTCTTTGCCTCTGAACCCTTGCAGGCTTTTCTATACAAGTCGGCAGTTAAAAGTAGAGTACGAGTATTTGCTGTGTGGCAGTGGAATTGGTTGTGATAGTTGTTGCAAGGGTAAACTTTTAATAAAATTGTTATGTAAAGTAACGACTTTTCTATAAAATCCTTTAGAATACATAATTTCATACAGCGCCTTTCATAAATTTTTAACAGCAACAAAAATAAAAACAACAGCAGCATTACCAGAAACGGTAACAGTAAAAACTACATAGTACAACCTTTTTTACCACAATGTCTGTATTTTTGTAATATATTTATGTATTTATGTATACTTACTATACCATCAGAATCATAAAGTAAACAACATGCATTATACAAAAGTATTAGCTAAGTGCACTCAGAAAAATTTTCATATTAATTGTTTTGCATAATTACCAGAATTTGTACTTAAATACCAGATATTATACTTAAATACCTTTCTAGTATGAAATTTATTGAATTTCCTTTAAAATTCAGAAACGTTTTCTCTTTCATGAGCAACTAATGCTGTTAAATGAATGAAGGAATGAAATTATTTTAATTTATTTTTTATTTCAAATCCAAAGAAAATCAAAATGAACAAAAAAAATAAATGTTCTTTATTGGAAGAGGAAAAAATAATAGATTTTGTCAAAAATTATGAAATTCTAATTAATATGCGACATCCAAAACTCCGTGACAGTCAGGAGAAAAAAAGATTGTGGGTAACATTAGCAGATGAATTAAACGCTAATGTTTAATTCATCTGTTGAAATACATACATATCTATCCAGGGAAAACAAAATTGTTAAATCGATTGTTCGTGCCACTCAACCGCACCAATTCCATTGAAGTAATCTATAAATTTATCAAGAATTATCTATGCTTCATGCTGATACATTTGTAATTGGAATCATATTATTAACTGGCATTGTCAAATCATTTTCGTTTCCGATTATGCAAAGCCAATGCTTCATCACCAAGTATTACATTCGGCAAAACAGTTGAATGAAACTCTTTGTAGTTAAAAAATGCCGACCCGTGCCCCCAAGGCCGGGTCGGCATTTTTTGATTCGCACATGTTTCCCATCAATCGCAAATTGTGGACTTGTGTGTCCTGAATTGAAAGGCCAACGATGCAAATATTTCACCAGTAGCTAGATATCTGAAATGCATAACAACATATTTTATTGACGTTTTATTAATTTTTATCTAGTTGAAGCAGTGAAAAGAAAATGGGCAAATATGCGCGACTATTTTGTTCGGAGCCAAACGAAAAAATCAACCGGAAAGCCAGTGGCTGCTACAAAGCGAGCTGAATCGTTGATGTTTCTTTAGATACCTCTTTGAAGCGATGGTAATAATATTTGAATATTGAGAATTGTAACTATTAATTTTTTTTAATTTTCAGAACTTTGGCTAACATGCCAGTAAGCCAAGCACCAATAACCTACGAGGTTTCATCCACTAACCAGGGATCATTATCAAATGAAACCTATATTGATTTGAGCTCAGAAATTGACATGGATCAGAGGAAAATGAGTCGGTATTGAAGGATGGCACTGATGGTCGTTCAAGTAACATAACATCAATTGACACAGATGGTCGTAGCACTAACATGAGAGTTTATACAGATGATAGGGCGAGTAGCCTTGATTTGATAACTCCACAACGTAGACAAAACAAACGACGTGCTCCATCCTCCGATCCAAGTACTGAGCTACTTTACGAACTGATTGCCAAAACCAGTGGATTTTTTTGCAACCCAAAATAAAGCCAAAGGACCATTTGGCGTTCATTTCCACCGATCTCAATTGCAAAATTGAAATTGAAAACGTCGCAGCTTGTCGGCGAGGAGGAAGTTTGGCTCAACAAGATCAATTAAATCAAGTCCACCACATTTAAATATATGATGAAAACAATCAAATGGCTACAAATATATCAACCAAAATAAGCTTAAACACCACACCAAACGACAAAAATTTAAAGAATATTTTCGTTTAGTCTTTATCTTTTTGAATCCGTGCTGGATATTGTGACATCTGATTCGGAAGGAATACCTACCACCTGGAATAGAAAACCAATAACACCAAGACACAAATTATGAAGTACCTTAAGGTAAGAAAAAGCTTTTTATTAAATGAAAATTGCTAAAATTTGGCCAGTATTGGAATGTATAATTAAAAACATCATTTGTGTTCCTGGCTTCCTCTAAGCAACATTTATCGCTTAGAAAATCACTTGAACATTCATAATTGTCTTATAATAATATCGTGATGAAATTGTACACAAACAAGTTTTATAAAAACAGCACATAAAACTTTCTACCAACTTGTGAGGATCGGTCTATAATGAACCTTATTTTGTTGTCACATATTGATGGTGGGTAACTATACAAAATTCGACACAGCCGAATATAACACTCTAACTTATCTAATATTGGCTGTCATAAGTAAATTAGTTTTAACATTATTTCATCATAGTGGAGTGTGTTTTGTTACATCTCGGTTGGAAATTACTTACAAAAGTTTGGAAATCCTACAACAGTTTTAGTGACAAATGTGTATTTTAATTATTTTAAGATGAAGACTAAGTCCAAGAATAAGCCGTGGGTTTCAAAAAATGTATTTAAAGTGTGTATTGAACAGTTATGACAGTGGGAAAGCAGTAAACGTATTCATTTGAAGTTTGGTGTATCGTGGATTTAAACAAAACCGAAAAACCGCATTGAGAAAACCGAGAAAACTTACACAGAGATGTTTTAAGTTTTCCCGGCGTCTTTTAAGTGTTAACGACGCCTTCTCTTTTTTCACAAGATGTCTTACGTGGCCTGAACTCTCGAAAGAAAGATCTCAGATTGTAGCGCATGGAAGTCTATTTTTGCCGTTGTGAAAATTTTTTTAGGAAATCAAAAGGCTGAAAATTATGAGGAATTAGTTATAGACTAATATAATGGCAGGTTACTGTTGGTGTATCATACGGAAGTGTCCTAAGGATGTCCTTCGTAGAAGATCTAAAAACGAAGCTTTTGTCCTGTAAAATTATTTAATAAAATGTTGTGAAATTGTTTCTTTTACCCCTGAAATTTCTCCAGAAATAAATGCAGCATTGAAAGAATGAATATACTTAGCTTTGGCGGCACCATAATCATTGTAGACCTGTGTTAGCTTTATGTTTCATATTGAGTCCAAGGTCATTCAAATTTCTTTGGAAACTTTGTTGCTGTACTATCAGAGTGAGGTAGCTTACTTATTGTAGAAACAGATTTGATGTTAATAAACAGCTCAATGCGTCAACCAATATATGTTATTTATATAAGCCATAATTATTTCAATTAGAGTATTTACTAAATGTATACAAAAATATATATTTAAGAGCAATTATCATTTGACAATAATTTAAAGCCTATTATATCAGGTCTTTGGTAGTAAGTTGCCAAACCAACTAACTCCATTAACTACAAGCAAGATTTCATTAGCATAATAATTTCAATTAGAGTATTTAACAAATATATAATACAATATACATATATTTAAATATATTTTATTCATTTTGTTAGTGTACAGACATTAAACAAATTCCATGCCTGCTGCATACATATGTTCCCCTAGCAATAGTGTTTGTACTTTTATTCATAAAACTGTTAACAGTTTTTGTGTTCCTTTCAATTCATATAAGTTTTTTTCCAAAAAGAAAAATAAATAAATACAACTAAAATAAAACATTTCTATAGAAAAGGAAACGAATGTAGACTGCAAACTAGTACTAAACCATACATTAAAGAAAGGATGCGACGGTCTTTGTTTAATTTTTAATTTAATAAATTTAATCGAAATTCACACAAGAGCTTTCGTGTGAGATTTTAGTGCGAAATGTATGACTTCGAATGCAATTGTTGGGGATTTTTTAATAAGCTTAAAATAAAAGTACTGGATTTTGTTGGGTTTTATACAACTTCAAAAACTTTTTAAACTCATTTAGCACCAAAAAAGTCATCTAGCAGCTAGAACGCTAGATGGCTTTGTGGATTTTAGATTCTTCTTCAAAATATTTACGCAAAAATCTTTCATTTATTATATAATTCTAAGGTGTGGTAAAATATGAATTTTTTAAAAATCCACTCATAAATTCGTAAAAAATATTTAGCAACATTTTTAAAACATGTTCTAAATATTTAATTGTAGAGTGAGTGTTATCAGAATCATTTCGTATTTAAGTAATAACAGCATTCTAACAAATGACGTTGCGATTACTTCTATAACCCGTTCTGTAGAACACATCAACAGTTTTTTTGCACTTGCGACACATAAGCTGTAGCTTAGTTCTTTAAATTACTTAGTGCTTAGTTCCTAAACAACAGCATGTATCTGGTTTAAAAGCTTTTATTATTTTGGAAATATAGAACATTTTTATGTAACAAAATTAAAGTGTATCAATATTATCTATCAGATTATTATTGATAAAAACCTAATGTAGCGGATGCTCAATGAAAACTAAAATCGATTAGCAAGCGTTTTTATATCTAAATATGGGTCTTATTTAACATATGATAAAATGGGCCATTCGGAGTTTTGACTCTTATAAATCTCTGGTCCCGCTGATCTACAAAACAATATAGATCTAGTCAATCCTTGGCTGATAAATATTTAGTATGTCTGTCTTGTATGGTCTTACATACCAAAACGGTGGACCGAATGTACTGTGACATTCATTTCGAAAGGAGGGAAAGCGTCACACACAAAAGCAAACGATTTAAGTTCAATAAATTCATCATCATTTTTGCTGAAAACCCTTGAAAGATTCCTAGACATCCACATACGAGCGTCTTTGAAACAAGGATTATTTTCTTCCTCTGAACACTCCAACATGAAGGGCAAAACTTTTGAGACAGCACTTCACTCCTTTGTGGGATACATTGAGAATTCCCTTCAATTCGGTAATTTCCCATTAGTGGCCTTTCTGGATATAGAAGGAGCCTTCAATAATGTAGAATCTGCAACTATAGTTTCAGCTCTACAAGACCTCGGTCTGGACCAATCAACTGTAAGGTTCATCATAAACCGTCTACGATACAAGATCAATCGCTCCGAAAAGGGAACGGCGGAGATCACGAGAATGGCCACTAGGCCATTCAAGGACGTCAAAAGCCTTGACGGCTATGTATGTCAATAAGAAGGCAATATGTACTCATCGATTATTGCATTTATGTGCCCTTCTTGGCGAGAAATTTCGGTTTCTCAATTCCGTATAATACGGAAGCAATGGACGGACCTTTACTTGACACACTGGGTCTCTCAGTCTACACAGACGGTTCTATGAAGGGATATCGAGTTGGCGTAGGTGTCTGCATGCGGGAATTCGACATTAGGTTACATTTTAGACTTCCAAATCAGTCATCAAACGGGCGTCTAACTGGCTGAGTTATAACAAGATATCAGGCATTGATATACGTATATATATATTGACAGTCAGGCCGCAATGATATCTCTAACAGGTGTATACACAACATCTAATTTAGTTCAGGAATGCCGGCCATCCTTTAACAGGATGACGACACATTCAACATTCGTTCTCAAGTGGGTACGGGGACACGGAGATACTACAGGTAATTGAGTTGCTGATGATTTGGCGAAAAAAGGCGCCATGTTACCTGACGGAAACATAGATTTCCTATGTGGAATTCCGCTATCCAAAAGCTAGCTACAAATTAGTAATTTCTACAATGAGCTCTCTCAGACAAGGTGGGGTTGTGAGCCCACATGCACTATAACCACAATTTTATGGCCCCGACTGAATCGTGGGCGAACAACATTTCTTCTTGGCTTTTCACGCGCATTGCACTTTTGGCATCTACGCGAGGAGACTTGGCTTGGCCTACAACGACTTCTGCAAAAGTTCTCAAAACGAAGAGGAGGATGAGCCATTTTACTCTAGAGAGATTCTCTAGAGTAACCTAATAACCGCTATCTTATTGATAAGCAATTTTAGGAAATCTCCTTCTCTCTTTCTTGAACATCTTTTTCTTAACTACTCAATCTTCCACTCCTCTCTTTTCATTTCTATCTGCCCTTCTTTCTTTCTAACTTTCAGGTAACACAAAGGGACCATTGCTTGGACTCAAGTGAGCTGTTCTTCTATTCTTCAATTTCGCGGCTGCCTGGAAACCTAACCTAAGAGTATTATGCTAATTTTATATTTGAACCAAAGAAAAAATTTAAAATAAAATACTCATTCTTGGAAGAGTTTGAAATCGTGATAAGTACAAATCCAAATCACTGCTGAAAGAATTAGTTCTCAATCGATTCCTTAGAAGTGTTCAACACTAAAGTAGAACAAGTATTGGCTATAAGAATGCGTTCTAGAATTAGTCTTATAACAAATAAATTTTTCGGTATAAACATTAAGAATTCCTGAGGTTTACTCTATTTTACGAATTGTAACGGACCGACCACTAAGGCTCCAATTATCTAAAGACTTTGCTACCTGTTGTTCCGGCCGTGCTCAGGGAAATTGGGATGGTTCTTGTCTTTATCTAATTGGATTTAGATTCGATACACAATTTATTTAATTTAAAAAAAAAAAGGTAGCAATATTTCCACAACCGACAAACAAAAATAATAAACAAATAAAAATTACAATTGAATTGGAAAACTATAAGGAAGAGGATAAGATGTTTTTACCTCTTCAAAGATCTGTACCCACCCTACCATGCTATTTTATTTTATTTTTAAAATAGCCCTATAAGAAACTACTTGACCTATCACTCGTTAACCGTTCATGGAATAAGATCACAAATTTATTCTATTAATTTCATTTTAAAATTTAACATCAATTAATGTTTATTTAAAATAAAAACAAAAAAAAATCACTAAATAAATCATTATCTACATATTTACATTATCTTAGTATTATTATATATTAAAATGTTTGTGTGGATATGTTAATGTATGTATATTTACTCAAAATTCAAATTAAAACACTCAAATATTTTTTTGTACTCAAAATCTGAATGTTGAGCAAATATACAAATAAGGGTTGTTTTGTATATTAAAAGAGTGAAAATTTAATTATTTTAAGTTTTAACACTCACCAATTTTTAATGTTCCACGATGAATTCAGGCCTGAAGTTCGAGGATGTCTTTAAAATATTAAGATCGAAGATTTATAAACTATTTAGCGTATAGAAATATAATTTTCACTCAATTATAAATAACAAAATTGATTGTGTTAAAAGAAATTACAATTCTAAATAATGTTAATTAAAGATTATGAGAACAAAATTTACATATTTTGATAATAGTTTTGAATATTAAAGATATTAAGTTTTAAGTAATTAATTAAGTAAAATTAGTTTTTTAGTTAGTAGTTAGTTTTAAGAATATTTCGTTAATTTAAGAATAAAGTTTTTTTTTCTTTTAGTTAATAGTTAGTTTAAGGAACTGATTTAAGGATAAAATATTTTAAATAATGGTTAGATTAAGGAATTAGTTTAAGGATTAAAATTCTGTTAGATAATGGTTAATTTAAGAACTATCAGATAATTGGTGAACAAATTTAGTAATTTTATAAAAGTTGTTTTTATCTATTAAAAAAAAACCACTCTTATGATGACCTTTTGTTATAGATCGTGACCGTATAGGGAATTTTCTTGTTGATGAAAGACGTAAAAGAATATTTGTAATCTGGATCCTCAGATAACTAAGATTGGAAAATGTCGTCGTTAAGATATTAATATTTTACTTGTAGAATCTTTAACAAATATTTGATTCTTGATCCTTGATGTTTATCATTTGTTCCAAACTGGAACAAAGGTATTTTTGAAATCTGAAGAGAAATTTTCTTTGTAATATGAAATTACACGAAATCTACATATTTCACTATAAATTTGATCTTACCTTAGAATGATAAAATTCAGTATTAAGCTACAATAATGGCCTTTATAAAATATCCTTTTCTTCTTCGATTGTTTATTCAATTGTCTTCTTTTATATAAAATATTATTTCAAATTAAATAAAATCGGTCCACTCCCTTTCGAATTTAATTTTCAAATGAAAAAAAATGTCTATCATTTTGTATGCCTTTAATTTCATAGTTACTTAGACAATATTCATAAAATTTCTGAGTGTTTTCAAATTGAGACAAAGTATTTAAGTACACTCAAAGAAATAAAGTTTTGAAACAATGCCTCACAGAATAAATTTTTGTATATTATATCATAACAGAACTTACATATTGCAAACAATTAAGAAAATATTTTTCAAATCTAGGAAATTTATTAATCCATTCAAACGTTTAATTTGTTAATAAGAATAAAAATTTATTCCGGCTTGAGTTCAATTTTTACTACTTATGTAGTAATTTAAAGAATGCTTTGAAAACGTAATTTTAAACAATTGGAAAATTGGAACACATTTTCTATCCTGCCATGTGCGCAAACTTGACATATATCCCTTATATTACATGTTATCAGTTGCATGTAAGTTGCGCCATCTATTATTAGCCTTTGTTAGAAAGTGTCTGAAGATAATAATTTTAATAGGCTCCGCCGTAATTGCTACTGAAGCCGCATTGGATATATCCAAAGCAGATCCCATTCTGCCTAACTCGTATGCCTGTTCATTGCCATAGTAGTCTCTCATAGTAATGTCAGATACACGACCTAACCTTCAAAGAGCATTATTACATTACCTGAAGATGAAGTTGTATTGGCATTCAATGAGCGAAGTGCTGCCTGGCTGTTGAAAAAAATACCAATACTGCCGCGAGTGTTATGGTCATGTAGAATAATACCAGCTAACACGATTGCAACAATTTCAGCCTGAAAAACACTATATTCATTCGGAAGACCATTTGAGATACTTATCCTAAGTTCGTCACAGAAGACACCCGAACCAACACCACAGGCCATTTTAGAATCGAGGTTATCCCTACACAACTCACTCCTGGAGGTAACTGAAACATTGAACATCGTACTAAAATCTGTATATGAAGTAATATAGTATGAATGTTGATTCACGACCTGAGGCATTGGGCCCTGAATCCCCGCGAGATGCCCAATATATGAAGGTAAATTAGAACGAGGTACAGAATAGTGTTCAGTGCCTTTAAAAAACTAGTTCTTAGTGCGCCAATTATCCAAATGTAAGCTGATCTCTGCATTGGCACTGGTACCTCACCAACATACATTTTTGCATGATCGGACAACAATAATGGATAGAAGGAAGTACTAGACATTACACCCATTAATGATAGGTATAAATTATCAGCCAATAGGTCGATCTTTGACTACACTTGGATTCTCTTCGATATTGGACTTCAGAACATGACAGAGAAAGTACAATATAGAAACCCAAGAAGATCCGATTGAAATTTAATGGGATCCCTAGAAACTTGTTGTTGAAGACTTGTATACTAGTCTTAAATAAATAGAGCAAAACTTTAGTAAAACAATTGTCAAAGCTTTCAGAGTATCCTTCCTAATCTCTTAGACTAAGAAATGCTTCCCTCCATGGATAAACTCGGAGCTATCTAAGCTACGTAAAGAAATACATGGATGTATACAGCTATAGTTCAGCCAATTCTTACATATGTATCTTTTGTATGGTGTACTGCAACTAAGAAAAACTATGTCGTATACCAACTCCAGAATGCAAGTGCCATTATTGAGATACAAATGTTTAATACAATGCCCGCCCAACCACATAATTATAATAATTCTCTTTCCACTGTTTCAGAAGTACTGCATTATGCATTGCATATTAATGCTAAAATTTCCTGTACCATACGAAAAGAACAATTACAATAAAAATAAAAATTTCTATATTATTACGGTTGAGTGAATTTTTATCAACTCCTAAACTTTAAATTTTTCAATGTGACATTTTAATTAAACATTTTCCGTTTATCAAATTAAACAATAATATGTGTCTACATCCATATTTTAATTTCCATAAAACAAAACAATTAGAAGTATTTAATTAAAAATACATATTAATATGATTTTTTACAGCTTTATCTACGACTATTTATGTGTGTTTGTATTTAAAGCCAGTGTTTTTGCTGCTATTTTGTATGGACCAAAGTTTCAACAGTAATTAGGATTTAATTAGTAAGCAAATATTTATAAATATTTCGGCAAAACACATACATTTATAAACACATACAATAAAATGCCTGTATATGTGTAAACGTATATGTTTGCATATTTCAGCTAGTTATAGTTATTATTTTTTTTTTTTTTTTGGCAAAAATGAGTTAGAGAAAAAAACAACATTTGGTTAATTAAATTTGTAGAGTAAGTTTTCAAAATTTTATTGCGGTCACATAAATGTTGGTGTATAAATGTAAATATAGAGTGAGAATTATACGCACCGGAATAAAATCATATAGATGATGAAATTTTTATTTTAGAGATTTAAAACTCAGTGGTACATACAGCAGTGCCAAGACAATTACCAACTTTTATATAACCAATTATTTTATATATAATATCTTACAATATTTTTAAGTTTCATAAGACTATTTAAAAACGTATGTATACGTATGGGGAATAAACAAGAAGTTTATTCCACATACGCACTGTGGCTCTATAAATCGTTTGTTCGACTTTTATCTAAAAAGAAATCAAGTAAAATACGTTTTATTGTCAATAAATTTGTATACCCACCACCAAAAAGATGGGGGGTATATTGATTTCCCTTTTATAACACATCGAAATATATTTTTTAGACCCAAACAGTGGGGTAGCCATAGGGGTACATCTGCCAAGAGCGATTAACTTGAAAACTGAGTAATCGACTTTGCTACATTACCACCATATCCGAAAATACATGACCAATAAGCTTTGTGATTCAAACGGTTTTGCCTACCGCTTTTAAGTCTAATGGGTCCGAAGATAATATCATTTTACCTGTTGATCCGGACATTGGAGTTCCCTTAAATGTTTGGAGATTCTTAATTTCGTGCATCACATCCTGTATTTTGATAACTTTTACAAATCGAAACCGCTGTTAGTCTATTTACAAGCCAGAGGAATATATGGTTTGTGCACCATGAGAGGTACTAATATTGTTCGCCAAATTTCTTGTTTATCATGATTGGCTTTTGTGTAAATTGCAAATAAACAAAAAGATGAGATGATTTTGCATATAATACATGACCTCAATCCATGGAGTCGATGTCACTACAGCCTGACATATCAGGCTCAACGCCAAATGTACTACAGACTTGGATTATTTTTCCCGCTTCCCAATGATGATGCGAAGTTCCTTAAAATGTATTTCACTGGAAATGAAGCTACATAAGCCGAACGCTATCGACGAACATGTGTGTGCATTTGCTGGAAGACCCTTCTGTCGAAACATTCTCAAAACAATTGTAGACATCGGAAATGGAAAAACTACAATTGATACCGCTACAAATGAGATTTGGTTCCCGTGAACTTCTGCCAAATGCAAAAAAAAATTCGGATTGGCTGTGGGAACGTGTAATTTTGACACCAACAAATTATGATGTCAACAAGCTCTGTGACCAAATTCAATTGAAACTGCCTGGCAAAACAATGAAATACAAATCGATTGACACAGAATTGAACGAGGAACAAGCCGTCAATAATCCCACTGAATTTTTAAATTCATTGGAACCAGCCGGAATGCCTCCACAATTATTAACATTGAAGGTTGGATCACCGATAATGCTTCTCCGCAACTTAAATACGCAAACGGAACAAGAATGACCATCAATAAATTTTCGTTGGCAGATTCAAAGTTGAATTCGAACTGATTCCACGCATACTGATGAATTCCAACGAATTACCATATTAATTAAAGCGGATCCAGTTCAAGTTTCGTCTTGCCCTTGCTTTAACCATTAAAAAAGCAAAAAGCCGTTGACTATTGGATTTATATATATTTTCACTCTAAATAAAAATACAAGAACTTTGTATATCCCCTGCCTTAAGATGAATTCATAAATATAATGAATTTGCCTTAAATACATTGCTTTTTTAAATATATAAACATATTTATTTACGCCCAAGGGAACAATTAAAAATTAATGTAAACATTGTGCGCAAAGCAATTTTGCTCCATAATTGCTCCCATATAAAGTCCACTTCCGAAAATCACTTAACAAGCATACATTTCTTAAAAATTTTGGTATCCACATTAAATTCAACAGAAATTTGTTTTACATAGACATAAATCACATGACCTTATATCATGGAGATTGATTATTGCTCATAGCTCCCATATAAGTCAAACTTCCGAAAATCAATTAGGAATATATATTATTGAAATTCAAAAAAAAAAGTTTAAATCATTTAATCAATGTAGGGTATAATATGGCCGGGCTTGACTCACCATACTTTCTTACTTTCATTTTCCGAAGGTATTTCCAATCACTAGGACCGGTATATAATTAGTTCTCCCAACTTCCCATCTTTCGCATCTTCCCATGTAAGATTGCACTGTCCTAGTTCTTGGAGTATCGTGTGTCTCCATATATTCTTAGGCCGATCACGGCTTCTTGAGCCTTGAGGATTCCACTATTGCGACATTCTTGTCATACTGCCAGGATTCTTTCTGATAGTATGACCGATCCACCTCCATTTCCTAAGTTTTATTTATGTTGGTATGGGTTTTTCGTTGGTTAGGTTTCAGAAATCGGAGTTGCTTATGTTGTTAGGCCAGAAAATTCTGCATATGATTCTTAGCTCCTGTTGATGAATGCCTGTAGCTTCTGAGTGATGATGTTCGATACTTACCAGGTTTCACTTCCGTACAACAGAGTAGACTTTAAATAAAGGTCGGTTTCTTATTCAATAAAAGATATACATTTGTTTATTTAATTTAGTATAAAAAATAATTCCAGAGATGCACTTGTGCCTTATCGAAAAGTTAACTTAACAATATCTTACAGAGTTGTTTATACATTTTGACATCTACATGAAGAGAGTTGCGATAACTTCATACTACACGTTGAATATTAGAAGATTGGTTTGTCTGGATATTTGTGAGCTTCTCCATACTGGTTGTAGTCTTCCGAATGCCACTTTTGCTTTATTGAGCCTGTTATTTACGTATATTTCAGCGCCACCAATATTTGACACTATACAGCCTATATAGCAGAAGCTTTCTGCGTATTCAACTGGTTGGCCTTTTAGTTATCAGTGCTAACGTTGTTCGTTCTCATAGCTTTGGTTTCTTAAAATTTATATCAAGTCCAACATTGCGTGCTAATCTTTCTAAATCATCTACTTCTGTTTGTATATTGGAGATCTTGTGCGAGAGTAGACAAATATAAGATGCATAATCCAAATCCTCGAGTTGGCGTTTCCTATTCTTTCTGAACAGACATCGCTCATGATGTCAGCACTATAGTGAATAGAAGGTGTGATAAGGGGCATCCTTGTTTGTTTAGTAAATGTTAGTAAAATTGTCTCACTTAATATTTGTCACTCTGTAAGCTAAAATACCACATAACTATAGAACAGATTTTATTGTATGGAAAATGCTGAGTGTGCTTGTGTTTTCGTAAATATAATAAAATAATGTGGTTAGACTGCAAACATGAAACAATAGGAACAATTAAATATTTTTATATAACTTTAACTTTTTTAACTGTCATTATGGTTTTTTTAAATTTAGGGTAATGATGCTAACAAAATTTGTCTAAAATATTATCGAAAATACTGGGTTGCATAAGGAGTTTCTTTTATAAGTTTAAGGTCAAATCAGAAATAGAATTAAAGTAATAAAATAGAACAGAGAGTTAAATGAAAAGTTATAAAATCAGTACCAAGAACATTCCTTGCCTTATCAGCAAATAGCTGGGTTTTACGATTTCACTAATATGGCAAAACTACTGAGGTGTTTAAAAAACTCACCTTTTGTATTTAAAAGCCTTAAACATATTTAATTTGGCTGCACAAATTCATTACATTACATCCATACTTTTAAAATTTGCTGTCCTTTCACTTTTCACACTGAATACAATTCCCAGCTGTTTCCTTTGAAATGTCATCCTTTTTCTCTTTCCAAGTGCGTTTGAACATTGAAGGCCATTTCATGGAACTTATGAATGTTTTATTTTCTTTAAACAACTTTACAGGGATAATGCTAAATGTTATTACTTTAAAAACTTTATCTTTTTTTCTCTGAAATATAAAATAATATTATTTTTTGTTTTCGTTTTTTTTTTTTTGAAAGTTTTCCTGCCAAGCAAAACAAGTCCCAACAATTTGTTTACTACACAGTAGATATGCAACAACTGCTGTTTTTAGGTTTAAAAAATATATGTAAAAAAAATATATTAAAATAAAATTTATACAAAAGTTTGTTTTTTTATATTGCAAAAAAATTAATTTTTAAATGTTTAGAAGATGATGGCCGAAAAAAGTTTTTATGTCAATAGCAAATGGCAGCATATAAATAGAAATTCGTTTGTCATGCTGTTTATTATTTGGTAGTTTGGGTGGTTGGATAAGGATGGGGGTTTTTATGACAAAACAATTAGATCAACATTGAAATTTATGTAAGATTTTTTTTGCCGATTTATTTCTCTTACCTTTGCCTTCAAAACATTAAATCACTGTCACCAGAGCTGTTATAATAATGACGTATAGTGGTGGTTGGTTGGTCTTTGAATAATTTACAACAAAGTCATTCATTTAACTATAGTATTTGGTTGTCTACTGTGCATTCCTTTTATGCTGAAGTTTTACTGCTGGTCAAACAGAGATGGCTGGAGGATTTTGTTGTAGATATTGTAATGTTTTCTATAGAAAACTATGCTAGCCTTTTCCTATCAAATTTTCTATGAAAGCTGATCTTAGAGTTTTTTATAGAAAATTCATCGTAGAGTTTTATATAGAAATTGATGCTCGAATAGTTTTCATTGAAAACAGAAAAAATATCAAAAAGTTTTTTATAAAAAAAAAAACTGATCAAATAGTTTTCTATAGAAATTTGACCAAGGAGTTTTCTATAGAAAATCTATCGTATAGTTTTCTATAGAAACGGGATCTTATGGTTTTTAAAGAAATATGATCGTAAAGTTTTCTACTTATAAAGTTTTCTATAGAAATTGGTGCGAAGAATAAATTTTTATAGAAATCTGATGCGAAGAACAATTTTCTATATAAAACTGATGCGAAGAATAATTTTCTACAGAAAACTGTGGCAGCGAACAATTATCTATTGGTGTATGGCATACAAATTCGGCATTAATATTAGATGGCTTATATTTAGAATGCGGTTTTTGTTTTTAATCATTTTTATGCCATTATGAAGGGTACATATCTGTCACTTAGCTACTGAACAAAAAAGCTTCTTTTTGCTTCTAAAATGTCGAATTTAAAAGTACCGCTGCAGCACACCGATTGCTCATCAAAGCTTATGGTGAATGTGTTCCATCGGTATCAACATGAGAGAGATGGCTTATGCAGTGGTTCGGAAGTGGTGATTTTGACATATAAGTCAAAGATCACCCAGGCCATTCAAAAAAGATTGAAGACCAAGAATTTGAGGAACAACACCATGAATATTGTTGTCAAACTCAACAAGAGCTTGTAAAATTATTGGGAGCTCCTCAAATATCAATTTCAAAATGTTTTTCAGCTGCAGGATTCACCAAAAGCTGGAAAATTGGGTACCATACGAATTGGAGGAGCGATAGATTGAAAGATGATTTTGCATATCTGAAATGATGCTTAAATGAAGAAAATCATTACTTGCGATGTAAAATGAATCCATTAAACAAAGCTGGTACAATCAGCGGAATCGACACCAAAGCCAAAAATCCATGCCGCTAAGGTATTTGTTAGGAGCAAAATGATCCTATCTATTCGGATCTGCTGAAATCTGGCTAGACCATCACAGCGAACCTGTTCAGAATGCAACTGCTTCGTTTGAAGTGAGCGTTGACCGAAAATCGCCCAGAATATGTGAAACTTTTTTTTTGGAAATAATTCGGTATCTCGGGAACTATTAAAGATATTGTCACAAACTTTCACATGATAGGAGCTGAGATGATTCTGAGTCGATTTGCATATGTTCTGCTTCCTAGTGCTTATGCGAGCCAGTGCGTGGCAGCTCTAAGTTGGTCACCTCGGGTCTCAAAATTTTTAAAAAAGTCGCCAAAAATCCATTTATGATCCAAGTAAGCTGGAATTTAAAATGTCAATAGTCTTTAAGAAGATCTACAAAACATACACTTACATATTTAGGTTTATTAATGTATTTTTTTAATTTTGCTAGACCTTTTTATGGTTTTTTAGAGATGAGAAGGATTGTAGAAATTTATTTTTAAAATATCAGCTATATTGGTGATAAAATTCTTAATAAAATAGAATAACATGCTAACAGTCATCTTGTCCCTGTAAAAAGTTACACCTATCCAAATTTGGAACATTTAAAAAGGCCGTATCTTTAACGTTTTTTCCCAAAACAGAGCCTATATTTTTTCTTTAGTAGAAAATTTTTTTTTTTCGGGACTATACACAAGTTTTATAAGATCCAGAAAAAGAACTTAATGCTAAAGCGTGAAAAGTTAAATTTGGCTCACTAAAGCTGACACAACAGTTCCCAGGCCTATACAACCTTGGCCAATTTATAAAAATAATTTTGGGTTTAAGTAAAAAATTCTAAAAAGGCAAGCACCGATCCACGAAAATGTTCCATATTTGTATAACCCTATATGTTGCTTATACATATATAAAACTCAGTTTTTGGAACACATTTTGTCCGGTTTAGAAATTTCGGAATTTTAAGTTTAAAAATGTCAAAATATATAACACCGTTGATTTAAGGACATTTGGGTCTATATTAGTTCCAAATTTTGTTATGTTATCTTTAACCGTTAAAGTTTTACATTAATTCAAATTTTATATTTTTCTTTCATGAAGAAAAATTTAGTTTTTAATTTATAAAATTATTTAATTTTACTAAAATATTAATCTTAAAGTCTAGAGGTTTTCATCGATATCAAATAGTTATATAAAAACCATTTATTTACTCCTCAGAAGTTCCATAAACCTTACCCCCTTCGGAAAATATAGCTGATATTTTAAAAATAAATTTCGACAAGCCGAGCCAAGTCATTTTTAAAAAACCACCCGCCTTATAGTCGAGGCCTTGCCCGTCCGACTACTATTTGTTTCGATCGATGCAGAACGCTCTCTCTGGTATACGCTGCACTTCAGAACAGAGTATCCGGAATTGGCTTGATTTGTTCTTGGTCTTAAAAGATGAGCAGTTCTTTTTGCTGCCAGAAAGACGGGAAAAGGTCATAGCTAACAATGGCCAATACTTTGATTTATATTGTGCAAATACTTCAAAATAAAAGCTAAAAAAGTCATAAACCCAATATATTGAAAACTGAGGCTGTGAAAAATTTTCTATATTGAAAACTGTAACTGCGACCTATTTTCTATAGAACACTATTTTTTTGTGAAGTATTTTCTATAGAAAACTGATAACAGCACACACTTGCTGCTGTCTCCTATCTATAGAAAACTATTGCAGCAATCTAGTTTGTATAGAAAACTGCGGCTGCGAACTTATTTCTAAAGAAAACTCCCTGTGAGCTGGTTTCTATAGAAAACTGTTTTGCTGAGAACAATATCCTTTAGAAAACCCTTTTTCTATGACCTAATTTCTATAGAAAACTGTTGCTGCAATCTAGTTCGTATATAAAACTGTTTCTGTTATCTGATTGCTATAGAAAACTGATGGTTGCATTATAGGTACTATAGAAAACTGTTGCTGCGTTCTAGTTTCAATAGAAAGCTTTGCTACGATCTTATTTCTATAGGAGACTGTTGCTGCGATCTACACGAATTGATAAAATAATCTTGTTTATGTTTTCTGTAATCATTTCAAAATTTGTACAAATTTTTGAACAATATTATAGTCATTGAAATTTTTCTATATAATTTTAGTAACCATAATATGGTAAAGTTACGATCCACATGATTGTATTAATCATATATATGATATGCAGTAAATAAGTATATTGTTACGAATTTGTAATAGCGATATGAATTTAACGGTCTGACAGGACTGCCTGCAGCATTCATCATGTTTATAAACACGTCCATCAGTAGAAGCTTCTACTTATCAACAATTTATAGCATGCGGTTATTAGCATTATTTATAAGTATGGCAATACTAAATGTTTAAGCTGCTAAAATTGACATCGAAAGCTCTAGAATTCGAACATATGAGTTTTGACCGTTAAGAACAATCTAGGCTACTCGGATGAAGATGGCAGTGTGAATAAATATTGGCAGAGGTTGCAGTCGTTAGTAACTTCATCGTTGGCACTGTTAGAGTTAACATAAACCGTCGTGTACATTTGAGTTTGTACATTATAAAGTGTGTGTGCATTTCTGCGAATTGATAAGCGTAAGACACTGAGTGACTATTTTAGACTGTTGTTGTACATTTGAATAAAAAAAGAGTTGTTACAATTTGCAATCAAAAGTAGCCGGTTTATTTAAAGGTTAAAACGTAACAATATGTTTGTTGTTGCAACCATTTTTATGATGAAGGATTTACTATAATATGCTGTTCTCGGCTTATGGATATCATAATCTAAAAACAACATATTTTGATATAATGGCTCATCATGAACATGATTGCCATAAGTATATATTTGTTTACTACAAACATATATATGATTGCGACAATCATGTGAATCTTAAGTTTACCACAATCATATAAATAATTACTGTGACTATTATATTGTTAAATCTAGAAAAATTGTTCAAATGGTTACAGTAAACATGTAAAACTATATTTTTTATCTGGGTGTAGTACCTGTTGCTGTGAAAAATTGTCTGTAGTTTTGTAATTAAGACAAATTTTTCTAATTCTACTCCTGAAGTAAGCCACCGCTCTGCTATGTTTATTTCTTTTTTTTCTTAAAACAAAATACAAATAAAACCCTCAAACGTTAAAATCATCGCAGTGATGAAATGCTCCGAAAAGATGGATAAATCCTACTTTTAGAAAAAAAATATAGCAGCAACAAAATATACAGAATGTCAAGTGCAGGTTGCAGAAGATAACATTGATTAATCTTCTGTCCACTCTTTGAAATCTCATCACATCTAAACTCTAGTTAACATTATTGCATACGACACTTGACAAACCATCCTCTTTCCTTGAGCAAATAAAGCGATAACGAACACTCAAAAAAGACGAAAAAAAGAAGTGGTTGCAGCAACAATACACCATCGTCATCATCATCACTATCAACCGCAAGAATGTTCAACAACATCCGTTGAAAAAAGAAAATAAACAATATATCGTTAGGTTTTGAATATTTTTGCAGGACGAGGGCAAAACAATAACTACAACAGCAAGAGCAAAGTATAAACAAATCTTTTGAGGTGTAAGTAATGGCATCCATTGTTTGCGTACTAAGTACAACAGCACTGGCTACTAAAGTACAAATTTTCTAAAACCAGCCAAATATTCAATTTACCAAAAACGCGTTTTGCATTCACAACCCTTTTTTCCAAAATGTCTTGTTGTAGTCGCATTTTATAGTTATTAGGGACAAAATATTTCTGCTTAAATTTCCAAAAAATGAAAGGTTTTGTTTCCCATGGACTTCTGTGTTACTAACAGTATTACTACTAACTATGTTTAGTACCAAAAATTTTATTTAGCTTTAACAGGGGGACTAGGATAAAGGCTTCCTGTCGTAGTTGTGGGTGTATGTGTTTTTGTTGTTTGTCACACAAAGGAACGAACAAACTCTTTTCTTAACAACACTCTATTCTGGTACTTTTTTGAAAAGAAAGTTATAAATTATGTTGGGTCATAGTGACATTCACACAAACACACAGACCAACAAACATTTTTAGTTCGTTGAAAATTTAGTGGTCTCCAGAGGGTAGTTTAAGTTGTTGATTTTATTTTATCTTTAAATAGAAAGGAAATTTTATTGTTTGAAATTTTTTAGTTTAAGAAATAATACACTTTTTATGCAAGAATTTTTATGTGGGTACCCTACACAACAAAATGTAAGGAGGATAGATAAAAATCGTTTTGAAATAGTGCTCAGTTACTGATAATGATACAGGCAGCTAATTTTTCAGACACATAGATTGAAAAGCAAAACCAACAAACACTATAAAAATAGTTTTCATATTCCCCTATTAGTTATAGTATTTCATATAGTCGATCTCACCCAACTTGCTAGTTCAACAAACATTTTTAAACTCCTAGCTATTCCCATTCCCCGCTCGTTTACATTGTATTAAAATACAAGTCAATTTTTATTACATTTATTTCTGTTTTGATTGAAAACTTGTTTTATGACACATAAAATTTTGATAATTCCTGAAGAAGGAGAAAAAAAAAACATAAATATTTAGGTTGTTGAAAATCATGGTTGATTAAGTAAATCCTATTAAAGATAATCATTTCGTTGGGTCATAAAAATGAAATTAAATTCGTTTGTCGTAAATATTTGGATATGTACTTAAGTTTGGCGTAAGCAAATGTTTATTTTGAAGTTGCAAATATTTAAATTGAAAAAATAAACAAATGTTTTATGTGTGTCCACTCAGGCAGAAAAGTACTTTCACTAAAGCACTATTTTATTACCATGTGGAATGATAAAATGGTAGCCCATCTTAAATATATAGCTCTATAAAAATACTTACATTATAATCATGAACACAGTAAATACAGTAGTGATAAAATGAGTATACGGTTTAAAATAAGGAAAATAATGGCAAATTAATAAAGCTGACTTAAGATTTCAAGTTCTGTTATGTACACGGACTCAGAAAAACTTAACCGAAAAAATGTCAGGCGAAACAAACTTTCAAGAGATTCCTCATACTCAGACAGACAATCAAAATGTTCTCGAAACATTGAGTCTCATACTAAAGAAAAGAGAACACTCAGTCGTCAATGGCAACAATCGCTATCCGCGAGCATAAAGGTTGAACTTTACCAGAGCCAAAAGAGGACTCCACATCATCTTAAATACTAATAAGGAATCAAATCTGAGGAATTATCTCATAAACTTAGACCCTACTAAGAAAATAGATTATAGTATCTGGAAAGCAGTGAAAAATATGCAATGACTTATTGTATACGAGTCACCCATACGCCCCAGAACGGAGAATATGCAAAACCAAATGATTTAAATTCTTCTATTAGTGCTAACATTATAAATAATGTCAAAGGTCTAAAGGCAGGTAAATCACCTGGTATAGATAAAACTACTACCACGATGATAAGTAACCTGCCCAATTCAGCTCCATAACTACGTATAGGATATTTTCCATCCTCATGGAAACTATGCGAGATAGTTATGATACCAAAACTGGGACACTAAATTGACAACATACCGTCCCATTAGCCTGTTGTCAATATTCTCGAAACTTTTTGAAAAGTTGCTGCTTGAAACCCTTTTACGATAAGCCTTAACGATAATTTCATTATTCCTGACAATCAATTCGGTTTCAGAAGGAAGCACAGTACTATCAAACAGGCACATTGCATAACTACTCTTATCCGGAAACCTGCACTATTTATTGACATATCTCATATATATTTTTACCCTACACCACCACAGTATAGAGGGAATATTGGGTTAGTGCTGATGTTTGTAACGTGCAAAAATATTGTCCTAACACCCACCGTAAAAAATACCAATCTGCTCAGGAGGTTAGATTAAGCGATGTCCATACGTGCGTCTGTCCATCCATGTAAACCTTGTAATTAAACAACAGGTCGCAATTTTAAAGATAATTATACGGAATTTGGTACAACCTTTTATATTGTCCAACATGCTATACTCTCTCGCCTTCTTCCCGACCCTCCAAACATAAGGGATCGTGAGGACATCGAAATTGCGGTCAACAACTTGACTAATGCGTTCGACAGAGCGATTTCAGATTCATGCAGACCTAGCATCTGAAGAGCTAGGAAAAAACCACCTTGGTGGACTTCCGAGATTGCAAACACTCGCAGAGAGTGTCGCAGACTTTTCAACGAGGGAAAACGACCGGGAAACTGGTCTGTCTACAAGTCCTCTGTGAACAAATTCAAGAATCTGGTAAGGAACGCAAAGCGCAAATCATGAAGGTCCTTCTGTAGCGGCGTGGAAGGATTCTCTGAGACGAGCCGCTTGCGCAGAATCTTGTCTTCTTCTACCACTGTCCCGAGTTACATTCAGATCTCGAGTGACAGCTGGACTACTAGCGGGAAAGAAACCCTAGAGGTTTTGATGGACGCTCACTTTCCTGGCAGTGTCCCCCTATCCGAGGGTAACATTGTGGTATACTCTGCTGAGCCTCTTGAAGTCTCAATTCTCATAAATGAGGACAGATTGAAATAGATACTGCGTAGTTTTGACCCATATAAATCTCCGGGTCCTGATGCCATCATTCCGGCTGATTTGCAAAGGTATGAGGATTTAGTCATATCATGGTTGACTCTCATATATTCGGCCTACTTAGCTTGGTCTTATATTCCGGAGTCCTGGACCAGATGTAATGTAGCCTTCATTCCCAAGGGAGGGAAGGCTACTAATACTAGACCAAAGGACTTTAGGCCTATTAGTCTATCGTCCTTTCTCTTGAAGACCATGGAAAGGTTAATTGATCTGCGCCTGCGTTCATCGATTGACCCTGACCGACTCTACATTCGCTTGTGGGTTTTGTAGAGGAATCACTCGAGCACAAGGAATTTTCATTGGTAGCCTTCTTGGATAATGAAGGGACCTTTAACAATGTGACGCCAGAGACGATTCTTTCGGCTCTAGGTGGCCTGGATATAGATCAGTCTATTATCTGCTTCATAGGTAGACTTCTGACCAATAGGGTCATCACTGGGGACTGCTACTATTTTTAGATTATGGAACAGAGGCACTCCACAGGGAGGGGTTCCATCGCCACTCTTGTGGAATCTTGCCATTAATATACTACTCATGAAACTAGACTCCATGGTGTGCAAAACTGTTGTATATGCTGAGGATGTTGCTGTAGCCGTCTCTGGGAAACATCTTGAAACATTATAACTATCCCTACAAACTTCACTTAGTACACCAGTGGGGCACTGCAAGTGGACATGGTGTGAATCCTGGGAGCTTTTTCTTTTTTCAAGACGGTACAAAATCCCCTCGTTCCCACTTCCACGCCTTAACGGAGTGATACTTAAGCTCTCGGATATTGCGGAGTATCTAGGAATTATTCTAGACTCTAAGCTATCCTGGAGCCAGAATATCTATGCGAGAGCGTCGAAGGCGGCTATCGCTATTTATGCCTGAAGAAGGGCTATTGTGAATACCTGGGGAATAAGCCCTAGGAATGCGAAATGGCTTTTTGATATGGTGGTAAAGCCCATACTAATGTATGGAGTACTCGTTTGGTGGAAGGCTCTAAGTAAATCCACCTACTGTTGCATGATTGAGAAAATCCTGCGGATCTCTGCGCTAGTGATTACGGGTGCGCAACGGAGTAGTCCATCTTGCGCTCTGTTCGTTATGATGCACTGGCTGATCTCATGGCCAAATAATTGGCCATACAATTAGGCGGTCAGGCTAAGCACTGTAGGAGTATGGAGGTCTAGTACCGGCTATGCGTCCATTTTGGGAGGTGTACACTATCTTCCTGTCAATATTGAGTACTGCACTCCCTTACCCTTTATCGACAGACGCTTCTCTGTATCGTTGGTGGACGAGTTATCTTCTTCTAGGGATACGTTTGGCATCTATACAGATGGCTCAAAGTCTGCGGGTGGGGTGGGGGTTGGCTTCTATATTCCCCATTTTCGAAAGGTTGTGTGTTTCAGACTACATGATCAATGTAGTGTAATTCAAGCTGAAATTTCAGCGATCAAAAGGGCGGTACACTGGATGAAGTACTATAGGCTATTTGTGTGAATATCCGAATATGTACTGACAGTAAGCCTGCTATTAAATCCCTGTCTGGTGTCTGCTCGACATCTAGATTGGTACATGAATGCAGGGTATCTCTTAACGAAATGGCGAGACATTCTAACCTGGAGTGGGTGCCGGGTCACTCTGATGTACTTGGCAATGTTATCGCGGATAAACTGGCCAAAAGAGGCTCTCGACTACAAGTTGATGAGATAGATCCCATGGTCGGTTTACCGCTATCCTGCTGTAAATCACTCATACAGCGTAGCTTATTTGAGTCCGCTCAAATCAGATGGACTAATTTAACAAATTGCTCGATATCGAGGCTCACATGGCCCGTTTTTGACCAACATAGGACAATGTCTCTAACGGGGCTATCACGGGCTAGGCTACGAGCTTTGATATCAGTCCTTACTAGGCACTGCTTGATTGGTGTGCATGCCAGGAGACTGAACACTCCATACAATGACTTCTGTTGAAGTTGCCACTATGAAGACGAGGAGGAAACGGTTGAACATCTCCTCTGTCTTTGCCCAGCTCTTTTGCATGGCTTAGCGAATCTATCTACTGTGGATGTCAGGAAGATAGATTCGTTCATCCGTGCGTCAGGTTGGTTCGGCACTGAAACCATTTCCGACATGTGAAGGACCTCTTGAGGACCTGATAATGATCTTTAGGGTATCACAAAGGGTCCAATTTATGGACCCAAGTAAGCTGGTTAACACTGGCTGCCTTTATAACCTAACCTAACCCATATATTGTCCCAAGGACTAAGGCTATTGAATTTGGTCAGAATCGGCCTATTATTTCTAGCCCCCATACAACTGCCCTATCTGAAAATAGTAAAGCTTTCATAATTTACTTTTGTACAAGATAAAACCGATATGGATCAGCTATGGGAAACTGCCTCCTCATCTAACGTTGAAAAATTGCAAAAAAAAAAGGAATCAATTATTGTACCGAGTCATTAATTGCGATGAAAAATGGATACATTACAATAACCCGAAATGTAAGAGATCGTATGTAAAGTCGGGCCAACCAGGCGAATTGACACCAATGCCAAATATCCATGGCGCTAAGTTAATTTTCTGTATTTGGTGGAAGCATAAGGCCTCTTATGCTTCCACCAAATACTGTTATGAGCTGCTGAAATCTGACTAGACCATCACAGGGAACCTATACGCAAATGATTCGTTCAAAGATAGCAGAATATGCGGCCAGGCATGAAAACGTAGTATTACATCATGACAATGCTCGACCACATGTTGCAATACCAGTTAAAAATTATTTAGTATGAAGTGGTTGTGAAGTTTTGACTCACCTGATTCAATTTATAACAGAGTATACTAAATTGGATTCATTCGTTCTTGCCCTCAAAAGATGAGCAGAATTTAATATCTTTTCTATTTTAATTTTGTTAAAATTTAAATACAATCTACTCTTATATGCACATTTTATGGAGTATAATCCAAGCTCATATCGTATATGGCTCATATTTTGTTGCCCTCTAAATTAAAACATTTCGAAAATTTGGAGTAAATTTGGAACGCAGTATGCGGTGGTGTCTTTTAAAACAACTTAGGTTTATTCAAAACAGGAAGACGGAAATCTTAAAACAGAACTTTTTATTATTTTCTTAATTATTTTTAAATCAAATCAACAACTGAATTATAATTATTGTGTAAAAATTACAAATTAGAATGTCAATGGATTGAAACAACTTACTCAATTTTGTATGAAATGCTGAACATTTTAGGTACTTTCGCGTATTTATCGAATTTTCCATGTGTATGGAAAAAATAGTAAAATTGTTACATGTTGTAATAGACTCTATTTTTATTAAATGGTTAGTAGTTTAACAGTAATGGGCAAAAAAAACATAAAATGTACAATCGCTGAACGAGACTTTAATCCTTCATTATTTCCAAAATAATTGCATAAACTGTTTCCTAAAATCACAATAACCTTTTAGCTTTTTAAAAAATAATATTTTAAAAGAAAACGTTTTTTGCTCATGTATTTGGGTATTTTATTTATTTGCATCTTTTGTTAATGTTAACAGCGTATACTTAACAGCGAATTAATCATACGCTCTGATGTACAATTAACTGAAGACAGACAAATGAGAAATTGTTGTTTCAAAACATAATAATTTTGAATTAAATCCCCAATTGCTTTTATAGTTTCAGAAATAAGCAAAGTTTTATACAATCCAAAATCAATGCGACAAATTACACACATGCACGCAAATAAATAAATAAACTTTAAAATATACATTTACACACACATGCACAATAGGCAAATTATATTAATACGTGTTTATGATAATCCTCTTGTCTACAATAATAAAAATCTTTTTATATTTGTTGTTGTTGTTATTTTGCATGCACTCACTCACACACGCACTCATACATTTATACTAAAATAAACGTATCACTGTCAACTTTTGTTTGTTTTGTTTTTATACTCTGGAGAGAGTGAGTGAGAGTATGGAAGAATTAGGGAGTGAGTTATGTGGCAGAGAGTAAAATAAAGTATCAACAAATTCCACCTAAACAACAATGAATAATAAAATGTAGCTGATTATGTTTCTATGTAAAAAAAAACACACACAATGTTGTCATGTTTGAACATTTCTGTTTGTTCGAAAATAAAATCTATTGTTTTACTATAAAATGGTAATAAAATTATACGGAAAACCTAGTGATTTAGCTATATAAATATGTGGAAAGAGGAGGTAGATAAAGGGAGACAAAAAGCTGGCAACTAAATAGCAATTTTAAATAAATTCTATTAAATCCGCTTAAAATAAATTAAAATCAAATCGATTTGTTTTAGATGTATTCGAGTGTAACTAATTCTATATGAGTGTTATTTAGAAAAGAAAAACAATATTGATTCACTATTATCCTGTTAAAAAGAACACATTTGTCAACTTTATAAAAATACTTTGTTTTAGATATCGCAGTAAACGGAATATACTTACGTGGTATAGTCAGATCCATAGGTTTATAATCTAACTTTATTTCTGTTAAATATAACGACAATTTTATTACCGATCACATAGCAAAGTAGTTACAAACATTTTTAAAACAATAAAAAATACAAAACAAAATAACAAATTTAATTTATTTAATATTAATTTAATGTTTTTTATTGTTTCAATTATACTTAGTCCTGCTATACAATAGAACCTACACAGAGAAAATAGATTCGCGATAGTAACCGAATTTGTTGCCAATCGAATGACAATAGAAGTCAGTTGGTAAAGAAGAATTTCGGTTAAAAAAACCAAACTTTTGTTTTCACTTTTAAAATTTTGTAGTCACAACTGTAAAATTTGGTTATTTAGGTCGAATCATTCGATTGTCAACAAATTCGGTTGCTATCACGAATCCGTTTTCTCTGTGTACATATGAGGAAAATCAAACATTTTGGAGAATAGTTTAAACTAAATTCAAATGCCTTGTATATCACTAGATCATATAAAAAAACCTGTAAGGTTACTTGTCTTTCACATCTTAAAGTTGTGGCAATTTACAAGTTGGAAATTCAACAAGTAATAGTGTTAAATTGTGCAGTGCCGAATCTTGTTTATCCACCACCAATAACAAACAAAACACTGATCGAAATAATTTAAACGAAGAAATTATGAAACTTTCTATAACGTATAACGTAGTATAATATCAGTAAATCTGCTACTGAACTTGGTTTAACACCTAACACATTGCGTGTTCGATTAAATAAGACAAAATAAATCTAAACTGAACGCATTAGATGATTCTGATGACAGCGTTCTGAAAGGTTAGGTTGCTTCGAAGAATGTGAAGATCAAGATTTGAAGGCATTACTCAATGAAGATCGTTGTCACACTTAAGAAGAGCTTGCCAAATCATTCGCAGCTACTTAATAAGCAATTTTAAAATGTTTGCGGGAAGCAGTATTCATCGATATTCGGTACCATACGAATTGAAGCCGAGAGACCTTGAAAGGCAATTTTGCATGTCCGAAATGAAGCTTCAGTGCTATAAAAGAAATTAATTTTTGCTCCGAATTATTACTCGCAATGAAACAAGCATCCATTACGATAACCCGAAACGTAAGAGATCGTACGTGATCCATGCCGTTAAGGTAATTCTTTTATTTGGTGGGAGAAAAAGGATCCTGTATATTACGGGCTGTTGAAATCTGACCAAACCATTACAGGGAAATTGTACCGAATGTACCTTAATCATAAAAACGCTACATGTTGCAATGCCTGCTAAAAAATATTTGGTATGAAGTGGTGGTACGATTCACTTTGAAACAGAGTATCCGATATTGGCTTGATTCTTATATGGCCTTAAAGATGAGGAGTTCTTTTGGCTCAGAATCCAGAAAGATGGGAAAAGGTCGTAGCTAACAAATTTAAATCAATTTATATTGTAAGGGCTAAAAATTTTAAAAAATCCCGCATTGTTAAGTCTACACCTAATAAATAAATTCGAGTCACTAGATATAATATTTGTTGGCGGAAAATTATATGGTAGTATACAGCTGGAATATAACACGAACTTCTCAAATTATTACAAAAGTACTGCAAATTTTTAAGCTTTTTGCGACTTTTGAACTTGGCTATCATATAGCATACACACATTTTTAGCCATTAAAAAAATCAAAAAATGTTAAAATCTTTAACATCGTCGCACAGTGGGGCAGAATCAAAATTTTTTGGAAATAAATCTGGAATTTCTTAACGGCTGGTCCGATCGGTATAAAATTTGACGTGGGCGTAGCCAAAGAGTTTCGAGTTTAACTTATTAAAGAAGTATTCGAGTTTAACTTATTAAAATGGGCCCTTCAAATTTTTTTTATATTCTTGCAATATTTTTGAAGGACGGAGTTTTAAAGTGGAATATTTTTGAATCCAATTTAAAATTGACTTGAAAATTAACTTATCTAAACAAAAAAAATTTGTTCGGTGTTAATGTGGATCAATGTTCCCAATATGTGTTGATACAAATTTTAGTTTTAGAGACTCAATAAATATGAAGTATGTAATAAAATCTTCATCTATTTTTTAAATTGTTCATTCTAAATAACATAGTGTATAAAAATTTGTCAAAAGGTCAAAGGGCATCCCGCAATTCTTAAAAATTGGACCGAAAATTTCAAAAATAGTATATTTTACAATAATGCTCAAAAGGTCAACATTTCTTTGGGGCTGGAAGAATACTTTGGGGATAAATAGGGAATACATCAAGGTTTTCAAAACTGCTTTCCGTTCTCTGATCCCAGGTTTGGAATTTTAGAACATGTGGCCCAAATTTTAAAATTTTATAAAAAATAGGTCAAATTCCGAAGGGCGTAGGGGCGACATATCCGAAAACTATGACATGCTTTTTATACTGAAATATTCTCCGTAAAGATACCTTATCGAATTTCATAAAGTTGTTATATGTTCTTCAAGAAAGTTTTCAACCAAAAAACAGCAAAAATCTAAGTTTTTAAATTCAAATTCGTTTATTTTTGGATCCATAATTGATATTGCTTTGAAATCTTCTGTATATTATCGATAATTTAGTTATCTAACTAACAAAAGAAATTTGGTCAAAAGGTACGACCTTATTATTAAAAAAGCAGATCAAGATATGGCAAAATTTAAAAATTTTAATTTTAAAATGCCTTTAACTCGGAAATTATAAGGGATGAATAGCACACGCTAGCATATTATTTTTAAGACGTAGGCAAGCGCTCTCCCAAAATATAAAAACCTTTGAAGTCGGTTGGGAAACAGAAAAATGGCACGTGTTTAAAAATGTTAAATATCGAAGGAATATTTGTAAGACCCATTTTAAAAAACATAAATTTGAATACTTCTTGGTTATGCACACGTAAAATTTGATCACGACCAGCCGTTTAGAAATGCCAGATTTATTTCCAAAAAATAGATAAAATGTATATTAGAGAAAATTTTTATTAAATAAAAAGATTTCTCGAGCTCGAGGTCAATAATTTTCAATAGATTATTTATTTCCAATATTTCGATATCCTACGGATATCATTATCAAGGAATGAGTAACAATTATATTTGTACAAGACGTCTAAACATCTTCACATTTAATATTGCATGTGCAATATTAGAAATCTTTTTATTTAATTATAATCAAAAGGTCGAATAAAACTATTGGATGAAAATTATTATTTTTTTATATATACAACACATCAACATTTATCCCCCAACGCATATTGCTTTCAAATAACAACACCGATGTATGAATACCATCAAAATTAGTGTCAAACAAACATTTTAAGCACAAACAAAATAGTTAAAATCTCAAAAAATATCTTTCATTAGGAGTATTTCTAATTATATTTCCAATTGCGTTCTATCATAATCCAAGTTAATTTTTCACTATTTTTAGTTTAATTCCACAACACTTTTGATTTTCCTCGTATGGACCTACATATAAACATAAATATTATATACAAAATTTATATGCCAACATGTGAAAAAATAGCTAGTTTGTATTAATTTTACTATGTTTGAGTTTGTTATAAAATTTATATAAATAATTTATCGAATTTTTCGCCTAATGATTCTAAATGAGCATCAAAAAATCATTGTACTTTGAAAGCCATTTTATTGATTTACATTGTAAACCAACATTATATTGTTTAAAATATAAACAAAAGAGCAGACATATGACACATTTGTTGCTGATAAAATATGGACAATTGACTACAACTGGGGGTCAGTAACAAAAGCATATTTGATAAAGAATCATTTTGAACAATAAAATAGCTACTTAAATGTTTGTCAACTAAAAATTAATATCACAATAAT
Organism: Calliphora vomitoria; assembly: GCA_942486065.2. Classification (NCBI taxonomy): domain Eukaryota; kingdom Metazoa; phylum Arthropoda; class Insecta; order Diptera; family Calliphoridae; genus Calliphora; species Calliphora vomitoria. Next base: position 33,565,839 of record OW818030.2, read on the forward strand.
AAAGTTTATATTTTTAAATTACAAACAATAGCTATGATAAAAATTTGATAAAATGTATCAAAGATTTTTTTATAAATTATATTATTGTTTCAAAGAATGATTTCTCAAAATATAGAATAATGTTCTTGAAAATGTATCAACAAACTCAGGTTATTTTGTAATAAGTTTCTTCTACTCTTTTACGTATGAGCATTATGGAATACAAAAATGTTACTCATACGCACAAAGTGCATACTAGAGTTGGGTTTATTAACTCAGTGAAGTGACCGCTCTTTTCAGCTCAGCTCACTTATACGAACTAGTTCGCTCTTTTAGCTCATTATTACAGTACGTTGTATAATGACGTTTGTGAGTACCATACGATCATATAAATAACAAACTCACATTCGTTTTGCGCACAGCACTCACTTTTTAAAGTGTATATGATATGGAATACAAGCAAACGAATTTTATGCCATTGTCTAGTGAATTGAAGTATGTGGTTTAGTGATGACGACAAAATGAATTTGCTTGTGCAGCCCTTTAACGAATACTGAAGGAAATATGTGATAATAAAAAACTGCTCAGTGCTGAGCTGTAAACCCTCAGTACGATGAACGATTCACTTTGCTCAGTTGACTGAATAGTTCAATTAAACTTGGTCATTCATGAACTACACAACTCTAGTACATGCTCAAAAAAGCCTAGTTGAATTTTTTTATAAATCTGAAGAATTAATTGTCTGACAACAACATTTGATCTCAATAATGAAATTATTAATTGATAAAGGGATTAGTTAGTTGTCACTAGAAAAAAAAATTCTTCAGAGAATAGTTCTACCGAAAGATTGATATCGTTTAATCCACAATTGAAGCGAAAGTAATGTGGTGAATTTGTATGTTTTCAAGATGTTTGATTGAATTTGGCATGGTGCAATTTCATAGAAATATACTGCTTTTGGTATCTGTATAAATTCTAAGGATTATTGTTTAAGCTTAACAAAATGAGCTTACAACACTACATGAGTTGTTGTGGTTGTAAACATTGAATATTTGTTTAAGAGGAAAACATGTTTAATTTAGCTCAATATAGTCACAAAAATATGTATTTAAAACTCTACCTTCAGGGGGTTAAAAGTGGTAAAATAAGGAATTTTGTGTTTATTCATATTTATGTCCGTTTATTTGTTTTTTATAGGAGGCTAAACTACTATCCTGTTTAAAATTTACCGTATATTCCTGTATATTTGAAACGATCAATAGACTATTTTTTATTTTGAAATTTTAAGTGGGCGTGGCACCTCCTATACAAAGTTAATAGTTTTTATGGAATATCTTATGAACTATCATTGTGAAAGTAGCAAAACTTCGCGGGATTTTCTTCGGTACCATTGTGCACTGCTTGCCTCAAATTGGCGAGATTCTATAAATGGGCGTGGCACCACCCATACAAAGTAAATAGGTATTTTCGAATATCAGCAGAACTATAATTGTGACAATATTCAAATTTTATAGGAACCGATTTCTTATCGTATGATGTTTAACCGTAAACGGGACGGATAGGAACATGGGATGTGATACCACCCACACAAAGTAAATAATTATTTTCAAATATTTGGAGAGCTCTAATTGTGGAAGTCTTCAAGCTTTATCCGATGAGTACTCTTAGCATTTTACATGGGCGGTATTGAATTAGTGGGCGTGGCACCTCCCATACAATCTAAATTATTTATTTCCAATATCTGAAGAACTATAATTGCAAATGTATTTTAACTTTGAACACATTAATTTCTTATCACTATACGGAGTTTGGCTGAAAATGGGCGAGATTGTATTAGTGGGCATGCCACCTATCAAACAATTTAAATAGTTATTTTCGAATATCTGGAGTACTATAATTGTGAAAGTCTTCAAACTTCATATGAATCAATTTGTTATCACTGCATGGATTGGAACTGGGGATGAGTCACCTCCCATACAAAGTAAATAGTTATTTCTAAATATTTTTAGAACTATAATTACGATATTCTTCATACTTTGTTCAAATATCTCTCTTATAATTTTACATAGTACGGCTGAAGATTAGTTTAGTGGCCGAAGCGCTTTCCATGCAATATTCATCAAATTTTGTGCGAATAGGTCGCTTATCATTTTACATAAATGGTCTGAAAAGGGACGGAATTCGAATGTAAATAATCAATTTCGTATATTTGGAGAACTGTAACCGTAAAAGTATTTACTTTGTATGAATTAATTTCTCATCACTGTACGGAGTTTAGCTAAAAATGGTTAGGATAGGAACAATGGGTATGGGCCCTTCTATACAAAGTACTTATTCAGTTTTGAATATCTGGTTAACTAAAATTGAAAGATTCTCCGAAACATCTTTTTATAATTTTATGTAATGTGTCTGTGACATAGAACTGGACATATTATCGAATATCTGATGAACTGTATAAGAGAAATTCTTAGAACTTTCAAACATTTATTTCGTTACCACAGAAAATGTGATGGATTGTGCTGTGAACGTTAACACTGTACGAAGTTTAACAAAAAATATATATAAAAAATAGTAATGCCCCATCCCATACAAAGTAAATATTTACTATCGATTATCTGGAGAACTCTAATAATGCAACTCTCAATACTTTGCATGAGTTATGTTGGTACTTTGACTTATTGAATGTGGGTGGTATCAGATCATGTTAAGTAAATAGTTCTTTTCGAATACTTAAACAACTGTTATAGGTAGAGTCTTCTAACTTTTTTAAATTGCTTTCATATATTTTTTAGGTGTTTGACTTAAAATAGGATGGGTTGAAGCCCACTGTAAAAACATACGAAATTATAGCGAAAGTCTTAAGAAAAGTATCAAGATTTTTTAAAATCGCATGATATTTTGTATACATTCAAAGACATGGTGTGCAATTAATCACAAACAAAAAATTCTCGTATTAAATATATTCATTTCTTTTTTTATAAAATCCTTACATATTTTTTTTTAATACGACAGAGGCAGCAAAGCGCACCGGGTCAAGCTAGCTTAAATATAAAACAAGCCTCTCTAAGATTGGGACAATGAGCCCTCATACCTTATATTCTGCTGGAATAAGAACATTTTTCACTGAGTTTTTAGCATTAAGTATTATTTTAACTCATCCATTTGTTATCGATGGGCCTGTGGACACTTTATTCCTTATTTAACTGTAGCACCTGTTTTAAGAATAATGATTTCACTTTTAATATAGAAAATTTTAAACTGAATGTCCTTAAACACCAACACCTCTATCCCCAATCACATAACCTATTTTTCTAGTTCCAACACACTGTCTTCAACAAAAACTAGTAAAATGTATAGCGGCCAAGACCGACCATATGATACCCTACATCATGAAGATGAGTATAAACAGTTTTCTTTTAAGTTACAAACATCAGCACTAAAAGCCACTATACCCTCCCCTCGATGGTGGTGTAGGGTACAAAAACTTTTATTTCCTAATATATTTACATTAACTACATTGTTTTCCAAAAATAAAATCTTTAATAATTTCCAAAATTTCACCGCAAGTTAGAGTATCTAAGATATCGAGCCCTAACAGCAAAAATAACTTAACCAACAATATATTCGATTTTCATATTTTTTCTATGTAAATTGATAATTTAAGAACGTTTGCGTTGTAATTTCATATGTATACAAAATATTGTTACAATGTTATAGCAAAAATAATTTTAGCTTAAATTCACAGTGGTTACAGTGGTTTTGGAAATAATTCAGTAGCTCCTGAACGATTAGAGGTATCATAATAAAATTTCTCATAGTCAATGCTAATAAATACAAAATTATTTTTTTCCCTGTTGTTTTTGATTGGGTCCAAATGAGTTAAGATATCTTTAATCGTTCAGGAGCTACCGAATTATTTCCAAAATAAAAAATTTTAATAATCACTGTGCATCCATATGTTTACATTGAACAAAAATAAGCAAACAATCATATAAAAAGCTTCTCCTGTAAAATTTTTTTGTTATTCACTTAAGATATTTTCGCGGTTACGGCTCGATATGTTGGTGTGTATGTATAACAACTACTCTTATTTCTGCAGCTGTTTATGTTCATGATAATTGAAAGTACCACTACACTAGCATACAAAAATAAATGTGTTAGTGTTTGTGAGTAAAATGCTTTCACTCAGTTTACAACATCACACTACGAGTACAAAAGTACAAAAGTATGTATTGTTTTGTTCATGTCATACTTGTTTTATTTTTCCAAAGGAATAAACCAAAAACAGAAAAAAAAAACAGAATAGAATAGAAAAACATGTACACGACGGATGTGTAATTTCACAATTACATTCTGCTAGTTAGTATCGTACTTGTTTGTGAAATTCTCAAATGTTCTATGCATTTCCATTTGTAATGTAAAATTTTCAAAATGTATAAAATGATTGTTTTCGCGAGTTACGCATCCGTATCCATGTAATGTTTTATTTCTTTATTAATGAGTAGAAATTTTTGAAGTTTTTTGGCGGTAGCGTTTTTATTTGTACAAGGATTTGTGTGTGTATCAGGAAGTTGTGGTTACATGCAGATGTTTAGATTTTAGAAAATAATAAATTTTCTGGTAAATCATATGATGGGGTGTAATGTTTCTGTTTTTGATAAAACTACATATTACAAGGTTTCTTTATTTATTTTGTTTACTACTCGTTACTAAACAGTTGTAAAAGAAAATTATTCATATTGTTAAAATGAAAAATAAATCAAAATATATTTAAAGTTGAAAATTTTTGCAAGATGTGAGATCTTAACTTTTAATTAATGATTTAAAGTTATATCTAAAATATTAAATACTGCATAGCTACCATCAAAAAATATTATTGTTTTAATTCAATAGTTGTGTTTGGTTTTCAAGACTTAACTGATACCTACATTTATTGGAATAGATATTAGTTTAGGCAATAAAGTATTAACTACTATACAAGTTTTTATATATCAGAGTATGTATTAACAAGTACTTACTGCAAATAGTTAATAATCATTATATGGTAATTTAAACATTAAATACAAATTTATATACAAATGTACATAAAAACATACATACATACATACATTTATCTATAGATTCACATATTTTTATGTCTGATATAAGTTCTGCTTTTGGCTTTCCCCCTACCATTCATTACCAATTCAACCAAGATAAGTGCTTGCAAATTATATCTGTATTTTGATATGAATGAATATAACAAAATCATTATAATGAATTTCGAAAATACTATGTCGAGATACACACACATTAGGGCGGTCCATATGTTGCACAAGAGAAGGGAAGGTTTGTAAGTCACCTAAGTTATGGAAAACCTTATGACTTGAGGATTATCATTTTAAAGACAGTGTGAAATCTTATATACCAAATTCTGGGATGAGTTCTCAAAGGACTTTCATAGCAAATGCATCGCTAACATCAGTTTTAAGCCTTAAACTGATTCCTGCTCAAGAAATTCCTATGAGATTGAGTGTACGTATCTGGTTACCAAATACGACAACTGCAAAACCCCAACATTCGCATGCATAACTGGACTATCATTCGCATTGAGCAAGGTGATGGCCACACATGCCTAATTTTCGACATGAATATGTTATTCTGGTAACATGCCAACATTCACTTTTCCAAGTTCGGATAACTATAATGGATGGGATAAAGTATTAGGTATTACACTCATAAATGACAGGTCTAAGGTCTCAGTAGATAGTTAGAGGGTATCCAATAAAAGGTTGTTTTCTGACCATAATTTGATTCTCTTCGAAATTAGACTTCAGAACTTGGCAGAGAAAATACAATTTAGGAACCCAAGAAAAACTGATTGGTTCAAATTTAATGGTTTCTTCAGACATAAACTTAAGAATATGTCAGTTGTTGAAGATTTGATCACTGGTCTTGAAAAATAGAGGAAAACTTTAGTAAAACTGTTGTCAAAGCTTTCGAAGTTTCCTGTCCAGTCACTAAGGCTAAGCAAAGCAACCCTACTTGGTAGAATTCGGAGCTATCTAAACTACGTAGGGAAACACGTAGAGCCTTTAACATTAACTATAATAGTAAATCATGGCAACCATATCGTGATCAATTAAAAGTCTACAAGAAAGCTATGGTAGTCGCAAAAGGAAACTCATGGAGAAGCTTCTGTGAATCTATATATAACACAAAAGACTCTGCAAGACTTAACAGAATTCTAGCCAAGGGGCAATCCAATCCTACTTATATAAAAAGGAAGGATGGCTTCTGGTCCGACTCCTCAGCAGAGTCACTTGACATTCTACTGAATACTCACTTCCCAGACTGCAAGAATGTTGCTACGGATATTGAGAATGAAGGAAGGACTCTTTCCAATATCGATAGTAACATCGTCTCGTATGACAGGATATCATGGGCGATTAACAGTTATTCACCATTCACGTCACCTGGGCCGGATTATATATTACCAAAGATGCTACAAAGTGCTAAAAGGCATATAATTCCCTGGCATCATAGAATATTTATGCTCTGTCTCTCCCTCAACCATGTTCCGGTTAACTGGACGAGAGTTAAACTCGATTTTATTCCTAAAATTGGCAAAAGAAGTCATGATTGGTTCAACTCGTATATAATCTTTCAAGCTTAAAACGTTAGAAAGTCTCATTCACGCTCAAATAAGGCAACGACTAGTGAGCACAACATGGCTCTCTAATAGTCGGCGCGCCTACCTTAAGGGTCGCCATGAGGTCGTAAAAGTTATAAAGAGATCTCTTGAATTTAAACAATACACAATGGCAGCCTTCCTGGATATAGAGGGTGCTTTCAATAGTGTTACTACTCATGCAATGCAACAAGCTCTTATTAACCTAGATGTTGATGTGATGTATATCAGTTGATGTGTATATCAGCGGCTGGTTAGTATCCATGTAGAATTCAAGAGTAGTCACTGCAAATCTTGGTAATAGGGAAAAGCCCAAGCAAGTAAGACGATGAAAACCTCAGGGAGGTGTGATCTCTCCATTACTATGGCTTATCGTTATTAACTCTATTATCTTTGAACTAGACAAAAAAAAGGTTAAAAGTTGTCACTTATGCAGACGATGTGGTGATACTTGTATCAGGATTGTTGCCGGATGTGATTAGTAATATTATGTCCACTGCTTTGGGGTTATTTGACAACTGGTCCACGAAAAGTGGTCTTAAGTTAAAGCCAAGCAAAACAGAACTCTTCACGACAAAGACCAAGACTCCAAACTTTAGACTTCCACGGTTGAAAAACTGTGAAATCCCCCTTTCAAATAATACAAAATATCTAGATATTATCCTGGACTCGATATTATCGTGGAAACTAAATATTCAACACAGGGTTAAGAGTCCAAGGGTGGCCTATTACACCTGTCGTTTGGTATAAAATGGGGACTTAGTCCCAACATAGTTAATTGGATGTACATGGCTGTAGTACGTCCAATTCTTACTTATGGATCTCTTGTACTGCAACTAGAAATAACTATGTTGTAGACCAACTATATAAAGACCAGAGATAAGCCTGCTGCCGCACTTTGAACTAGTCCTTCAGAGGCACTGAACACTCTGTTACACCTTGTTCCAATAGACCTTTATATTATGGCCACCTCCGCCTGCAGCGCAGCGAGGCTTCACGCATCTGGATGTTGGAGATCGAGAACATATGGCCACTCGGGGATTCTGGACCTATGGATTTCGACCGTATACCAACCTTCGGTCTACATTACTCCATATAGAGATTTTAATAGGGTGTTCAAGGTACTCATTCCCTCCACGAGTGAGTGGCGTAGGGGTAATCTCGTGTGCGAATATGGCACCAGAATATATACAAACGGTTTCAAAATGAGCTGTGGTTTTGGTTCTGATGTTTTTGCCGACGAACTTGGGATAGGCATCTCATATCGTCTTCCAAATAAATGTAATGTTTTTCTGGCAGACATTTTTTCGATCATGACAGCTTGTAATACACTACTTGATCATAATACTCACGGAAATATTGGTATTTTTGTCGACAGTCAGGCGCCATTTCTCTCACTAAATGCCGATACAACTTCATATTCCTTAGTCAGGCAATGTAAGAATGATCTGTTAATGCTAGGTCGTCTATCTGATATTACCTTAGTTTGGGTTCCTGCGCACAGAGACTAACTACTATGGCAATGATCAGGCAGACGAATTTATCTTATTTGGATCAGAGATCAGCAATGAATCACATTTTTGCTATTCATACGCACTTAAGAAATTATGAGTACAAGCGGGTAGCCATTATTGAAATTAAACTACTCTGGCGTACTCTTGCTCACAACAACATTGTTTTATAGTAAGCGTAGTAATAAATATGAATCCGACGTCGACATCATACTCATACGAACTCAAACCTGTTTGAGTCATAAATAACCTCGGCCTGATTTTACTCTACTCACTTTTTCACTACTCATTGCTGATCTCTGATTTGAATATCTCCAATACGCTTTCAGTAGCAATTCTACTAGGGACTATTCAAATTATTATCTTCAGTCACTTTCTTACAAAGGCTGAGGACAGATGGCGCAACTAAGTTAATGTGGCCTCTCGGTGGCATTTCCCCAAATGTCTCGGTATGGTAAACACATCAACATCAAACTTCCAGGAAAAGACGGGGCTTATGGATACAAACAGCACCATATTGCTTGCATTGGTTGCCACCCGCTGTAAATTTATATTTATTCATGTTGGAAGTAATGGCCGGAATAACGATGCAGCTGTTTTGCAGAAAACTTTACCCAACGACTTAATTGTGGGGAAGGGACGTAAATTACCCTACGTGGTAGTTGCGGACGATACTTTCCCCGTGCATAAGCACATTATGAAGTCGTGCCGTTTCCACGCACATTGCAGCAATACGAAGATATTTATCATCAGAATATCACGGGCAAGACATGTTGTTGAATATTCGTTAGCGATGCTTTCCAATAAATTGAAAATATTTCTGACAAAAATTAATCTAAAAGTAAAAATGGTCCAAATTTAGTATTGGCATTTTGCGTTCTTCACAATTTTCTTATTGAGAATGACACAACATACTCAAATAACCCGTCAGGTACATCATTGAATTTCAATTACTGTAAGGATTTTTAGAAATTTTTAGATAAATCAGAAATTTTTCTTTAAAATTGAATTGCTACTTTGACCCAAAACTTGAAACTCTATACGTTATCCAAATTTTGCTCAAAATGTTCTCCAGTTAGTTTTTAGATATCGAACGAACAATTCTAGACCTCAGACTTACCGAAAGATGAAAAAATTTCAAATTAAGTGCCACCCTAATTTACACACATGATTATAGAATTCGTTCACACAAATACAAATATTATAAATAGTGTACATCCCTTACTGTAAGCATGTAGTTTGAAATGTCTGTAAATATTTTGGATTAATCTCATAAATGCATACGTAAAATATACTTATTACAAGTATTTTTATATAAACATTTATGTGAACTACTTAATAAGAGTAAGAGTATCTTAAATCTACAAATACTACATACAATTATTTGCTTGCCCCAGCAACAGTTTAAGAGTCACTGATGTTGCCATATTTTCCGGGCTTTTAATGTTTCTCATAATTATAATGTTAATGTTTTTTCTCTGTATCTTACTTAGAACAAACGCACACTAAAGTATGTAAGCATGAAAGCATGTACAATATTTATATGAATATTTTATTAAATAACATTGAAATAACATTATAATGAAAACAAAGATAAAATACTCACAAGTATAAAGATCACATACATAGAATACATTTATATAAAACACAACTAATAATAATATATAATACATAATGCATACAAACTTACATATGAATGTACTTGTACATACATATTGTAATATTACATTTACAATTCACATATGCAAAAGTAGCAATTTTATTACGAATACTTTTCCATTTATGCACAGAATGTATTAGAATGTATGCTGTAGCAAAGGAAAAGGTTCATGATCCCTTCATTAAATGTTATATCTACTAAGATGTTGTCATAAATATCACATTTTGGGTGTGTTATTATTGTTTTTTTATGTAAATTTATTTTTAACTTTATATATTTACAATTTATATTATTTTATTTAGAAAAATATTTTTCATTATTGCTATGAATATGAGTTTCATTAAGTCCTGCAACAACACAATACATGTAAATCAATGTAGTTTGTTGTTGTGTCAGCCATACAATTTGGGAGAGATTAATTATTTTAACCCACAGTTGCGCCTCTAGTTCTACCCTATGGTAAAAGCGGTCAAGCCCGGCCATACACCCAACATACTTATGAGCAAAAACATCTTTATTTTTATATGTCTACATATTCTGGGTGCTCATAAGATTCTAAGAAGATCTAGCTATGTTCGTACGTCTGTCTGTCTGTTGAAAACACGATAAAAGCCAAACGTAGGGCGCTAGCTGGCAGATATTTCCACAATAATACCTTGAGACACCGGATGATCATATCAGAATAAGTCCCGAGGACGTTCGAAAAGTTATAAAAAACAACATAAATACGAAAAACTCTCCAGTATATGACAAAATTACCCCATCCGTGATTAAAAACCTACCGAATATAGCTATAATCGTGATATCTGTATTGTTTTCTGCGATCATTAGACTAGGCGTTTTCTTAACTAATTGGAAAATTGCTCTGATCATAATGATATCTATGCCAGGAAAAGATTTAACCCTTATGTGTGTGACAGGGTACCCAAGTACCTTTTTGTAATTTAATTGCAATTTTCTATGTATGCAGAATTCCTAGGCGCTTGAAACTTTCTGAGAACTCCTAATTTTTTGTTATATTTACTTTTTATAATGGACACATTTGTGTCTCGACTTGGTAGGGAGTGGTAAATCATTTTATATTTTATACACTTAACAGGGTGACAGGGCACCCGAGTACCACATACAAATTATATGGAGAATATTACGTATACGCTCACAACTGGCTGAATTTATTTGAGTACTGTGTATATAAACGGCAATCCCCATTTATTGAATTGACTTTAGGCTAAATTTAAAAATTTTTTTAGCATTTCATAATATGTGGTACCCGGGTAACCTGTCACCCTGTTAAAGGTGTTTTTTTTTTTTGTCACACACATAAGGGTTAACAATGCCGTCTTCATACAGACCTATAAGTCTACAGCCCTGCATATCAAAGTTATTTGAGAAAATATTGCAATGTAAAATTATGTCATACTTAAATAATCAAAATAGAGTCCCAGTTCATCAATTTGGTTTTCGTGAACAACATGGAACCATTGAACAAGTTAATCGATTGACTGAAGAGATAAGAAAATCGTTTGAAAATAAAAAATACTGTTGTGCTAACTTTTTGGATAACACCCAGGCCTTCGACAAGGGGTTAATTCACAAAATTAAGTGTCTACTACCACCAAGTACGCTTAGTATGCTGGAGTCATACATATCAGACAGAGTTTTTAGAGTGAAATATTGCGATTATGTAACAGGAAATTATGAAATTAAGGCTGGTGTTCTACAGGCAAGTGTTCTCGGACCAACATCTTATTTGATATATATTTCTAATTTGCCTGTGATATATATACCGACATTCGCTGATGAAAATGCAATACTTAGCTTCCATGCAGATCCGCAGGTAGCTTCTACGGAATTGGCCAATTACCTCAGACTCGTGGAGATATGGTTGAATAACTGGAGAACACGAGTAAATGAACTCAAAAGTATTCACATCACATTTACAGTCAGAAGTGGTGAATGTCCACCTATCACCCTAAATAACATAAACATTCCACAGACAGATACTACCTTGATATTCACTTGGATAGACGACTTACTTGGTGTAGTAAATATAGCAGCCAAGAGACTTCAGATGAAGTTAAGAGCCTTTAGCCTTCACTAGATAATACAAGGTGGCGCAAAAGTAAACTTCCGATGTTTTTTGGCTGTAATTAAAAAAAAAGAAAAACTTTGATTCTTCTTGTGGATTATTTTTATTAGGTCTTTTAATTTTTTTTACATCAAATCGAGAATATGATGTCATGTAAATGGCCGCCGCCACAGACGATTGTCAGTTGAGCCCTTTTAATGGCATTTTCCATCACTTTGGCCAAAACTTCCGGCGATTGGTCCTCACATTCTTGACGGATATTGTCTTTAAGAGCAGGAAGAGTCTGAGGCTTGCTGACATAAATCCGCGACTTCAAAAAGTCCCACAAAGAGAAGTCTGGAGCGGTCAAATCAGGCGATCTTGTGTGCCGTTGCACCGTCCTGTTGGAACCACATGTTTTTCAATTCCAATTCATGAAGTTGCGGCAAAAAGAACTCGATGATCATTGCTCTGTAGCGCTCACCATTCACAGTAACCGTTTGACACGCGACGTCTTCGAAGAAAAAAGGTCCGATGACTCCTCCAGCGAAAGCAGCACACCATACAGTGACTTTGAGCGGGTGTAATGGCTCTTCGTGGGTTACACGCGGATTTTTAGTGCCCCAGAAGCGTAAATTTTGCTTATTTACGTACCCGCTAAGATGGAAATGGGCCTCATCACTCATGATTATTTTTGATGAAAAATCATCTTCCTCTTGGTGGTGATTAAAGATGGCTTGAGCGTATGTTAGACGCGATTGGCGGTCAGCAGCTAACAGCTGATACACCGTCTGGACTTTGTACGGAAACGTCTTCAAATCTTGTACCAAAATTCGCTGTAAAGACCGTCGACTGATACCCATTTGCGTGGCACGTCGTCTGGTCGATGTCGGCGGCGCTTCCATGACATCCTCGGCTACAGCAGCAATATTCTCTGCAGATCGGCTACTCCGGGATCTGCCACGCCTGGGGGCATCTCATGTTGTGCCAGTCTCTTCGAGGCGAGCGGTTAAACGTCGCAGTGTTTCACCAGTAGGCGTTGGACGGCCAGGAAATCTGCGACTAAATTCACGTTGTGCCAAAGTCACCGACCGATTATTGGTCAAATAAATAGTAAGCAATATTCCGCGTTCTGGTGCAGTGTAGCATAACATTGTTTATTAACGTGTATTTCGCATATGTTTACTACACAAATGTCATAACAGAACTGACACTAGGGGCCAAACGCAAAATTTATAACATTTTCTGATAGGAGGATTACTTTTGTGCCACCTTGTATATGACCAATCAAAATTAAGCCTTGACTATAAAGTCATCCTGTATAAATTTGTTTTTAAACCAATCTGGACATATGGAATCCAATTGTGGGGAATGAGGAGTAATTCCAGTATTGATCTTATACAGAGGGCCCAATCAAAAATTCTCAGGACCATGACGAGTGCACCATGGTACATAAGAAATTAGAACATCCATAGAGACCTACAAGTACCGTTGGTTAAGGATGAGTTCAAGAATGTCCGTGAGAAATACATCATGAAGTTACGGAATCACCCGAACCCGTTTGAAGGACTTCTCGCACAGACCCAAACATCTACCGCAGATCTACCACCCCGCTTAGATGTGGCCCATATGTCCATCAACGCTCCTGTCAGAGAGCATTTAGTTTTAATTTTAGTTATAAGATTTTAATACTTATTGTTAGGTCTAAGTAAGGCAGATTCGATAAATAAATAAACGTTAAAAAACGCCTGTTTGATATTGAAAATAGGCAATAGCGATTCATGATTTCAACTAGCCCCCAGAATACCAATCATAAATATGTTGAGTATGTGGCAAACCTGATACAATTTTGCACCAATTGGTTCTAAATCAATGAAAATATACTACAAAGTATGGCGAAAAGGGGGCAACATTTGTCCCTAGTTCACATACAAAGTCCCTATCAGAAAATTACTTGAACATTCATAATTGTTTTATAATAATTAATATCGCGATGAAATTAAACATATACAAGTCTTATATGAACCTTAATCTGCAGACAATTATGTTTATTAAAGCGATTTTCTGAAATAGGTCTTACTACGACTAATTATGAACTGAGCATCATTCAACACTCTTTGGTGTTGAATTTTATTTGAACCAACAACATTTTCAAGATATTTATGGTGGTTAAATTAAATTTTGCAACTAGGCCTTATATGAGAGCTACGACTAATTATGAACCAATCATCATAAAATTAAGAGGGATGATGTCTGAATATATTAAACTTATTTGTGTTAAAGTTTATTTCAGTCAACTCAGAATATGATCCTAAGCAAAAATTCTGCAAAAACTAGATATACCATCCCCACCATGTCGTATCAGCATTGGCTTGCATAATTAATGTTGCGTATACGTTATGCAACCATTATTCTATTTAGAGCTGAAAGGTTTTTATAGGTACAATTTTAAACCGTTGATCTTCGCCAGCCCAATCCTAGTAAAATAAAATATTTTTAATGGATTATATAAATAATTTAATAAATTTTTGAAAGTTTGTAATGGTATACAATATATATATTACTTGGGTGGGTTGATTTAGCAATCGAAATTGTGCCATCGATTTTTCGATATCTTTGGCTACGAAATATCAAGAAAATCATTTTCGAGGCGCCCAAATTTCATTCGCAACTCACGCAATGTTGTTATTCAGATATTTGATAATAATTTTTTACTTAGTATTGAAAGGGTTCAAATCCACTGTTCCGATCCCCGGTATTTTTATCGCATCAGCAGACACTGGAATCAGAGTAATTTACACGAAGGTTTAAGATTCTCGCAATTAAAATTCCTCAGAAATTCTAAAACAACTAGCTACTTGATATATGAGCTACCACGCCTACTGTTCTCATCCCATCGATTATTTTTTCATTTATTTATAATGGTAACAATATACATTACTTTTTTCTGTATATGGGATAGGCCAAACCTAACACATTTACATTGTATTACACAAACATATGAATATAAGTATTTAATTTGTACGATTGGTGCCTCTAAAGATTTATATGTAAAACAAATATCTTCTACGAAGTTTGAATGCTCTAGATATCATTTCATGTACCTATTATAATTACACAGATATACAAATTTTAGTATTTACTTGAAAAGGGTGGTGCCACACCCACTATTGATAATCCTTTCATTTCTAAATATTTACATGAACAACCAAGTTGTTCGTACAGTTACACGAATTTAAGTATTTTGTATGTCTGGGTTTGGCATCTCACACCCACTTGAAATCTCAAAACAAAAGCTATAGTATAGTATAGCCTATAGCCTATAGCAAAAATATTTTCCTAACACCCACCTTAAAGTATAACAATCTATTTAAGATCGTCCGTCCATGTAAACCTTGTAATCAAACTGCAATTTTTAAGATAATTCGATTAAATTTGGCGCAAACTTTATTATTGATACAAGGGCGAAGACTATTTGTAGACAATCGGTCCTTTATTTTTCCTTGTCCCCTTACAAATGTCCTCTCGAAATAGTACTTTATCGGTCATATATGACTTACTTATATAGGTATTCACAAAAATTGCTCCATAAATAAGTTTTATATAAAACCAAATCACATTCAAAAATTATTTGCGGTTCAATCAATAGTCATAGCTGCAATATTACCCCATTCTGAAAATGACTTTGACAAGCATAAATGTCTTCAATATATTGGTATTCAATCATCCCACATAATTTTATGATGATCGGTTGTTGCTCTCTTAAAAGACCCAGTTTTGAAAATCACTTTAAATCGCTATTCAAAATGCTGGTATCGAAATATAATTTGACAGAAATAATTTCCATATATACATAAGTCATGCCACCTAATTTTATGACGATCGGTTCATAATTAGTTGTAGCTTCAGAAAATTTCTGAAGAGGGCCTTACAAAAATGTTGGTATCCAAATAATAGTTAACACATCCATCGATCTTCCGAAAATAAAATATGCATAAATATTATACTTACAAGTATTGATATCGAGCAAACGGTAATGTACTTATACTAACTATAAATAACAAGTTTTTGGTAAAAAATCACTGTTTTTTAGTAACAAGCTCTTAATAATTACAACTTAACAATGTTTGAAGATTTGATGATATAACCGTTTTAGCTTCCTATATGAAGATAAAGGTCGACTGAAGTGGTATTTGCGTCGATGTGACATAACCCGACAACTTTTATTAAAGTTCACCCAAAAGATTTCCACGATATTATTTCTAAATTACATATCCACATTGATTTAAACTACTATACTTACAATCTATCACATCATATTTCTAACTTCATATCTTTTTTAATTAAATTACAAAAACTCTCTTCCTTGATTTGCATAACCCACAAAGTACACAACTTTTCGTGTAGTAGTTGTGCCTAAAATAACAAATACACAAAAACTTACATACATTCCATGTTATTGCCCCACTGCTACCAAGTTCATTCTTCACTTTAATATCAAACAACAAATCATGTTTAATTCATTGTATTCCGCTATGAATACAGTTTGTCTTAAATATAAATGTATTAATCACAATCTTAAGGCTTTAATGCGTTTCTACATCTGCAATGAATAATTAATTATGCCGCCTTTGTTGGTCGGTTGGTTGGTTGTTTGGTTTATATTCCCTATTTACAAGGCTATTGGCGTTGATATACGAGTAATATGGCGATAGTAGTGGTACGATGGGTTGGTTGGTGGCTGTCGCGTAGTAGTGGTACCAACTAGTGGCTGAGATTGTGGATGATGTTGGTGATGGTGGTAATGATGATGGTGATGGTGATGGTTAGATATAATAAAATATAAACAACTAGTTACTTAGCATGTAATATGAATGTGTAGAAATAATAATAACAACTACAGAGAACAACACGTACAGACATGGGAGACAGCATTATTTACACATTTTATGGTACTATTTTAATGATATAGTTGGTACACTTTCAAACATTTACTGTAACAACCCGAATCGATTTTCTGGATTTATTTTTGTATAAAACTAGCTGACCGGACCGGACCGGCTTCGTCCGTTATCTATTTACCAATTATAGTTCTTCAAGTTTCTTCAAAAAATTTATTTTATTATGAAAAATTAGAAGTGAAAAGGAGGCAATATATTAAAAATTTAAATTTTCGAATTTTTGCATTTTTTTTTTCTTTAAAAACCACCTCCTGAACATTTCAAATCGAATAAAAAAAATCATCCAAATCTCTCCAGCCGTTCTCACGTGATGACATTACATACATGGACAATTTAATTTTTATATATATAGATATACGAAACTCACACGAAGATTATTATATAAAAGTCTGTAAAAAATACAAGGCAATGTTTCCCACATGCCAATTGTGCGATCAGGTTTAGTGAAGGAACCCTCCTGTCCTGAAGCCACACCACCCCTGACCAACTCCAGCTCAGAATCAAATCCCAGGCATAAAAACCCTGCCAGAAGGGCTGCTGTCACTAGGCGTTCCGCCTATTATTTTATTGAGCCACTTGGCTTTAAAAAAGTCGAGGATCTCACTAAGGAGCAACAAGCTTTCCTCTCCCGGGTGAAAGCCCATATTGCTGGTATCAATACGGCTTCTCCTTCTGCTGAATCATCAGCGGGGCCTAAACGGCAGCGTTCAGAGGAGGATGCAGCAGCCATGAACCAGAAACATGTTCCCAAAAGGCCCTAAGCGGCACAAAGGTAGTTAGGCAATCTTTTAGCGAGATTGTCAAAGGCAACTTCGTCAAAACTGGTATGGGTGTTCTGGAAAGTTCTCAAAGAGAACCCAGGCACTCCTCCACAATCCGATGATGCTGGTTGGAACCAGGGTCACGTTGAATTGATGTCTTGTGCAGATGAACGCTCAACGTTGCTACTCAAGACTGCTGTCGCATTGTTGGGTGAGGTATGGCATAGCTAAAACACCAGCTGGGCCATCTACACCGAAAGAGATCTTGGAGATCCTCCAGTGTTTCCCAAAGCTTCCAACTCACGATTGGAAAGTTGTGAAGGTTACGGACAATAAGGGATCTTCGAGAAAGGCGATCGTTGTACTGAATAAGGACTCTTTGGGGCCGCTAAGGAAGGCTCAAGGGAAGGTCTACCATGAATTTGGTACGAACATCCTGCGTGTCTACCCTAGCGACAACAAAGGCGATACCCCTCAGATGATGATGTAAAACCCATGCTTTCGGAAGAAGGCGTGGAAAATAATGAAGCTGCCAGTCCTACTGACACTGAAGATGGTCCAGGAACCTTGGATCCATTAGGATC
The DNA here is from genome assembly GCA_942486065.2 of Calliphora vomitoria. NCBI lineage: Eukaryota > Metazoa > Arthropoda > Insecta > Diptera > Calliphoridae > Calliphora > Calliphora vomitoria. The sequence continues at coordinate 33,584,033 of OW818030.2, forward strand.
GTATCTGTGGACTATGTTTGAAAGGCTATAAGCTCTACTACGCTAAAGGCGCAGGTAAAATTAGATCCTGTATATTGGCTAAAAGCTCTTTGAATATTTTCATTCTATCTGATAACAGCAAAATAGATACAGTAGCAGTCTTATGGGAAACTAATGAAGGCATTGTGTTATGGTTGATATCCACCTACATGGCGCATGATAACGGAGTGCATCCGCCAAATTATGCTGGCCGTAGTGTTTTGAAAAAGGCGAATGAGTCCACGATATTTTTGGTTATCTGTGCTGACGCTAACTGAGGTAGCAGTTGAGACACTTACATCGTTCCAATCGGCTACTACTTAATTCGGCCTGTAAGCCAAACATCCTAAGAGGTAGAAATAAGCCTACCTGGTGGAATCCTGAGATAGCACACGCCAGAAGGGCATGTCGTAAACTGTTCAACGAGGCAAAGAGGCTGGATAATTGGCTGGTATACAAGTCCTCATTGAATGACGTTCAGAATCTTACGAGGAATGCGAAAACGAATGCCTGGAGGGACTTCTGTAGCGGCGTGGAAGGACTGAGACTAGCCGATTACGTAAGATTCTATTAACCTCACCGGTTGTAACAAGCTACATTCAGAGACCCTGTGGTAGATGGACTTTTATAGTAAAAAACACTCATTTCCCTGGCTGCCTCCCAGTCGACGATGAGACTGTGAATGGGGCTGCTGATTCTGCTGTTCCATGTGAAGAAGAATCCAGTGGACAGTTTAAATCCCCTGAGCCGGATGGCATCATTCCTGCTGATCTTCAGAAGAATGAAGAAATAGTTGTACCATGGCTCATTAACATATACATTGCGTGTATCAGATGGACCTATATTCCTACATGGTGGACGAGGTGTAAAATAGTCTACATTCGTTAGTTGGCTCCATTGAAGAGTCGCTTTCACATAAAGTGTATTAACTTGTTGCCTTTCTCGATATTGAATGTCATGCCCATCTCCATCCTATCTGTGATGGAAGAACTTGGGATTGGTCTATGTGTACGGTTAGTCGGAAAGATACTCAGGTTTAGAGTCATATGTGCCACTTTAGGTGGCATAAGTGGTCAGGATGGACAAGAGGACGATGTTGCAGTATTTATATCTGGTAAATTTCTGAATACAATATCTAGTAGGATGGTTCTCTTAAGACCACCTAGATTGACATAAGAATATAAACTTATGGCTCTAGAAGTTTTCAATATTGGAAACTTTGGGATGAAATCTTACTTTAGGATAACTTCTGTATTGCTGTTTAGTCGGAAATTACTGCCATTAAACGTGATTCCAACTGGCGGAAGTATTATCGAATATCTGGTGATATATGTATATTTACTGATAGCAAGGCTGCCTTTAATGGAATAGCGGGTGTCCTCACGACAACTACATTAACCGAGGAATACCGGGAATCCCTAAATGAGATAGCGAGACATTCTAGTATAACGCTTATATGGGTCCCTGGACACGAGAAGAATGGGCCTACGGTACAATAATTACTGTAGAAGCTGCCATAATGAATAAGAGAAATTTCTGGCATTTCTGCATATGCCCGGCTCTAACAAAGCCCATTTTACGGCCAGGCGCATTTCTGGATGAATGGGTAAAACAACAAATAATATTGTCGAATTTGGGAGGATACCAGTCCACATGAGATCAAAGAGTGTGCAATGCTTCCCGAATATGGTGTAAATGTTGTGCTGGCGACGTCGTTCTTTCATATTCTTTTGAGAATGATATTGGGCAGGCCACCACCGTCAGTGATATTGATCATTGAGTACTAACAGATCATGCCGCATTGGAAAATTTGCACGAGCGATTTGAGGGCATGGTCATCCCACGTGGAGCTATTATGAAATATCCAACGAGACCATACGTGATCAAGACATGTTCTTGTGTGGTTTTATTTAGTTATGTCCATGCGAATTAGCCACAAACCACAGCCATTGTTCAAATTCAGCCTGATTTAGGTGCTAGAGTCATGGAAAATTTAATATTTAGGATGCGCTCCACCCAGCGTAGTCACGATGTTATATTCCATACATAATGGCATATATAGGCCTTTTAAACGAATAAAAAATGTTGTTGATATTTTTTACACACTTTGTTTTATATAAATATCATACCTGTAACTCAGGAAATTGGACCTACGGTGATGACTATATTATATTCTGATTGAGGGCATATAAAGTTAAAATAGCCCAAAATTAGAATTTTTCTATAACAGATAGATTTTTGGATATTTTTCTATCCATACGGAGTTAAAGATTTGTTAATCTATTTTTAAATTATTGTTAAAAGGTACCACAAATTCCGTATTATTATGAAAACTAAAATATTTGAAATGTGCACGTTTCATCTCTGATACACGCGTTTTTGTTTATGAAAGTTCTAGATAGTGTGATAGCAGAAAGAAATTTCAAGAGAATTTAAACCATCTCTAGGAAAATCTCTGTGTAACTGTCGGCTGGTGTTGCTGGTTTAGTTTCGGTAACCTCCTCAACGTATTGGATCAGCTAATTGAATTCATTATCATAGATTGTGGTTTTATGTAGTTTTGACTTCTACATGTAAAATCAATAACACATATGTTTGCACAAGCGACATATAAACTTTTGGTAACATAAAATTATTTATTAGACTAAAATATAAATTATTTACTTCCTACATTGACTTTAATTCATAGTATTTTAGGTATATTTTTGGTAAATGAATTAGAAGACTTAACAAGCAGTTTAAGAAAATTTTAAATTAAATTACTGGCAGCCTATAATCTTAATTTTATTTATTTTTTTTTTTTTTTGTGGAAATTAGCTGCTGTAGTTATATAGGTGAATATATGACTATAAAAAATATTTGCCTTGTTTCTGTACTATGTATAAAACAAGCAAGAAAGTATAGCCGGTCAAGCCCACACATATGATACCCTTCAGTGAGTATATTAGCAAATTATTTTTCTTTAAAAACTTCAATATTTTTTTTTTTGTGAGTGATTTTTTGAAGTACGGACGGACATCGATAAATATTCACTAAATGTGATTCTGAGTCGATCGATAAGTACTAACCTTCTGCTCATTAAGCATTAGCGGAAAAAACATCAATCAAATAAAGGTATATGGTATTAACTGATCGGAGATTGAAAGTGGAAAAGATTGAGAAAGCCATAGGCATCTCACATAGCTCTGTGGTTTCAATTTAAATTGATCACTTCGGTATTAGAAAGCATTCCGAAAGATGGCTGCCGCGTTTGCGCACAAATGGGTGCACAAAAGGTTGCACACGTGTGGAGTTTCCTAGGAAAAAATCAATGAATTAGGCTACGTAATGCTACCTCTTCCGCCATATTCTGCGGATTTAGCCCCGAGTTACTACTTCTTGTTTAGAAACCTGAAAAAAATTGCTCGGCGGAAAGAGATTTGACTTCAACTCACAAAAAAATGCTTATTTTGATAACCTTGAAAAATTTTATTTTTTGGAAGGAAAAAAAATGAAATGGAGAAACATTGGACAAAGCGTATTAAATTATTTTTTATCCAAAAACCTGTGTTTCATTCAAAAAGGCTTGGTCTTTTGACTCACCCTAGTACTTGAGGATTGGTGTTGGACTAATATTTTTTAGCTTTAAAAACATCAGCACATACGGAATATACCGTTCCCACAAGTAGGGTATAAATATTAGTTTATGTAGAGATTTAAGTCCAACTGCTTATAATTTAATATGCAATACTAAATAATCGATAAATTTCGATATTAAATATTGGTAAATGAAAACGTTATATGTAACGTTTGAAAGTAGTTAAAAATTAATGTCTCTTTTGTGCCTTCTTTATCAGTACTACATAACAATGTTTTGCAAATTACTTCCTATATTCTAACAAATTTGTTAATAATGAAATGTAAATTGAAATATTTTAAGGAACATAAAAATATACAGTTTCAAACACACTAGTATCGAATATATAGATATATCTCAAACATTTGATAAAATCTGCAAAATTAGTTGGAAAAATTACTTGGCAAATGGAAAATAAATGTTAATGCTGCTAAATGTGTCACATTACATTCACTCTAAGAATAGAATGTTCTATAAAGTTTTGAACAGAGTCATATACATTATTAGCCTCGATCGCTGACTAACATAGACCTATTACAATAAATCTAAAGTATTACAAAACAAATTAAAGTATTCTCAAATAAACTGTATTTTAGGCACTTCGCTAAATCATAGTCCTTGACTACACAGTTATTTCGTAAAAGAGAGACACAAAACTAATATGCTAACTTCTAGCTATGGGAAATAAACTCATCATCCAATTTTGAGAAGCTACAAAAAAATTATCTTAACGATAATAAGAGGTGCATTATGGCACATACGAAGTTGCAATATCCATGAGGATCCTAAAGTGCCCTCAATATGTGAAGAATTCAAATATATAACTTTCGATAACACGGTAAAACTGACAGATCACTGGAAGCCCTTTGCCAAGTAGTTGCTAGCATTTCAGCGCAATAGAGGCCTTAGATAAATTGACATCCTGAACATATCCAGATAATCTTATTCATAAACATCTTTTGTTGAATATTATAGATAAAGGGTGCTGTTAAGCCCGACAGAATATTAAATTGTAAAAGATAACACATGCAAGTAAATTCTTAGTAAAAAATTTTAGTTTTCTAAGGATAGATACACGGCATTAACATTTGAAAATAATTTCGAGCATATGGCTATCGCTGCTGTTATTGACGAAGCGCAATCTGGGCGTTCAATTTTGGTACACTTTTTCAAGCATTGCTGTCCGTTTGTCACAAATAACATGAACAATTTTGTCCTCCAAAGCGTCAATTGTTGTTTACCAGCATAAACCAGTGTCTTCACGTGGCTCCACAGGAAATAATCGAGAGGTGTCAAATCGCACGACCACATCTCGCCCTGTTCAATGTCATATTTTCAAACAAACAATAACTGATTATGGTGTGGTATAGATCTCCATTGACCATAACGCTACCTTCGGCTTCGTTTTTGAACAAATAATGTCCGATTATGCCACCAGCGTATAAACCGCACCAAACGTGTGAATTTTTCTGTATGTAATGAAGTCTGTTGTGAATTGGGGTCACTTCATATACAACAATTTTGTTTACTAACAAACCCGTTAAGCCAAAAATAAGCCTTATCGCGATGAAACAGTCGTCTCTAGCTTGCGCGAATCGTTGACTGATTTTCAAAGTATATTTGGATAATTTGGTAGCGTTGTGCAAGCGTCAATCTATTTATGATGATTTTCAAAAGTGTACTGATCATAAATGTATAAATTGAGCGCACCATGACAATTAACCCTTTCGTAAATTTTAACGGGCTTAAAAAACACCCTTTATAACTACTTACACATTTTTAACGAGAATGAGTCAATAAAGAAAAATATCAAATATCAATAAATGTACTCAATCTCAACTAGACAGGAACTTTATTAATATTTGAGTTTCATCTTCAAATATAAGACCATTATCGGTCATTCGTAGTCACTATTTAAATCAGCCTTAAAATGCTTAGATGCTAAACTAAAGTAGTAGAACATGATAAAAATATCTTACAAATTAATTGCGTATGAGTAATATCTACTTCGGACTACTCTTTTTATATATAACAGCACTTCAATATTTGGAACAAAGTTTTGCATATGCAGACCGAAATACATTAAGGGTCCTCATGTAAACTCTTAAATGTCTCGCAAACTGTGCAATCTGTGCATTTTAACACTCTCGCAATTAAACTGTCAAAAATTTTATGGAATCCGTTTCGGATATTTTTAAGTTCATATTTAAGTCTATATATTTAAGTTTATTCCATATTCAGGTGCTCCGGCATTTACAATAAGAGTTCGTGACTCAGTCCATCCGTCATAATGGAACTTTTATCACATTGTGAGCTTCCAATGAAGTCCACTTTGATAATTCTTTTACCTCCCATTATTTGATGTGCTTTCTAAAAAGAAGGATATTCAGCGCAACCGGCACTGTTCGACCCAATCGTGTTACTAACGCCTCTAATAACGACACAATCAATCTAATTGTATCCTTGGTTTACTTCTAACTAATTTTCAAATTAGCTTTCAATTAGAATATTTAATGTAAATTTAGCTTTTCAAAAACCATAAATCCTTAGTATATCTTCTTAGACATTTTCTTAGATAATTTACAAAAAAAAAAGTACTTTATCTCCAAAAACTAGAGAAAAATCGCTTTTTAAAATTTTTAAATTCAAATATGCATTTGATATATGCATTTATAGTCAGTCACGATTTTTAAACAATTATTTTTTTTAACATATATATTTGCTGTTAGTACAAAAAAAGACAAATCGAGCAAATCGGGAAATATTTAAACCCTCTGTTATCAGAAAACTGGAGTAGGGTGGGTAAAAATTTGGAAAATTTAATTTACAAATGCGAATATCTCTTAAGCTATAAGAGATCGTTGGAAGCTACGACAAAGTGCGCGATGAGAAGATTCTATATATGTAATTTTTTTGAAATAGGATAACAAACAAACCCGAGGTGTCCTACTATGTGTACCTCTGGACGTACCCCTGTAGATGTAGTTCGCTCTTTTTTCTATACCACTGTGCGTCTGTTTTATAGCAAGATTGTTTTCAGCGATTATGCTCCTTTTTAGCTTAAAGGGTTTGTTAGTAAACAAAATTTCCGCATATGGTGTGCGATCATTCTACAACAGACCCTACAAACTCCATTACATCCAGAAAAATGCACTGCTTGGTGTGTTTTATATGCTGGTGGCCCCATTGGACATTATTTCTTTAAAAATGAAGCTGGAGCTCACTTAAGGTCACCATGATCAATGATTTTTTGTTTGAAAATATGTACAACATTGATCCGGGCGAGATGTGGTTCCAACAGGATGGCGCTACGTGGCATACGGCGACCGCAACCATCGATTTATTGAAATCAAAATGTCGAAATAACTTGATTTCAAGAAACGCACCTGCCAATGGTCCTCCAAGGTCGTGCGATATGACACCTGTCGATTATTTCCTGTGGGGCCACGTGAAGTGACTGCTTTATGCTGATAAGCCGTTAACAATTGACGCCTTGTATGCTAACATTGTTCGTGTAATTCATGACATACGTCCATCAATCCTCGAAAAAGTAGCCGAAAAGTGAACGTCCGGAATGCGCTTCGGCAATAATAAAAATTTTGATTTAAACATACTTTTCGTGTTTTTTTTCACAGTTTCAAGTTCTACCGGCCTTAAAAAAAAATACCTTTTATTTCTAATGAACATTTTCCGCATTATGATTTGATTTGCTATAAGTTAAAGTGCACACAAAACCCAATCAAATAAAAAACATAACTTTGATCAATATACTTCATACATAATTTAAAATAATTTTTTTCTTTAATATTATGTTGCAACCTGTTCCATGATTTTAAAGGTCCTGCCAAAAAAAGAAAAGAGATTTAAAATTAACAGAAAAACTCTTAAAAATAAACATGTTTTTCCTTAACTTTAGAACGTGAAAATAGTTAAGTTTCTTCAGTTGCTTTAGTAGTATTCGACTCGTAAAGGAGAAAATCAAATACACGAACATAAGTACATTTTGTATTTCATTCCTACTCACAGTAAAAGATACATTTACACACTTGTGAATTTAGTGGAAAATTATGTTAACTGCATGCTGTAATTTGCCACAACATTCTATATATTTTGTAAGCAACATCTGTATATGTGTTTATTTTATATAAAATTGTATTTGTACAAATGGCTGGGTAAGTGTCTGTCTGTCTATGTGTGTGTTTTTAAGAATGCAGTAACATCAACAACAAGAAAAACATTTTGAAATAGTTGCTGCTACAATTTTCAATACAAGCTTTTTACACGCATATGTACGTACATCATGTACACGGCAAGAAATAGAAGGGTAAAAATGGAATATAAAAACAAATATTTTATGTTTACTAACATTATTTACTTATGGCTAGAGTAGAATGAGAACCAAACTTTTCTTTAAGTGCAATTTCTTAAGATTTCCCTACTTTACTTTTACAAACCTTTACGTGCGAGTACTATCACGTGAACCACATTGCATGTAAGCTTAATATAAGTATCTGAACGTGTATGTACTCGTCTCACATATAAATTTGTACGTACTACGAGTATGTCTGAAAATTACTACTACAACTACTATTTTAAAGCAAATATCAATTTAAAGAAAGTAGGAAAACTTCTAAGAGGTGGTAACACAATTTAAAAGAGTTGTAAAGGAAATCAAATAGCGCTGAACATCATTTACCACCAAAAAACGTTGCGAAGAAAGAACAAAAAAAGAATACAAAATGCTCAAAAATTAATGCGTGGAAGTAATAAATACTTATTAAGTGTAATAAATGAATTCCGTAAGACTTTCTCAATGGTTTTTGTGGAAATGCAATGACGGAGGCATGTTGGAATTATGGTTTACTTTTAAGTAAATTGTATCGTTAGAGCAATAAAATGCATTCGTGAAATATACAGTAAATATGTGTACAAATAAAGAATTAAATTATTTTGTTGTAAAATTGCTTGGTTATCAATGTATACAATTTATGACGAGGTTTAAAATTACAGCTGGAATTTGAATACATGAAACTTAAAAGTTAATGGAAAATTTTACTTGTTTTTTAATTATAGTGGTTTATGTATGACGAAAACGATTACTTGTTTTTTACGTAGAATTTCTTCACAAAATTTAATCGCCGCGCAGTTTTGTCGAAAGTTTGACAGAATCCATACTGATAGCAAGATACCAATTCGTATTTCAACATACTATGCGGTCTAAAAGTGTAAAAAAGCCCAAACTATGTCAGATAAGACATGATCTGGTTCTAAAGGGTATTTAGTGAAATCCCTACCTTTAAATTTATAGAAATCAAAGTGTGTGTAAGATGTAGACATTTTTTGTACGTCTGAAAGTCCCATCGTTGACGTTATATGTATAAAGCTAATTCTGTGTAGCGCGTTTCTGAAATGTCCGATTTTCCATGAGTCTGGCGCATAAATCATGCTTGATTTTTCCAAAAGCATGGGTTATATTAGCTTTGAGATCCGGTATGGTTTGCGACTTATTCGCATAGAAATGCGACTTAAGAAAATCCCACAAGGAAAATTCTAATGGCTTCAAATCGCACGATCTCCTTGAGTAGTTCACACCACCTCCACGTGAGATGACCATGACCTCAAATCGCTCGTGCATAGTGTGGCATGAGCTGCGTGGTATGTGTCACCATTCTATTGAAACCACATGTCGTTGGTGTCCATATTATCCCATTCAGGAAAATAGAAGTTGGTAATCACGGAACTATAGCGCAGTACGTTGACGGTGATGGCCATCGTCGTTCTCAAAGAAAAATAAATCACAATCCGAAATCCACACCAAACAGTGTCTTTTTCAGAACGATTGGTATCATCCCAAATTCGACAATTTTGTTTGTTGTCGTACCCATTCATGTGAAGATGTTTTTCTGATTAAAAACGAATAGAAAAGCCATGTTGATAAAATAGTTTTAATATACGCACGTGTTGTTGAACGCTGTATCAGTTAATAGTTTCAACAATATGGATGTTATCAACTGTCAAAATTCTTAAATCCCTATTGTAGGTCCCTTTATTTATAAAATGTTTCAAGTGTTTTCAAGCAGCAATTAAGCCCGATTAAGTTGTGGTTCCATTAACATTTTTTAGGCATAATTCATAAAAGCAGCACAAACTTCTCGAGAACCGAAGAATGTATTGGAAAGCTAAATACCAGCTTTATTTCATTTCAGCTTTGCGATGTATTCTCCCATAAGGGACCCAAATTTTCGTTATGTGTAACTTTTTAATGATCTTGTTATGTGGTGAGCGACACTGAAGAGCTATCTTCGTTCTAGAACATTCACAGGACGAGTGAGATAGGACATTATCTAAAGCTGATCCATGCGATGACCCAGTTCAAGAGAATCGAAAACAAACCCCAGTGAATGATCTTAGGAACTTGGTACCTTTCCAAAATACTCCTCTAAGAGTAAAACGCGGCTCTTGCTTTGCTCTGCCATAGTTTAAAGCTCAACTTATTATCCATCACGATACAATGATATGTGTCTCTGTCAGTAAGATCCATATGGATGTTATTCACAACGATGCACAGTGGATGCGCCCATATGACAAAAATAAAAAAAAATCGTTAAAGCAATCAAATTTTACTACTCTCAATTTGTTTCGATTATTTTTAAGGTACTCGCAATCTTTTTCAATTGAGACTAGTCGGAATGTATCAAATTGATATCAATAAAGAAAAATCAGTGTTTGAAAATAGTGCAAGAAGCAACCAACGTCCAAAATATTTTATAAAAGTGTGTGCGTGCCGGTTATTTGACAGATTTCTTTGCACTCATCTCAGACGTAATTACGACCCAAAGGATCTTTTGTGCAGCCTTAAATTTTTTTTCTCATCCTAACAGATTTTGGCTTCGTATAAAGCCAAGTATTCTATTTGGTGAGATATCAATTATGTCCCCCGGGGCCATTAAGGGCCTCCCGAGCCATTTAGTTATATTGTCAGCATTGGGCAGTCGCGTAGAACATGTTCAGTGGTTTCAGCATGAAGTCCACAAAACCTGCACTGTTCATTCTCAACGTTACCTAACATAAATTGGTGACATCTCAAATCACAGTGACCGGTGAATAATCCAGTAAGTATCCTCAAGTCACCCTTTCCGAGCGAAAGGAACGACTGGGATCTACGTCTGGATAGGGTGATGAATCGTTTGGACTGTCTTAGTCCTGGTAAATTATCCCAAAATTGGGTAAATTTCGATTCAACCCAAGAACGAATACGTTCCATAGTGTATCCACGTGGGATGCCAAAGAACGGTTCAGGACCTATCAAAGAGCGTCGAGCGCCCCTGTTGGCAAGACAATCAGTGCGTTCATTGCCAGCGTGCCCTTCATGACCAGGTACCCAGCACAATGTAAGTTCATTGTGTGCTCCGAGTTCATTCAAGGATGTCCAGCAGTCCATAACAACTCCAGACCTCACTTCATATGATTATAATGCTCTAAGAGCAGCCTGACTGTCAGACATAACAAATATCCTATTATTCCTTAATCTTCTTCTCAAGCATTCATTGGAGCATATAAGGATGGCGTAAATCTCCGCCTGAATTATTGATGGAAATGTACCCATTGGGATACCCCTTTGAAAATTGGGACCATAGATACCAGCCCCTGTGTCGCCATTAGACTGTTTGGAGCCATCAGTAAACCATACTTGATCGGCATTATTTTGCCACCATGTCTAAATTAAACCACTCGACCCTTTCAGGTATAAGGACACTAAACTTCCTATTTAACACCAGAGTTGGTGACATATAGTCCGATATTGCGATACTAGGATCATTTTCAAAGATGCCTAGAATGCGCATGTGCCCAACCAGATCTCCAAGCATTACACGGGATATTCCCGGTAGTCTGGATGCAGTCCTATAGACCTCTTCCATTACCAATAAGTGTAAGGGTGGGATGTGTAGAATTGCACCCAGAGCATGAGTGGAACAGGTCCTCATGGACCCAGTAATGGAGACACAGATGAGCCGATATACCTTGTCAAGTAATGCTCTCGTAGTCACCTGTTCTACCTTCTTCCACCATGCCAATGCAGCATATGTAATTGTTGGCCTAATTACTGTAATAAAAGATCATCATCTTCGGTTTTAACCCCCACGTTCTACCAAAAAGACGCTGGCAGGCATATATTGCCCTAGTGGCTTTTTTGGTAGTGTTGGATAAATGAGAATTGCAAGTGAGAGTACTATAGATGAACCATTGAATGTAGGCTCTATGAGTTTAATAACTCTCCGTTTTGTAAATGGTACTAGAATTGTCTTAGCTGGGTTAATGGACTACTGTTTACATTTTGATTGAAAGATCGATGTTCAGGTAACCAATTAAAATAAAGAAATACTTTTTTTCTATTTTGTTGTCCGGCGCGTAAATAATGCTGATGACGTTCCGACACGGGAATATGCGACATACAATTGACCATGCGAGAAGCATGGATTTTCAAGGTTAATGCTGCAAACACACAATGACTGCCCTTGAGATTTGTTAATTGTCATTGCAAATGCAAGACATTGGGATACGTGGTATCAAAACTACTTCCACTTTGTACTTTCCTTTAAGTATTATAGCTTCGATGATGTTATTCATCAGGGTTTCTAACGCAAGACGGGTAATTCCAGCGAGCTTAAAAACTCGGTTGGATAGTTGACGACATGATCTTGGAAAATAACGAAATCCACAGATTTGTACGTCATCAATTTCACTTTGAATCTTAAAATTCAATTCGTCGACTTCAATGTGTATCGCAGCCAATATAGCAAGTTCGCTCAACCAATCATAATCTTTGTAATTGTGTGCAACGTATGGAAAGACATTTCGAAAGGGACGGGAAATTGAATGCAGCGGGTCGAAATACCAACCTAAATTTTACAGTTGCCAATGTCCATCAACTGTTTGGAAAATACTCATCTAAATTGTTCGTTCTGCAGCTTGACACGCATGTTCAAAATCAATTTGAATTTTTTGACGTGTTTCCACAAAACGATGACTTCAAACGTGCACGGTCAATGCCAGCCGACGAACATAATCATCGACTGGCGTTGACCGTGGAATCACTGACAATGTTTGACGAAAATCTCCTACCAACAGAATCACCGGCTTTGATTGTTTCGTAAATCTTGCAACGTTGTGTCGAATGCCTACAAAGAGTTTTTATGCGCCATTTTACACTCATTACAAACGATCAGTTCGCTTTGCTGTAAAATTTTGGTCATGGCATTGTTCTTGGAAACGTAGCATGTTGGATTTTTATTGATTTGCATATTCAATGCCAATTTGAGTGCTGACTGCGCCATTCGACCGCCTTCCAACAACGTAGCTGCAATTTCTGATGAATCAAATGCAAGTGCAATATCACCCTGCAAGAGTATCGTTGCCAAAATCAACGCGATCAAAAAAGTTTTTCCAGTTCCATCTTTCACAACATTCATAAATGTGTCGTACGCATATATTTCTTGTCGATTCAACAGTGGAACGTTTGCTGAAAGTGATTCCCTCAAGTCATCGCAATCATATTATTTTTCGCGGCGCAACTCTTTATTAAATACGTCGCACAGTGGGTTGAATCGCATCCAAAGTGACGCTTAACACAGGCAATAATGTTAAATTTTTTTTATATATTTTTTTTTTAAAGTTTATTCCTTACTAAGTAAAAAAAGTAAAAAAAAAATTAAATAAAAAATTTTATAAAAAAAATTTTCACAAAAGAAAAAATTTATTCATATTTCATGTCAAGGGAACAAATTTTTAAAACCGATGTTTTCCGATCGGGGCGAAATTTGCACCAAGGTTAGTCCTATTGAATAGTAGTTTAGACCGAATTTTTCAACAAGATCGGTTAAGAACTCTCTGTTTTTGAGGGGGTCAAAATTTTACATTTTGGCAGAACTGGTGTTTTTTCTCATACATGTAACTTATTCCCTATTGTTCTTAGCAAAATGCGTCCCAAATAGTTTTGATAACTATTTCTTCAATCTTTCGAAAAAAAAATTAAAAAATATTAAAAATTTTTGACTTTTTTTTTGCAAAATCTAAAACTTTTTTGATTTTTTTTAATTTTTGGATTTTGACAAAAAAAAGTCAACAATTTTTTTTTTTATTTTTTTTCGAAAGATTGAAGAAATAGCTATCTAAACTAACAACAATAATAACAATAACAAAAATAATATTCAATAAAGCAAAACAAAAATAAAATACATTTTATTTTAATATATATTTCAAACAGCGCGAGTCTTTTCATAAAATCTTAATTTAAAGAAAGGCGCGCAAATATGCGCAAACTTTTTTTTGTTAAAATGAAAGCCTAAATGTTGTACTTTTTTTATTAGAATTTTTAAAAGCAAACAACTACAAACTTTTTTAGTTATTATCTATCAAAAATTAAAAATACTCTAAATTTGGAACATTACAAAAAAAAAAAAAACAAAAATACTTTTACAAACAAAATATAAATTAAAGTTTCTTATTCATATACTCAAATACCTGAAGTTGATGGTTCCATCATAAAATATTAGATTTTAAAAGCTTTTGACAAAAAAAAAATTATTTCAATTTTGTTTACTTTAAATTTTTACCACTTTATTCAAGAATATGAAAAGTGTTTCCACTTTGACAATACACTGCAGTAAAAGTATGTAACCTAGAATAACGGTTTTAGCTACTAGTGATGTAGAATTTTGTCTACTTTTACCCGGTACCAAATTTAATAAAAAAATATTAATTCTAAAAAATCAATTAAGCGCCACTTTGAACACGATTCAACCCAACGTGCGTCGTGCATCGGCTTGTACCTTGTTCGACATCATCAACCACATGTCCTCATCATCAAGTAGCATGTTGAGGTAATTATCGACAACAATATTAGTATTTGATGTGCCAATGAGTGTTATTTTACAATCGCAAGCGTTGACACGCTTCTCTATACATGTCACACAATTCACCACTTATAGTTCGCAAACCTTAGAATACTGTTGGGCCACGAACGCTGACTAATAGCAAACGCAAATAGAAACACTCATCGTTTCTTGGATGGACTGGATGGGGAAAACCTGGAACTGATTTCCTTGTAATACATTCTGTTCAGTAAAGTACAACAGTTGAAGGTTTTTCATGAATGGCAAATCAAAAAATGCGCCAAATTGCTTCGTTATTGCTAACATAGCGGTCTATTTGAAATTGTGTGACTTCATCATTGGAATTCTCTGCACTATCTCAGCCATGTGACTGACTTTGGTTATAATTTACAGAAGATAAGTGTAGGTATCAGTGGACGTGGGCAAATTTTCTTTCTGTAAAAACTTAAGTTGGATTAAAAGGTCGTAAAAATTAGCGTCGTCAATTTTGCTTTCAGTAAAATCTTAAATTGGATTACTATGAACATTTAAAAAAAACTATTATTTCTGGTAGCTCTGACTTATCAGCTTTACATTCGTGTATTCGTTTTTTTGAGTATTTCATTTTTCTTATATATTAGCTTTTAATAAATGATATATGTGATCAAACCCAGCAAAAATTATTCTTGATTTGGAAGCAATAAAAATGACTACTGCATCTTTAACAGCTTCCTTTATTGCTTCTTCAATTATTGCCTTACGATACTGATTTTTGGAAGGCATACATTCAGCAAATATTGTATGTGGTGCAGAAATTAGAAAAAGGCAGCACTATTTGTCAAGCAATTACTACTTTTATTGCTGGATTTTTTACAAAATCAGCCTAAAGTATGCACCTCGGAGGCATGATATTATCAATTCTTCCATGTGCTCGTAAATGCACATTCCGGATTTCTTAAGCAGAGCTTCTACGCGAGGAATCCCATACAAAAATCATGTAATCTTTCATAACAATTGGAAGCAGTAGCAACTACTCTCTGCCTTACATTTCTGCTTCCGAGGAAGCACCATTTTTTGCTGGGAAAGAAGAAAAACGTCAATTAATGAAAAGAAAAAAAGGAAATTCAATGTAAATTTAGATCAGAAATGGGTGTGGCGCAAGATTTCCTTTTAGTTTTAGTTAGTTTTAGTTACTTTAGTTCTTTTGATGGAGTAGAGGTCAAAAATTTGGATTTTCCTTTTCTGTTGAAGTTTATGCTACGTATGCGATGGAAAGGAAATCAACCATTTGTATTCCATTTTTTCTACAAAAAATTATAGCGGTTAAAATTAGTTAGAAATGTGATTCTATGAGAAGATTGCTATAGGGTTTAATTATCTAAGAATATCTGAGTTGACACCCATCCCGCCTTGTCCGTTATTCCCAGACAGCCATCCCTTGATGAAGTGTTCTTTAAAAAGTATACGAGGAATTACGTAGACAAGTGGCTGAGAATTACCTGAAGCATTTACTATTCCAACCATGGTCACGAACGAACCCCTTTCATTGAAAGACACTTGATCAGCAGTCCGCTTTCTAAATTCCATTACTGTTTCCTTCCTAAATGCAGATAGATGTAATTTTCAGCAATATATTTTAACTTTAATTATATTTGTTACTTAATTCCATATGAGTGCAACCACTGTGCGATGTTTCAGTAATTTAATATCAACATCCTAGTGAAGACAACTACACTCCTACATGCTTAATAATGAATTCATTGGTTTTAGGTTTTTCCCCACTTTAAGATTGTGGCTATTTACATATTTGTTTTCTTTCCAGCCTTTAAAAGAACTTTGAACCAACTCTCTTACTTTAAATTATTAATTTAATATCCATTAAACACCAATATATGACAAATTCTTATTTCTAATTACAAATACCCAAATTCGTTATCTCTTTTTTCTACATACTCCATACCAATATGTACATAAATTTAAAACAACTATATATTATTGTACTTTTTTTTCGCCCAGAACCATTAAAGTTTTTATTTTAATTTTGTTTTATTCCAATGCAGCACAAAAATATTTCATTGAAATTAATTAAAAGCATAGCAATAATACAAAAAAAAAATATTTAAAAGAAACAAAGAAAAAAACACATTTTCAGCAAATTGATTATAAAAACTTTTGTTGTAAAAACATTTAAAAACAATAATATTATTGCTTTTATTGCATTTGGTATTCAAAGCACAGACCTCAGCCAGGACATGTGATTCAATGAGAGGCGTGGGTGGTGGTGGGTTATCAGTGCGGATTGCTTGAATATTTCATAGAAGGTAAGGATAGTATGAATGTATATGAGGCTGTTTGGCATTAAACCACTATTAACATAGTTTGGTTGCCAAACGATACAATGCAATATGTATGGATTATTTTTTGCAAAGGAACAAAAAAAAACCTAAATAAACCCACTCATAAACGTTCAGAAAATTTCACAATATACAAAATGTCGCAAATAGCAAAAGTATGAAATACATACGAGTGCTAAAATTTGGAGAGACAAAAAAAAAAAAAAAACGCACACAAACGTGCGGCATTTTATTCTTTAAAGGAGTCCTTATACACATTGACAAGTATTGGATGTTTTATTAAATACTTGTCCTTTGAGTGTAATTTTGAGATTGCTCTTTATGGTGTCATTTAATTTCAATGGCTTATTTAAAAATAAAATTAAAAAAAGTATTTTTTTAAATATAATGCTTTTTACAGTTATACGAAGGACTGTTTATTAGAATATATATTGTCCATGGACAAGATATTAACTTTTCCAAATCATTCAAAGAAGCAGCAAAATATCTGTAGGATCATCGCCACACTGTTTCCAAAGCCATTAAGGGCCATTATTAGAACTTGCCTTTACGTTCGTAATAGTAAAAGGTAACTTTAAGTAATAGAAAAATGTAGCTCTTGAAGAGCACCGGACACTTCAAACAGCAGGTCGTGAAGTTAATTGCTCTGATCCTTTTGTGCGCAGAGCTAAAGGTAATGCTGGGTTGAAGTCGCAACTCGGTAAAGAACTTAGAAGCAAAAGAACGAGCGAGGTAAAATTTTATAAAAACAAGTAAGAAAGTAACAAGTAAGATTAAGTATAAACAGTTTTCTTTGATAATAAACTTAATTGTATTGAATCTTATTTGAATATTTATCCACGATAAAGTGATTTTCAGATGTGGGTCTTTTATGGGAACTATGGCTAATTATGAACCGATCGTCACAGAATTTTTTGAGATATAAAAAATATCTGAGTGGAATTTTATTTGGATACTAACATATATCATTTTCGAGAATGTTGCTTATATTGGAGTTACAGAAAGCTAGGAAAATTGTGGACCGATAGATACTACATTTACTAGTACGAGTTCAGCGCATATAAAACTTATATGTGCTTAATTGGGTTTGGAAATTAAGATATTTATGTGAACTCCCCACTATGGTGGTGTAGGGTTTAAAAATACACCTGTTGTATGATGGATAATGAAACTTATGCTCTGGCTTATTTTCACAACTTCCGGCACAAGATTTTTATGCGGCTGTTGTACGATGTAATGCTCACGAACAATACCGGCCAAAATAAAACAAACAAAATTTTCCAAGATGTTTCTTGTGTGGCAAGCAATTTGCAGTTGTGGCAAAAGAAGCCAATCATTTATGAGATCAGGCATGATAAACACAGAAATATATATAGTATGGAGTGTATACAAAAACGGCTTCTACTTTTCTTAAAACAACACAAAGCTCTCTCATATTACTGACCCGATTGGGCATAATGACACTATTGAAAAAAGGCCCAAACAATAATGTCAATTTTATACCACGAAAGGCAAGTCCACCCAACTGTCCAGAACTTCGGCCTGTTGAAAAGTATTGGGCTCTTGTAACAGAAGAATTAAAGAACACAGGAAGAAATGTCCGATTTTAAGCATTGGTTCCGTTACCCTCGTCGAAAAAGGGTAACGGAAAGGCAACTATGAAATCTTTATAAATTCTTGGATAAATTTATAAGTTTTTTAATAAATTTACGTATTTTTGATAATTTTTATCTTCAACGTTTTATGTTTTATTTAACTTAATAGATTTTTCTGGCTCACTCTTTCTATAAAAATGAATGTATGTCTGTTTATTTATTTGACTATTAGTTATAGGAGCCTAAACCACTGGACCGATACTCTAGAATTTTTTACTGTATGTTCCTATATAAGGCTACTTTTAATTTTGAAATAGTTATTATAGAATATCTGGTGAACTATAATTGTGAAAGTCGCAAAATTTCGCGAGATTCGCTTCGGTACCACTGCGCGCAGCTTGGCACTACCCATCTATATAAATAACAAGTAAGAGAGATATATTCGGCTGAGCCGAATCTTATATACCCTTCACCAAACTATACTTCAAAATAAAAATTTTAAATATTTTTAGGCAAACAAAATTAATTTTTTTTCCAGTTGTTTTTTTTTAATTTTTTGAAAAAAATATTTTTTTCGATTTTTTTTTTTTTATTTTTTTTAAATTTAAAAAACTTTTTTTTTTAAATTTTAATTTTTTTTTAATATTTAGCCAAAAAAACTTTTGGTGAAAAAAATTCGGGTTCAAAATTTTTTCCCGATTTTGACCCATTGTAGGTCCAACTTACTATGGTCTTATATACGTCGTTGCAAAGGTCTTTGAAATATCTATCATTAGATATCCATATTGTCTATATTAATGACTTAGTAATCCAGATATAGGTAAAAAAATAGGTAAAAAATCGAGGTTGTCCTGGTTTTTTCCTTATATCTCAGCCATTTGTGGACCGATTTTGCTGATTTTAAATAGCAAACTTCTCGAAAGCATGTCTGACAGAATTATTCAAGATTTGGATCCCGAAGATATCTGGGGTCTTCAGAAAATTGATTTCAACAGACAGACAGACAGACGGACAGACAGACGGACATGGCTAAATCGACTCCGCTATCTATAAGGATCCAGAATATATATACTTTATAGGGTCGGAAAATTATATTGTAGAAATTACAAACGGAATGACAAATTTATATATACCCTTCTCACGAAGGTGAAGGGTATAAAAATCAAATGTTGTTCGTTGATAATTTAAAACTTTTTTTAAATATTCGTCATAGCCCAACTTAGGATTTGTCGGAATGAAAAATTGACAACGCCCACTTTTTTCGATTTATCTAAAATGGGATAACGGCTACACCAATATGGCTATTTTTTTAAATATTCGTAGTAATCCAATTTAAGAATTTACTGAAAGAGAAATTGACGATGCCCATTTTTTTCAATTTATCTAAAATCGAAAAACGGCTACACCGATTTGGCCCACTTTTTTTCGATATATCTAAAATTGCAGAACGCCTCGACCGATTTGGCAAATTTTTTGTTAATATTCGCCATGGCACACTTAGAAAGGTGACTGAATCACTACAACAATACAAAAACAACATATTGTTACGAATGTGCAATGACGATTTGAATTCAACGGTCTGTAACGACTGACTGCTGCATTCATCATGTTTGATAGCACGTCCATCATTGACATTGGTTGTAAGTATGGCAACACTAAATGTTTGCGCTGCTGGCAATGACATCGAAAAGCACTAGAAATCGAATGTACTAGTATGTCCGTTAAGAACATTGTAGATGATTCCCGATAGATGGGGCGTGTATAAATAGTGGCAGAGCTGGCAGTCGTGAGTTGAGTTTATCATTGGCGCTGTTAGAGTTAACATCAACTGTCTTGTGCATATAAGGTTGTACGTAATAAAGTTTGTGTGCATTTCTGCGAATTGATATACGTGTATAAAGACATTGTGTGACTATTTAATTCTGTTGTTGTTGTAAATTCTAAATAAATAAAGAGTTGTTACAATATTAAACTACTAAAACTGCTTTTATTTGCAATCAAAAGTATCCGGTTTATTTAAAGGAAATAACCCACGTTTTTAAAAGGTAAAAACGTAACAATATATTTTGTTAAAATATATATGAACTGTCAAAGTTGCCTGTTGTTGTTTTTGCTTTTGAGTTTGTTGTATTTTTCGCCACAACAAATACAAGTGAATTGACAGTTCACATGCTAAACCACTGAATATAAAAAATAATCAGCTGTTTCATCGCAGTCACCTTTCTAAATGTGCCCTGCTATTCGCAACAGTTCACAAAAGTTTCTTACAGAGAGATAAATTGTCCACGCCCACTATTATGGCCACTTTTATTAAATCGTCGAGTAATTTTATGTACAAGTTTAATTGTATAGGGTCACGAATAAGGTTTTTAGGGATTCTGTTAGACTTTTGGGCATAATTTTATCACAAATCGAAAACCAAACATTTTTTTAATTTGGAGAGGACAACGTCTGTCCAAGTTTCCCCCATTTATTTTCCATCGACGCTTTAGGTCGCATTTACACGGTTCATCCAAAAACAATGAGTGTTTCTATTTGAGTTTGCTATTAGTCAACGTTAGTGGCCAAACATAATTCCAAGGTTTGCGCTTTATAAATGGTGAATTGTGTAACACGGTGAGGTTGTGGCTTTTCAAGTTTTTTCAGAACTATTTTTATATTTTATTATTATTTTTATCTCTAACGCTTTCGATTGTTAGAGAATGTTACTTATTGGGAATACACCCTTGGAGATGCCGTGCTTTCGTCAAATGCTCATCAAATAAGAACATTGTTTTCGATAATTATCTCAACATGCTTCCCATCCAAACCGACTGATTTGTGGAGCAAGTACAAAGATGCGATCTGTGATGATATTTTTCATCAAATGAGTATTAGAACATCAAATCCAAATTTGCTACTGAGCGAGTAAATTTACAACGAGGCTTTGATATTAATTGAGGACATGCGCTTGATGATGTTGAACAAGGTATTATCCGATGCATGACGCATTTAACGTGAAAAACAATATAATTGCGATGCCTTGAGGGAATCAGTTTGAACAAACGTTTCAATGTTGAATCGACAACAAAAATATGAGTACGACAATCTTATGAAATATGGAACTGGAGGGATTTTTATTGGATGCTCGGGGTGGAACTGAAAATTCATGCTTCTCGCATGGTGAATTGTATGTTACGTGTTCCCATGTCGGAAAATCATCAGCGTCAGACAACAACACAAAAAATATCTAAAGCATTGCAATCAAAGAAATTATGATATAACAGCAAAGCAATCCAAAAATGAATTTCCTTATATTAATTGGTTACCTGAACATCGATCTTTTAATCAAAATGTAAATAGAATACCAAAAGATTCATTGTACGTACTTATTTTCAAACCAAACCTATGTGAATAAAAATTATCATTGAAAACCCGTTTGTTTATCTTTTTAACTATTTTTACACATGGGAGGATCCATGTGAAAGCGGACAGCAGTCGGTTTTACCATCACTGATTTTAATGAAATTTACCACATACATAATATATTCAATATTTTCCTCATATCTGTGACTTTTTCAATGGAAGCTCATTACGATGTAAAAATATCGCGATTTGAAAATTGAACTTTTTTTTAAAAATTGTCTAAAATTATATACACATAATTACTCATAACTTTGATACTGCTCAAAGACCAGCTTAATTTGTGATGCCATTTTAAAGCCAAAGATGTTGTCTTTACAATGGTGTAAATAAAATAGTTTACATCCAAAAGGTTAAAGGTCAATTTTTGGAGTATACATTTCAATGTGAAAAATATCAAAGATCGTGGTGTTAAAAATTAATAAAGAACATGGTCTCTCTACTGTATTCGTGGGAAAAAATTTCGATGGAAAATCGATTAGCTCAGGAGTTAAAAGTACGTACACAGTTGAATCAATTCATTGATTTGAGGAACCCTTTAGAACCGTTTGGTAAATTTCATTAAAACCGAAGATCTCAAATCCGATAATAGCAATGTTATGTCCGTTATGATATGGATTCTCCCACATTTAAAACAGCTTCTCACAAATCGAACTCAAACATTTGTTCTAATTTGGACAAGACAACGTCTGTCGGGTCAGCTAGTACAGAATATAAATAGTTATTTTCGAATATCTGCAGAACTATAATTGTGGCAGTCTTCAAACTTTATACGAACCAATTTCCTATCAGACATGAAATCAAACCAAAAATAGGACGGATTGGAACAGGAGGTGTGGCACCTCCCATACAATGAAATTAGCTATTTTCGAATATCTTGAGAACTATTAATGTGGAAGTCTTCAAATTTTGCCCCAATATCACCCTTATTATTTTACATAGTTTAGGTGAAAATAGGCGGTACTGTATTAGTAGTCATGGCACCTCCTATACAATGTAAATTGTTAATTTCGAATATTTAATGAACTATAATTGCAAGATTATTCAAGCTATAGGGGCAGCGAACCAAAACGTGTTAAGCTAGTTTAATATAATTAAAGAGTTTTGCAATCAAAGAACTAAAATACCATAACGATATTATTCAATTTAAATGCTAAAACATATTTTTCTCTGAATTCATAAATACGAGATACCAATGGCTAAACTCAAAATATCCATCTAATACACTAAAACTTATTACTATTGCAAAAATTTGGAAAATTTACAAGTACTCGGTACAAATTGTTCGTATGTATTCATGATATTAGAATACAACAATAGTGTAGTTAGTTTCCCAATAACTAGCAGACAAGCCAGCGGACAATCCAATCCAGCAAGTCATAGAAAATATAGTGCTAATGGCAGCGGTGCATTTTAAGCGACATTTTTCACTACAATTTGTAAATCATAACAAGAACAAACTAGTTCGAGTAAACTAATATTACTGCATGGAAGAAAGTATGTACATAATTGTAGTTATGAGTACGTATGAATATTCAGTAAACGATGACTTCTTCCAACTTCAAATTTTATGTCCTTTGGTATACAGCGTTTTATAAGTACAGTTAAATGAACATGTATGTTTGCAGGAATTTTAAATGTGGCTACATGCAAGTGCTTAAAAGTTAATTGAAGTATGTAAATGTGGAACCAAAAGGAAGATACAATTAGTTTAAACATAATTTTTGCGAAAGTTGTTTGAAAAATTTGTCATAAATATTCTTTATTAATCAAAAATTGTTGTCGATTTAGAGTCAAAACACTATTATTGATATCATTCACCTGTTTAGATTATTAAAAAATAATAATTAAAAGCAATTTATAATATCGTCCTAAATAAACTGCTGTAATTTTTTTTTTAAACAATTTAAGCACTTTAATAAATTTTATATTTCCAGGTGAATGCTCACATTTACCAAAAAAAAAAAAAACTAAATGTTTTAACGCTTTTTACCTTTTTGCCATTAACACAAACATTAAAAATGGTTGCTTACATTACCAAGAAAAAAGAAATTGCTAACCTTATGCCAAAAGTACTTTTACACTCAAACCTTCACACTACTAGTATGAACAAAAAAAAAAAAAATTAACATTAATATTAAATTCAACCAACAATTTAGCACATTTTTAGAAAACATTTCATTTACAAACACAAAATTTAAACTCAACTGAGTTTTTAATAACCAGATTTTTAATGCCAGCATAACTTTCGCTAAGATAACAAAACTTTTAACTCTTTTTTTTTGCGAATGTTTGAGTTGTTTGATTTTGAAAAGCATTATTGCATTTTGTTGGTAATGAATTAAAGTTATCAAAACATATTAAAAACATTTAACAGATTTTTCATTGCTGATAATTTCCAAAGGTCACATTGTTAATTTGCTGCCCAGACCTTGCTGGCGGTAGATATTTATGAGTAAAAAAAAAAAAATTCAAAAAACTTAACAAAACATTTAGATTAGGGATTAAAACCAACCTTTTTTTCAACTGTACAGTTTTTGTTAACATTTGTTTACATTTTGGTAAAAATAATGTTATTTTAAAAATGTCTATATGAATTTGCATGATACTGAATAAGGGGAAGTTGACGTTTCAATAAAAGTCGTTATAGAAAAAAAGTAATTTTTAAATCAATACTAACAAAGCTGTATGTTTTTACTGAAAGGCTTCCTTATAAATATGGCTTCAATAGAAAGCGTTTTCCTCGATACGTTTTCTATAGAAAACTGCTAGCCCTTAGAAAACATCTGTTTTATATTGCATCTTGATCTCGATTTTAATATACAGTGTCGGACAAAGTCGGTAATCCAACCTTCAATGTTAATACATCCCGAACCTCTGTCAAATGCAAATGAATATTCAAGCCGTTGTGGACAACGTATTCCCAAGTCTTACAACCAACTACAACAATTTGGATTGGCTGTGAGAAGATGCAATTTTGGCACCAACAAATAATGATGTTAACAAGCTCAATAAGCAAATGCAATTGAAACTGCGTGACGAAACAATAAAATACAAATCGATTGACACAGTAATGAACGAAGAACAAGCCGTCGATTATCCTACTGAATATTTGAATTCATTGGAGCCAGCCGAACCGCCACCACATGTATTAACATTTAAGGTTGGATCACCGTCTTTGTCCGAGACTATATCAAAATCGAGATGCAATATAGAACAGATGTTTTCTAAGGGCCAGCAACGCAGACCGGCAGAAGATATAGCAGATTAGATCCGGAGATGTAGATATACCATTTTATCATCTTAAAATTAGAATTTCCAAAAATCCCTTCCTAGTGGATCTACACATCCTGAGAGGTACCTAAATAAAAAATTTCAAGACATACAAATTTTCAAATGTTCAAATTTGTGAAAAATGTCTGTATGGCATAATTCGAAAATCGGCTTTACGAATAGACCAAATGGACCTAATGTAGTATTTTAGGTGTCCAAAAACACCCACAGAAAATTTCCTTTCCAATGAAACTGGTTTGGAGCTAATCGGTTGGATAGTTTCAGAGTCTATAACGGACATAGTTAGAAACATTTTTTGTATTTTATATATATGATTGAACACTTGAAAGATTAACTCGAATATAGTTATACAGCGGAACTATTCGGAATAATCAGCTTTAACTCTACTTGAAAAAAGGATATATTTTATTTTTTCACTTTCTAAACTTCTCAAAAAAAAACATATTTTTTTAACACTTACAATGGAAATTATTAAATGAAAATTTTTATAAATTTCCTTGAGATAAAGCTTAATAATAAAAAGATTATGACATTAAACTAGCCATAGTCTTTAAAATGAATTACAGCTACCTAATGTATTGAGAAGTTCATTAAACAATCAGAAGGAATCTTTCCCGACATTTTTTTGTCCAGCTAGATCCGATTTCATTAAAATTTTGCTGTTAGTTAAACAATGGATAAGAAAATCCAAAAAAGTTTCAAAGCAATATCTTTTACTAGTCCAAAAATAATCGATTTTGAATTTGAAAATTCAACATTTGTGTTTCCTTTTGCCGAAAACTACTACAGCTGATTACTTCCTTGAAGTAAAGCTTTTATATTTTTTTGAAAGGTACCTTAACAAGAATAACTCTAAAATAGAAAACGCCTAAAATATGTTTATAGCTCTTTCCACAGGCCCTTCCGAATTTAACCTATATAAAAAATTTTAATTTGGTCTAAGTGTTCTAGAATCCCAAAACTGGGATTCAAGAAAGGGATTAGATACACTGGTGTATTCCAAAATTCTGATATTTAGTTGTTTATTTGGGAATTGCGGAATTTGTATTTCCTAAGTGGTATATTTGTTTCACCTTTACATTTGGAATCAAAAGGTGGTCTTACGTAAAAAATATTATTGTTATATGTTAACGAACAAACCTTCTATTGAGTATTATCGGTGTTCACCGATTTCCTTCCAAATGTAACCCATTTTATATAAAAATTTCGGATATAGCCTATTTCTTCGAAAATTCCAAAGCACTGAATCCCAAACTGAATATAGTTTTATATACCCTGGTGTGTTTTTAATATACCGTATAAACTTTTTACTATCCATTGACCAAACTTGGTCCCAATGCACAAAATTCTTAAAAATTGCCATTTTTGGCAGTTTCGGGATTATTTTTTCTCAAAATGTTATATTTCCATTAGTATACTATTTAGAAATACATAGACTACTTACGTAGAATATCTTGGCGATATGAAACATTCATTCTCCAGATTCAAGCCACACCGTATCGTAAACTACTCTTTGTTGGGGATTCAATAAAGGTACATTCGTTTGAAACAATTGGCTTAATGTATTTGTGTCGTATTCACGTTCACGCTGGAATACTCGTTCGAAAGCGTCGTTTAGTCGACGATCTGGTGATATCATTACTGAATAACAAACTGCTGCACATGAGGTAACCAAAGCCTGGTTGTGCATATCTTCATTCATCGGAAGATAGGAATTCTCTGAATGGATACGAACTCGTTGCAAAATGTCTTCTGAGATATCATGATTGTACTTATCCCGCAATTCACGTGGATTCGATGGAAGACATGTGGCAATAATGATCGCAAATAATGTGCGTATTTGACTTGGACATCCAGAAACAGTTGCTTCAGCGATTGTCGTGTACCAATACGTATCGTTTTTAAGCAAACTGAGCTCCACACATGCAGCAAGAAATGTTGGGAACACTACACCATTGACAGTTCGAAGTGACTTGAATGATGTTGGCCCACGAACATTCACCAGCAATAGTCGCAAGTAAAAGCATTCATCATTCTTCGGATAAATTATATAAATACGGCCAAGAGCTTCAGTAGATCGCACATCCGGATGACCAGAATCTACAGTGCCTTGCTATCGACGTTGAAATTTCTTCGATCATTCCAAGTCAAATCACGCAAACGTTGTTTTGCCTTCAAATTGCAGAAAATCTGTGGTCAATTGTTCACCACATCACTCGTTCTCCCGTGATAACGTCAGATATTGATTCGTACTCTGTATTTTGATTCAGAAGTTGAAGTATAATAGAATTTTGAAAGGTCCTTTTCAGCTTCTTTTTTTAAAACAAAAGCGGGTTTCAATAAATCTTATGTCTACCAATAACATCAACCACAACTGTTTTTTTTTATACCCTGCAGATGTTTGTAACGCCCAAAAATATTAGTCTAACACCCACCTTAAATTATACCCATCGACTCAGAATCACTTTCTGAGTCGATTAAACGATGTCCGTCCGTCCGTCCGTCTGGCTGGCTGGCTGGTTGTCCATGTAAACCTTGTGCGCAGAGTACAGGTCGCAATTTTGAAGATATTTTGATAGAATTTAGTATATGTCATTTTTTCTACCCAAGGACCAAGTCTATTGAAATTGGCTGAAATCGGTTCATTATTTCCTCTAGCCCCCATACAAATGTCCTCCCGAAATTGGACTTTATCGGTCATAAATGTTTAATTTATATAGGTATCTACACAAGTTTTTCTCCAAATAAAGTTTTTATATACCGAATTTATGTCACCAAATTTTGTTATGATCGGTCCATAATTAGTCATAGCTCCCATATAAGACCTGCTTCCGATAATCACTTTAACGAGCATAAATCTCCTTAAAATGTTGGTATACACATAAAATGTAACATAAATAACTTTCATATAGACATTAATCACATGACCAAATTTCATGGTGATCGGTCCATAATTTTTCATTGCTCCCATATAAGGCCCACTTCCGAAAATCACTCACGAATATAAATTATTGAAATTTTGAAAGAAAAATGTTTTTTCTCATTTACTTAGTGTAGGGTATTATAAGGTCGGGCTTGACCGACCATACTTTCTTACTTGTTTTTTTTGTCTTTGATATAACGTGGAATGGTTCTTTATAAGGAGATTGGAGAGGTTGACGAACTGTAGAATCTCGAATGAAATCGAAATCTGATTGTTAAAATTCTTTCGGTACGTAACTTGAGCTTGACCATGTCTTACTACCGTTTCGATAACCATCCACTTAAAAAAGCTTTTGCCAGTTATATTCACCTGAAAGTGGTTCAATTAATCAATCGAATCATTCATCAGTAACTGGATATTCGACAATGCGACTTTTTTTTTTTTTTTGTGACGTAGAACTTTACATTGTTGACATTTGATGCTAGGTTTTGTCCAAGTTGAAATATCCTTTTTTATATTTGGCCAAACAAATAGGCCTAAAATAATCTTGATTGAAGATTTTGAACTTGAATGAGAAACGTTATGTTACATATCAAAAACTGTTTTTCGAAAACATTTTGTTATGAATGGTCTAATCTTTTTTGTCAAAGTGTCACAAATAATTTTATGGAGAGTATTGAGCACTTGAGGTGCCTTCAATTCAAAACTTGTTGTTAATGATTTTTTGCATGAATTCCAGTTCGGCATCTTTCAAAAAAAATAGCTACAAAAACAATTGTCACACAAATTTGGTGGAAAAACAATTGTTGCAAAAAATTGGGAAAAAAAACTGCCACGAAGATGTCGTAATTGTCGTAAAAAATGTATGGGAAAATAAATTTTCTTCATATTTTTTTTTTTTTTTTTTTTCAAGGATATTTCGGGAATTATCTTGGGTATTCTTCTTGTCTGGCTCAAGAACTCAATAATCGCTCCAGGCGTTCTTGAGTTATAAGCGTAGTAACTAACGTCACTCTCTTTTATATATATAGAAGATAATCCGTACATGCCACTATTTTTATATGCATAATCAAGGTCTTTAAGAGTATGTTAAAACCTTTGTTTTTAGGCACAATATACAAAATTCGCAAACGTTTTAAAATTTTGCATGTTTGAGATGCTCTAATTTGAGATCCCACAGCGCTGCTCCTAAGGGATTTATGGGACTCACAAATAGACAGTAAAGTTAAATATCATCAGATTACTTGGCGTTAGTCAAATTAAACGTGGAGTTTTAGTAAAAAATAAAAATGTAATACTTAAACAGACTACACTACAGGTTACAAAGGGACACTTGGTGACAATTGGCAGTCCAATATATTACTTCTGGTGCGAAAATTTCAACTGTGTATTACACTGTACAAAATAAGAATTATAGGTACTTCTTCCTAGATTACCTAGAGGCACAAATGTGTCAATTATCGTCACGATAGATTACCAAGGTGATATAACGTAACCAATTGATTTATTGCACTATAAAGAGTACATAAGTGTTAAATGTCCCAAAAATGTATATATCAGAGTCAGCCAAGTAATCAGACATTAGTAAAAACTACTGCCTATTATGGATACATTGAATAATTGTAAAACTTCTTAATTCTGTAAATTTAAATTTGGAATACCTTCCCTTGTAAATGACTTTCTGTATGTGTTGCTTTGCAAATATGTCCAATACCAACGTTTCCCCCTCCCCAGTTTCCTGTTGTTTTTGTACTTTGCCGTTAAAGTTAAAGTCTTTATACTTTTAACTTAGGCACGCACTAACTTTGTCCTTATTTGGCTCTGGGTTCATTTTGTCGTTCGTTTATTGCTTTGGAATTTCTCGCGCAAAAACTGTCACTATAAATTATTATCAAAGATTATAAAGTCGACTGTCAATGAGTTAAATGGGAAATAAATCGAAATTCCGTTTTATTGTGTGAAAGTGTGTGCGTAAGTGCGTTTATACATTGAAACGAACGTTTTTGTTCGTTTGAGTGTAAAAGTGTGATAGTGTTTGTTAGTGTTTATTTTTGTGAAATAAAGTTATTTTTTTTTTTTGCTTTTAAAGTGTTTGTGTTAGTGGTGTGACTGGGTGCGTTTTTATGTCTGATCTGTAATCGGGGATAAACTTATGGAAAATGTGAACTTTATTAAACCTACATTTCTTTGCAATTTTCCATTTTAAATAGTAACAGGCAGAGATTTTGTATGGCAGAGCAGTGGATAAGAATGAGTTTAATTTTTAGGTTATTTGCTATTTAGGCGAGTTTGGAATTTTATTTGTTTTGCTGTTATTTTTTTTTTTTGTTGTGGTTATTGGTTCAAGATTTATGACATTTAGAAAAATTAAAGATAAAAACTAAAACAAGTTTTAGTTTGTCATAAACAAGGAAAGTAATTTAAAAGTAAAGCTATGTATAGACGGTTGTCAGATATTACAAAATTGTCAGATATGGAAATGTTCTGCCAATGTTAGCAAAAGGTAAGTTGCCAGTTTAGACGATTGTAAGAAATCCTTACAATTTCATTGCCAATGAAAAGTTGGCAGTTTACACGGTTGTGACATTGTTGTATGCCAAAATTTGCCATATTCGTTGTTAGACAACTGGTAGGGTGTACATACTGTTGGCATCCTTATTTCTTCAAAATTGAAGCCGGAACTTGCATTACGATCAATTAAGATCGTTACCGCACCATGGTCAATAATTGTTTGTTTAAAAATATGCATAACAAATCATTAAAAACTTGTCTTCTGAATTTTTCAAACTAGTCTTCCAAAAAAGAACTTCCTTTACAGCTCTGCAATTAAATAAAGACAATGATAATCTTAAACTTTAAAACAAATACACAATTTATCTTATAGCCAATTTGTATAATTAAAAGTATGTATATTTAATTTTATGTATAAATATGTTTACATAGTTATTTTCAAATCTAAATTGAAACACATGATGAAAGCCTGTCAACTCATTCATTCTTAAAAGCCTAACAAGTGTACAGGAAATCCTTAAGGAAAATATGTTGATTTTTGCCAGATAACAGGCAGACCAATAAACAAACCGACGGATGGACGGATAGACTGACAAACAAGCTAAACAAAATTAACCGACAGAAAACAAGATAAAATATTGTCGTTATTATTGCCCTGGATGTATATTTTTTATACACTTACACATGCATACGTAGTAACATAATATGGAAAAATTTTTCATTATTTTCATTACCTTAACAATAAATCAACTGTCAGTTGTAAGAAAATGAAATTATGTAAATTTCTGTTAATAAGACTTGTGACAGCTTTTTAAAGTAGAGTAGAGAAATATTCAAAATGCAAATGTAAAATTACAAATTGATGTAATGTAATGGACTTGTTTGCATTTCATATTATTATTATTATTATTTTGCTTGTTCATGTCTCTGGCCGACTATTTGCCGGAGAATAAGAAGTTGTAATAAAATTTAATTTATGTTTTCTATCTAAATAAATTATAAAACAAATAAGAGAAGTAAAGGATGTTTTTTTAAGCCCGATAGAACTTGGGGGTAAATGTCAAACTAACCTTTTTGTCATTTATGATCAGTATGCTCTGCCAAATCATCATGAATAGATTAACGCTTGCACAAATTTACTTTGAAAATCAGTCATCGATTCATGCAACTTATAGGCGTCTGTTTTATCGCAAAATTTTTTTCAGCGATGAGTCTCATTTTTATATTAACAGAGTTGTTAACAAACATAGTGCGACCAATCCACAGCA
Source organism: Calliphora vomitoria (assembly GCA_942486065.2). NCBI lineage: Eukaryota > Metazoa > Arthropoda > Insecta > Diptera > Calliphoridae > Calliphora > Calliphora vomitoria. The sequence continues at coordinate 33,615,885 of OW818030.2, forward strand.
GACCCTACAGACTTCATTACATTCAGAAAAATGCTCCACTTGGTGTGGTTTACACGGTGGTGGCCTCGTTGGACTTTATGTCTTTAAAATTAAAGCTGGAGCTCACGTTACGGTCAATGGAGATTGTTACCGCACCATGATCAATGATTTTTTGTTTGACAGTATGGATGACACTGATAAGGGCGAGATATGGTTTCTACAGGAAGCCGCTACGCACAGTGGTTTAGACACGTTTTCTTTTTTGGAAATAATTCGGTATCTCGGGAACTGTTGGAGATATTGTTACGAAATTTCATATGGTTGGAGCAGAGGTGCTTTTGAGTTTATTTGCATTTTTTCAGCTTCCATGCATGCAATATATGAAAAAACGTAAAAAATGTTCAAAGAGTGGAAGATTTGTGGAACTTCTGAGGAGTAAGTAAATGCTTTTTATACATTTACTTGATATTTATGAAAACCTTAGGTCTTAAAGATTGATATTTTAGTAAAATTAAATAATTTTAGAAATCTTTGGATTCTCATTTACCTTAAAAACTGAAAAAACTATAACATGTTGATTTTCCATGAAGAAAAATATAAAATTTGAATTAGTGTAAAATTTTAACGGTTAAAGATATCATAACAAAATTTGGAAAAAATGTAGATCCAAATGTCTTTAAATTAACGTTGTTATAACTTTTTACATTTTTTATTTTAAATAACGAAATTCCTAAACCGGGAAAAATGTGTTCCAAAAACTTAGTTTTTTTAGAAAAGTGCCTAATGTGACGTTATTTACCGCGCGATAGTAAAAACACTTTCTAACTATTTAAGAAACATTTAGAGCTATACAAATGTAGAGCTGTTTTGAGGATTGCTGCTTTGCCTTTTTTGGAATTTTTTACTCAAACCTAAAATTATTTTTGAAAATTGGCCAAGTTTGGATAGGCCTGTGGGGTGTTGTGTCAGCTTTAGTGAGCCAAATTTAGCTTTACACGCTTTAGCATTAAGTTCTCTTTTTAAATCATGTACAAATTGTGTATAGTCCCCAAGAAAAATTTTTTCTACAAAAGAAAACATTAAGAGACTTTTTTGGGAAAAAACGTAAAAAATACGGCCCCTTTTACATGTTCCAAATTTAGATGCGAGTAATTTTTTATAAGGCCAAGATAGCTGTTAGCAAGTTGTACCCTATCTTATTTAGAATTTTATCACCAATATAGCTGATATTTTAAAAATAAATTTCGAAAATCCGTTGACCCGTCATATCTAAAAAACCATAAAAAGATCGAGCAAAATTAAAAAAAATAAATCAATAAACCTAAATATCTTCTCTACTAATAGAGATAACCTACATATGTAAGTATATTTTTTGTAGATCTTCTTAAGGACTATTTCAGCTCATTTGGATCATAAATGGATTTTTGGCGATTTTTTTAAAAATTTTTAGACGCGAGGTGACCAATTTTGAGGGGCCACGTACTGGCCCCCATAAGCTCTAGGAAGCAGAAAATATGCAAACCAACTCGAAATTACCTCTGCTCCAATCGTGTGAAATTTTGTAACAATATCTCTAATAGTTCCCGAGGTAGCGAATTACTTCCAAAAAAAAAGAAAATTTCTAAACCACTGTGCTATGTGCCATATGGAGGCCGCAATCATCAATTTATTGAAATCAAAATTTGGCGATTACTTGATATCGAGAAAAGGACTTGTCCATTGGCCTCCAAATTCGTGCGATTTGAGACTTATCGATAATTTTCTGTGGAGCCAAGTCACTGGTTTAAGCCAGAAACAATTAACGCATTGAAGTCAACATTTTTGTGCTAGTTGTGCACAACTGGCCCAAAATCAAAAAAGTGGCCCAAAATTAAACATCCGGAATGCACTTCCTCAAGAACAGCCGCGTCCAGAATGCTCTTCCTCAAGAACAGCAGCGGTGGCCAAATGAACGAAATCAGTTTCAACTGTTAATATATTGATCATTCTAATTGTTTGATTAAAATTTATTTTTTACACTTTCAGGATATATCGGACTTAAAAATCACCCTTTATTATAATTTATTTTTTTACTGGTTTTGTATTGTATTTTATAGGCAAAGTTGTAAATATTTTGTGCAAAATCCTTACAAATATAAAATCAATGTTTTTAGTATCAATATAAATTTAAAATGAAAATTGTTGTCATCATCAAAATAAACAAATTTCGTTAGTATGCAAAATACCATGATATATATCAATTTAGCGCTTTTTAATGCGGTTTAATAAAATCAGTATTGAATTGGTTCTGTTTACTTTTTTAAACAGTTCTTCGAAATAAACCGAAAAATATTGATTTATTTTAAGGATGCAACAAAAGAAAGGAAATGTATTAAATTTGGTTTTCTTTAGTCATAAGGCGAAATAAAAAATTATTCAATAGTCAAATCATTGTATACTGTACACCAGGGGTGCCCAAAAGTTCCTTATGGAAGAGCAAACACAAATACATTTAAAGAAAAACTAATTTTTAGTCAATTTTTATACCCTACACCACCATAGTGGGGAGGGTATAATGGATTTGTGCAGATGTTTGTAACGCCCACAAATATTAGTCTAACACCCACCTTAAAGTATACCGATCGACTCAGAATCACTTTCTGAGTCGATTAAACGATGTCCGTCCGTACGTCCGTCCGTCTGGCAGGCTGGTTGGTTGGCTGGCTGTCCATGTAAACCTTGTGCGCAAAGTACAGGTCGCAATTTTGAAGATATTTCGTTAAAATTTGGTACATATAATTTTTTCGGCTCAAGGACGATCCCTATTGAAACTGACTGAAATCAGTTCATTATTTCACCTAGCCCCCATACAAATGTCCTCCCGAAATTGGACTTTATCGGTCATAAATGTTTAATTTATATAGGTATCCACACAAATTTTTCTCCAAACAAGTTTTATATATACGGAATTTATGTCACCAAATTTTATTATGATCGGTCCATAATTAGTCATAGCTCCCATATAAGGCCTGCTTTCGATAATCACTTTAACTCACATGAATCTTCTAAAAATGTTGGTATACACATAAAATTCAACATAAATAACTTTCATATAAACATTAACCACGTGACAAAATTTCATGGTGATCGGTTCATAATTTGTCATAGCTCCTGTGTAAGGCTCACTTCCGAAAATCACTCACGAATATAAATTATTGAAATTTTGAAAGAAAAATGTTTTTGCTTATTTACTTAGTGTAGGGTATTATATGGTCGGGCTTGACCGACAATACTTTCTTACTTGTTTTTGTTGTAAAAACCCAAACAAACAAAGAATAAAGAAAAAAATACATACTTTTTTAAACAATACCGTACGATAAACAAAAACAAAATCTACATTGATGATCGCTGTCGTCAATGTTTACCAGCAAAGCATTCGAAAGTGTTGTTGCTTTTCACTTGCGTGTATACAGTGAAGATCGACAAAAAAACAAACAAGACATAGTTGTTTGTGTATTTCATATTGCTAGTGCTGAGTGCTGTATTGAGTATAGAAACACACAGCCTATAGCTGTAATGTATCAATTTTTCCAAATTCTATTTTTTCTAATGATCATAATATTTACAGCGTAAAACAATAATTTACCGAAACAACTAAATTGAATTTTTAATTACATTATGTTAATGAGGTTCTTTCCCTGTAGTGTGATTCTCATAATAGTACAAAAAAATACAACAGTGTTACCTCAGTTACTATCTCATGTTACACTACTTGTCCGTACTTTATAATATATGTTTTATTCTTCTTCGCTTTATTCAGCATCTTCTATCATGTATATCTTCTTACAAAAATTATACATGATGATAAAGATACAAAATATGTATTAGTATATATTTTTTGTCTCTTTCCAACCAATGATCTATTCATGAATATAGTTTAAAAGCTTTTTTTTTACATATTTACTTATGTGTACGTACCGAAGTGCATATTTCTGAAAACGGAATAAGAGGTCTGATGTGAAGTTAGAAAACGACTATATGATCTTTTCAATTCTGGCAGTGAAATATTAAAGAATAAAATCGGAAGATTTAGATATAAATTAATTGAAAGAAAAACGTGGTACTGAGAATTTTGAAAAAAAATTTGAATTTTATAAGTGAAAATCTTTTGTTTTTTACATAAGTACTTATATATTTAAAATTATTTGGATTAATTTAAAATTATTCCAAATCCACATTTTTACCATTAACAAAGACAACTCTTTATAAAGGTAATTATTATAATTAATATAATTATTAGATGTTATTCTAATATGTTGTTAAATTTAATAGAAAATTTAACCACGACCTCTCGAGTGACTCTACGACCTTAAGCCAAGATTTGGGTTACACGTGGCATGGTCAAGGCATTAACTCGAGAGCAGATCTTTTTATTCCCGACGAAAAAGAATCCTCCAGGATTCATGTTTCCAGAATCGAATCTACCTATATACTTAGTATTGCTTGAAACCAGCAAACACACAACAGTAAAGGTGTCATTGTAATCATCTGTTTAAAAGCCTTCCCTCAGTTACGCTTATTGTCTTGGACACCGCATATAGACATATATTCCGGCCTATCTCAACAAACACAAAACTCCATATCTTTAATATAAATACTGAAACATTCATGCAAAGAACTATTCTAACTTAAAAATAACTAATTAACTAAAATCTAATAGTTAAACTTATGTTTTATTTCAAATCTAAATTCTAATATGCTAACGTCAGTTTTCTAAAATATTATCTGAACTAACTACCTACATATAGTTATATCTATATAGCTATTTCCATTTCAAGTTACTAAGATAAATTAACTACACTAAATTAAGTTAAATTTATTAAATATAAAGAAAAAAAAATACTAAAATTATAACAATAATTAACCCATTGCTATTCAAAATTTCAAACTAAAATGTCAATATTTTCATAATCAAATTATTATTATTCTTTTATTGTATAATATTTACAAGAAAACTAATAAGAATTACATAATTGCTTTATTTTGTCGCATTTACTAACATTATTTTTATAAATACAATTAAAACTATAATTACAATTTAAACTTTTATACTAAAACCAAAATAATACTACATTAAACTACGCTGTAAATCGAATCCAATCACATCAGCAGAAGGCCTTCCGCATCGTTGGAATCGAGACCCTAATGTAAGTCAAAATTGTATTTTTTTTTTATTTTCTTTATTTTATTAAACCTATCTTTGAGTTGTTTTTTTATTATTAACATTCATTCATATGTAATCTCTTTATTTTTACAACAAAGAAATTTTATCGCATGCTATGAATATTTAGTTTGAGCTAATTGTTTATGCTCAATTGCAGCTTTAAGGTTTCTCTGTTATAACTTAATTACTCTTATTCAAGTTTACCTTTAAAGAATTTCGAAATGTAATGTTGAGTGAAAAGATTTTTTTTTATGTGCTTAAGAGTTTTGTTTTAATTTCAAATATAATGAACTTTTGTTAAAATGATTGGTCTGTAATTCTCTTTTAATGTAGAACTTCAGGGATAAAAATGAGGTCAGTGTGATAGGGGTTCTTCCAGAAATTATGGCCACGGAAAGAAACAAGGAAGGGTGGGTTAAGAGGCTAAGCTTTAACATCAAAGCTGATTTTAATAGATTTAGCGAAAATTTGAGGAATTATTTTTATTATCAAAGGGCAATTAAATCGCACGTAGTTTTTTTTATTGTACGTAATTGGTCCCATGGAACAAGATCCCCGCCCACAACTCCCGATCTAGCTAGCTAGCCAGTACGTGCGTATAGTTCCTTAAAGGTGATCACATAAATTAGCTTAATTAACTAAATAAACTAAACACAGACAAATAATGATTACATAGCTAAGAGCATTTACAAAAACAAATGAGCTGTACACACATTATTATAAAATCACACATCTTCTAAAAGCTTTTATTAAACTGTTTGTTGAAGAGTATATCAGAGACTGGTTGAAATCAAGAATATTTACCGCAAATCTTGGACACAGTTTTAAGTCCAAACAAGACTTAGCCCACAGCGGAGTGATCTATCCACTACTTTGGCTTACTGCTGTTAACTTATAGCACTAGATAAATAAGGAATAAAAGTTGTTGCTTATGCGGACTATGTGATGATATTGGTATCATAGTTGTTTCCGGATGTGATAAATGATATCATGTCCGATGCTCTGAGATTACCCGCTAATTGGGCTACGAAAAGTGGTGATCTAAGCTGCTATCTTTGAACTCAAGGTACGTGAGTCTCATTTTTGCCTATCATTATTTCTACGAAACTAGAATTGGTTAAGTACTTTTTATGTCAACAAAGTAGCTTCACTAAACTTCTTTGTTTTATCTGCTTATGGTATAACAGAACAAAACATGAGTATTGGATCAAGAAAGACTGGCATCTGAGAGAAAACATAATATTATAAACCCGCCTTTGCTTTCCAGAGCTAAGATCATTTTGGCTTTTTTATACATCAAATTGGGACTTATGTGAAGGCATACTGATTTTTGTTTTGCCTTTCTTTCAAGAAAGTGTTAGTTTTGAATACCGTAAAACTAAAAGCTGCTTTTTTGATGGCAAACAAATAAAACTTTTAATGAAAGGCAACGATTTTTGTTGGAAGTTAGAGGTCCGAAAATTATGAGGAATTAGTTAAAGACCTTTCAATTAACCTTTTAATTAATCTTGCATGTAATATGAGCATAAAAGCACACTATCTGCACAGTCATTTATATAAGTTTCCTGAAAATCTTGGATCGTATAGCGAAGAACAAGGAGAACATTTCCATCAAAATTTAAAGAACAACAAACATATACTTGTTTACTGCAGCCATATATGTAATTGATACAATCATGTGATTCATAAGTTAACCTTATTATATTAACTACAATCATATAAATAATTACTGTGACTATAATATTGTTAATAAACTTGCCAAAATGTTTAAATGGTAGCAGTAATCATGCACAACTACATTTATCGAATATAATTAAAAGTAGTATTAGACAACAAAATCATTGTTGACTTATTTTCTTTATGTCTAAAAATTAAAATTGATATTATATGCAATTCTCAATGCTTTGCATGATAAATTACCTCCATATTACTGAAGAATCGCGATTTTCAAAAATTAACATTTCCAGATATTGCGATATACATTTTGTTTAGATGTAATTTTTACGAATGTTTTTTGGTTTATGGAATTTTTGAGTCCTTATAATATTTTGATTTTAGTATCAACTAAAATGAAAGGAAAATAGCACAGGAAGTTCTTTTAAGTTTCTATCTACTCCCAGGTATTTATAATGTTTTGTAATGTACTATTGCTTCAGATGTCATGAAAGTGACATTCACTTTGTACTTTGTACTGTATCTGTATTAGGGTATTCAATCGAATAAACGTTAATCGGCTAACCGATTAATTTTGGTCGGTTGACTATTCGAATAATTTAAAACTGGCGGTTTTCAAATAACAAATAAACCGATTAATTTGTGTAGATTAACCAATTAACCGAAATTTCTTCTTTTTTTTTGTACTTTATATAGAAATATGGTTTGAAACATAAATGTAAATATTTATCCCTTCTAGCGATAGCTTTTTGAAGTATAGCTCAAAAACTGAAACTAAGGAATTTGTAAATGACATTTTGTCTAGAATGTTCCATGATGAACTTTGTCCTAATGAGATAGAGGAAGACATGATAATAGACGAAACTGAAGACATTACTGAAACGAGTGTTTTATCAGGACTCCAATTGTATAGGAAGATTTTATATGCTTAAAAAAACAGAATAAAGAACTGAGAAATTTGATAGTCTTTCTCATGCCTTACTTTCGATTTCTCCAACATCTACAATCAGTGAGAGAGTTTCTTCCAAATCGTTTGTAATTTCATTTTTCATGTGCGACCTCACAAAGTATATATATTCTGGATCGTTATAGCTAGCGGAGTCGATATAGCCATGTCCGTCTGTCCGTCTGTGTGTTGAAATCAAATTTCCGTAGCCCCAAAATAACTTACAAACATTATTGAAACATCAATATATCGGGAATTCTCTCGGCTCAGTTGCTATTTAAACTCGGTCCACATATGGCTGAGATATAAGGAAAAAACCAGGGCAACCTCGATTTTAGGCCTACCTTTTGTATCTATATCTGGATTACTAACCCCCATATGCATAAACAAATTTTAAATTTATCAAAGGTTTATAAAACAAATTTTGTATGGACATTTTGTTATATAAACCTATATATTAACATATAGACAATATGAGTATCTAGTGATATATATTTCAGTCCATTGCAAAGATATATATATGGCTAAAGTAAGTTGAACCTACAATAGGTCAAAATAGGGAAAATATTTTTTAACCCGAATTTTGTTTTTACAAAAAAAAAAAAATTGTTGGCTACATTTTTTTTTTCACTAATAAATTAAAAAAAAAATTTAAAAAAAATGGAAAAAAAAATAAAAAAACTATTTCGAAAAAAAAAAAATATTTTGAAAAAAAAAACAATTTTTAATTTTGCCTACCTAAAAATATTTAATATTTATATTTTAAAGTATAATTTGGTGAAGGGTATATACAGCCGAGTATAGCTCTCTTACATGTTTTTTGCTGGATTTGTAATAAAATTCAAAAATCAATTATGCGTATGGGTAATATTTAATATGGTTATGTATAACATATTAATCATACGCTTCCTTAGTATGCAATAATTAATACTAAAGTTGAACTTTCTATATCGCATTAAATTTTTATACCGTGTAATAGAATACAAAATATGATGTCACTATATGTAAAATTTCTTGTTATATCCCTGCTGTTAGGTTAGAAAAATTAACGAATGTTGGGTTAATCGACCATTTGGTCTATTCCACTTTTTATTATTTTTTTAATGAACATAGATTAAATATGTAATAGGTGGGATTCCCTTTCTGTGATTTTTGTTGTGAAGAAGCCGAAATATTTGCAAATGCTTGGTTCACTTTGTGTGCAGTTTTTTTAATAAAACAGACTTGTTTTACTTACGACATGGCAAACTTGAACGAAGATGAAATATGAGAACTGCTCAATGCAGAAAGTGACTCCGATATTTCAGATTCGGAAATTGAATATATTTCACAAAACATATAAACCAAACTAATAAATACTTATTTTTGTTTAAGTAGATGTAAAAAATCAAAGAAACCCAACGAAAATATACTAAGCACCAAATGGCCCCTTAACCTAAGATTCGTACTTTTTTATTTTTCTCAGTCCTGTTTTAAGTGAGAGCCTTGTATATTTGTATACAGCATTGGTTTATAAAAAGACCACGTGTGCTAAAAAACTAAGTCAGTATATATAACCGTTCAAAAATTACAAAGGAAACAATTAAAAAATTAAACCAAATGGACCAAACAACAAGTTTAAGGTACCTTAAGTTACTTAGGATATTTATGAAGAGTTTAAAAGGGTTATTGGATAAGACAGGCCAAACATTTACATATGCACAGGAAAACAGATTCGAAGTAGCAACCGAATTTGTTGCCAATCGCATAATTTTGTTGCACACATAGAATTTTTCGGTTCTATCAATATAAAATCACTTGATAAAGACAAACTTCGGTTGAAGCAACCAAACTTTTATTACCCCTTCTAAAATTATGTAGCCACAACTGAAAAATTCGGTCTCTAAGGTAGAATCATTCGATTGGCAACAAATTCGGTTGCTATAACGAATCGGTTTTCTCTGTGTTTCCATAAAATGTAGGATTTCAACTATTGTATTCAATGCTAATACGTAAGTTATTTAAATTAAAAAAACACACAAGTTTGTTGTTGCTCTTCATTTTCTTTTCTGCGATTCTTGTTATTGTGTTTGTGAATATTGCAGATTTTAATGATTTTTTAATTTTTTCTTAATAAATATAGCTATAATAATTGGTTATAGCTTTCATATCGAGCATAATTACACTGTGCAACAAGAAAACCACCTTCAATAATTCCAATGGGAAATTAAAGTATCCCATTAAGTAAGCAGGACTGCCAAAGGGTTTTTAAGTTAGTTTGAATTTCATTTTTATGGCCTCTTGAAGTTGGGCCATTTTTGACCATCTTTTGCACTATGAGTAAAAATTAAAAAAAAAAAAGTTAAAACTATTCTAGATCAAATGAATTAGAAAAAGTTTTGAATGGACCAGCGAATAGTGAAATATACCATGGAAAATTTTTAGAAATTATTCAGAAAGTTTTTAAGTTTTTTTAAATATGTAATAGAAAATTGTGGGATTTCCCTTTTTCGATTTTTGTTGTAAAGAAGCTCAAATATTTGCAAATATAAAACCACGTGAGCAAAAATAAAAGACCACGTGAACTAAAAAAATAAGACAGTATACATGTAAAATTTAAAAATCGTTTTTTTTTTTTTTTTTTTTTTTTTTTTTGCAAAATATTCAGATCTTATTCTGAAAATAAATTGTAGTATTAATAAAATTTCAAATTCATTTGAAAAATACAATGAATGTCATGTAGTGCATTTTAATCCAAAATTGATAATTTCTTTATATTTGACCACCATTTGTTAAAATAAAGGAAAATATATATCTTTCCCCATTGGATTCAATGCAACGATAAGTGCAATTACATTCCATTAAATATTTGTATACCCTTCACCTTCGAGAGAAGGATATATATAAGTTTGTCATTCCGTTTGTAATTTCCACAATATAATGTTCGGACCCTATAAAGTATATATATTCTGGACCCTTATAGATAGCGGAGTCGATTAAGCCATGTCCGTTTGTCTGTCTGACTGTTGAAATCAATTTTCTGAAGACCCCACGGAGATATGAGCAAAAATCCGAGACAACCTCTATTTTTGGCCTATTTTTGATCTATATCTCGATTGCTAAGTCACAAATATAGATAATATGATTATCTAAAGATAAATATTTCAAAGTCCATTGCAACGATGTATATAAGGCTATAGCAAGTTGGACCTACAATGGGTCAAAATCCCGATTTAACCCGATTTTTTTTTTGTCATACATTTTTTTCACAATAAATTAAAAAAAATAAATTCAAAAATTCGAGACAACTTCATCAAAATTTCATAAAAAAACGACAATTTAATGCATGCTTTGACAAAAGAAGCAAAAAAACGTATGTTTGGATGTGTGCTGGTTTCATTGCTTTGCGTATTTTTTTGGTGTTTCATTTTGTTTGGCGTTGTTGTTTTTATACTCTTCAACTTCGTGAGAAGGGTTTATATAAGATTGAAATGGATCCACAACAAAGGTGATCGGTACATAAGATTCGGCATGGCCGAATATGGCACTCTTGTTATACATTTATACTTTTTTTCAATTTTCACTCATTTCTATTATAATAATATTTGAATACTCAACAATTATATTTACACAAAGATTAAATATTGAATTGTTTCATCCATAGTTGCTAGCATGTAGTATCATGGTTGCTAGTTAAAAAAAACTATTGAATATAAATTCATTTCAAAAATATTTTTCTTTTTATTGCCATTGGAACCAATGAATAAATTCCTTTAAGCTCACGTACTTTTACGCGTTTAAATGGCTGTTGTTTTAATCATAAAAAGCACTTGTGTGACTTTTTAAAATTAAAAAAATAAACGTTGAATGCAAGAATTATAAATCATAAAAGAACATTTAAAATGCTATAAAATGTTGCATTTTATGAGTTTTATTGCTTTTAATGTTAAGACAAATTTATATGTTTTATGGGTGTTCTTAAAATAAATGTTATTTTATTGTTTAAATTTTCAATAATTTGCAAAAAAATTTATTTGAAATTAAAGATAAAATTATGATTAAAGTAACTAGACGCTACTTATTTAGAAACATAAAATTTGGAATTCAATTACAAATGGGAATTTTGAATGCAAATATCAAAGAATAACAAGAAGTGAAACGCTGTCAAAAAAAACCTAAGTCGGTTGTCATAAAAAACCTAACTCTATGAATGTATTGGTAACATTTTGTTTATACGTATTGGTGTGTACACCACTTTCACCACACTCCCCAAACACACATAGGTGTAAAAAAGCTACCTTAAAAATTATAACAAAATTGTATTACAATTAAATATAAAAATTCAAACAATTATCAAATTATTTGTTGTAAATTTGACCTGAAAAGATTTTATAAACAGATTTTTCTGCTTTTTCTCCCATAATTTCTGCAGAAATTTAATTTTTTTGAATTTCTTATTAATTTTCAATACCAAATTTTACAAATGTGTTTTTTTCAGTTTTAATTTCAACCCCAAAAAATTAAAAGTCAAAAAAATTAAAAACAAAAATATTTTTCGTTTGTGCAAAATATACATGTTTCGGTTATTTTAATGGTAAATATGTGTGGAAAAAAATAAAAGAATATTATGTGTATGTGAAAGAGTGTGTTAGAATCGCAATTTTATTGCAATTTTGAAGAAAAAGTTTTGAAGTCAAATCTCTCTCTCAAGTGTGTTGAATTCACATACTACTTGTATGTGAGAAGAGAGAGAAGTTGTTGTTGTAAAAAAATTGAGAGGCTTCCCTTCTTGTTATTCTTTGGCAAATATTGTCATAAAAAATAATTTCTGGATAGAATTGAAATATTTTAAAATTTTCTACCGCATAGATGACAATTATATAGACAACTGGAGCCAAAAAGTCTGTTGTCAAAACCATAATTCACATATTGCCATGTATTTGTTATTGTATCACCCATATTTGTGAAAAGAGAGACATTTTTTCCATTAATTCTCTCTCCTTCCGTTCTATATGTTTATTCTATGATTGATACCTTATTTTAGCTAAATTTCAACTTTTATCAAAACACCCTTTAAAAATGAAAAATACATAAACGAATTGAAAGAAAAAAAACACATTTCAAGCTGAAAATCATCATTCTCATTATTCTCGTTAAACCATCATAAAGTAAACAGTAATAAAAACAAGCAAACAACGAAAAACAAAACGAAGAAAAAAGAACATGGCAATTTCATTACATACCAAGAATATGATGACATTTAATATATAGAAAGCAGCAAACAAAAAATAGAAATAAAAAAAGAACAAGAAAAATAAAAGGAAATTGTTACATTTCATTGCAAATACAACTCATCTACAGACACTTTCAGTAACATGCATGTTGCTCACATAGAATACATTTAAAAATATTGTAGTACGAGTACATACGTTGAATAGATATCTATGGATGTACGTATCCATGTATGTACAAATGTACTTCTTCCCATTGGTTAAGCGCTAATTCTATCAATGACATACAAATCCGTGTGTTGTACATGTACCATGAAATATACATATGTATGTATGAATTAATACAACTGCATATAAATACAATATACACTTACACAATATACAACAATCCTACATATGTCATACAAAAGGAAGGAAACAAAAATCGAGAGCTAAAAAAAATTTATAGCAGCTACAAAAGGGTGCATGACATTTGTAAATATAAACATGATGTTGATGTTTGAATATTGCAAAATATTCATTTGAATGAACATGAAAGCAAGAGCAAGAAATTCAACCAATAAACAATTTGGTTAGTAGAATTCATTATGTAGGAACTGTGATTTTTTAAGTATTAGATTCTTGGTATTCATACAGACCAATATCTCCTTATATACCTTAAAATCTGTGTTGCCAGAACTCGTTCTACAAAAAATTCTAAATGACTATCCAAAAAGTGCAATTCTGTATAAAACATGTAAGAGATCTAGTAACTCTAGAAACCAATCACTCCCGAATGGATATATCAAGAATTGATTTAAAGCTGCCACAGCACACGCCACTGCAATCACCCATAAACTGCGAAATAGGAACAAGGTCCTTAAGGGCCTAGCCGGCTGCACTTGGGGTATGGACAAAGAAACCTATGTAGCTCCAGTGTGGTCGCCTTTGTTAAGGTCAGGGTCCCCATGATACCCTCCACATTTTCAACTGTCCCGCCAACTATACTTCACTGTGTCCAGTGGTTTTATGGATCCACCCAGTAGAAGTGGCACAATATCTTGGACTTGATCTCGCAAAACCCCCAGACTAAATATTGTATAATTGTTCGCGATGCTACAACAACAAGTACAGAAATCACAACTACATACAGATTGGTGAAATAAATAAACTTTGCATATATTGCAGTGTTTTAAAGTTCCCTAAAAAATCTCCGGGAATATGGCGTTCAAACGGTAAAGTTGTTGTGCCACAAATTATTGAGCCGCCTGAGCTGCTTCTATCTCTGGGAATATGGCGTTCAAACGGTAAAGTTGTTGTGCCACAAATTATTGAGCCGCCTGAGCTGCTTCTAAGTTACATTTTCGGCGCTGTGACGGTGGATACGCAACCACAATCAAACTGCGCAGTATAAATTAACAACAAAGTCTTAACTGACATAAAAATTCCGGCTTCAATACGGGTCATAAATAGTTTGCAGAGGCAGAGACCTGATACGAAAACAGCACTTCGATGTTAACCATATAAAATATGTGAAAACTCAAACCAAACGTTTGGTTTTGGATCAAAAAATGCTTACGAAAAAATTAAGCAACGTATAACAATGCTCCAGGAGGGACAGGCAAAACATTCCTCATCAATTTAATAGAGGCGTCGGTTTGAATACTGAATTGGATTGCACTCGCAGTGGCATCTTCGGGAATTGCATCGACGTTTTTGGACGGCGGATACACTGCGAACTCAGCACTCAAACACCCATTGAATTTGAACCAAACAGAATCACCAACTTTCAAAATCAGCAAAAGCTCCGGCATGGCCACAGTCCTTAATACGTGCAAGTTATTATTTCGGATGAATGCACAATGGGATGTAAGAAATTGCTCGGCCGGATTTTCAAGGAAACAACCAACTGATGGGAGGTTATTCCTTGATCAAAGCCCGAAGATGAGTTGAACACTTGTTTGAAATATTCATACCTTTGAAACCGAGCCGAATCGACGAACTTGCGAGTACATTTGCTGCAAGACCCTTCTCCTGAAACATTCTCAAAACAACTGTTGGACATCGGAAATGAAAAATTCCAATTGATCCCGCCAGAACTTCTGTCAAATGCAAATGAATATTCAAGCAGTTGTTGACAAGGTATTCACAAGTCTTACAACCAACTACAAAAACTCAGATTGTCCGACACTAATGTACGATAGGGTTATCTCATATTTTTGAAACCTGGGTGGTTTAAAGCTCTTAGTATTGATCTTTGTAGTAAATTGTACCTGTTTTATTTGGGTCTACTTCTATCTTACTTCCTTTACCCAGTTTCTTTTTCACAAAGCTTTGGTCATTATATCACGTTCATAAAGAGAATAGAGTTACGAGATCAGTTTCCTATGCCTAAGAAATCTACCATCGTACACTGCTTAAATTCCAGTGAGATCTCAATATGATACCATGAGTGTTTCAGTAACATTAAGATAGGCTTGCTGAATACTTGAGAGGTGTGTACAACCTAAAAGTCTGTATAAATGAAAATATGATAAGTCTATTTTGAAAAATTTGTTCATAAAAATCTTTTACCTACAGCTTATTGAAACGTAGTTAAGAAAGAATTAAAGTCTGAATATTTTATCATAACGGTGGATGATAAAATTCTCCATGCTATGCAGAATCTTCGAAAATATCCCAATAGTTCACAAGGAAATTATTTCCTCTCCAATCTCAGATTTTGAATAAAATCTACGCACCCCGGGAAGTGAGTACTAAAAACATTTTCAAGTGCTTGTTAGTGATTTAGAATCTCACTAAGTCAGTTAAAATACCTGGTACCGTTCAATGTATTTGCTAGAATCTATCTACGGGTTTCATTCTGTGATTTCGATTGGGGTAGGACTACAATACTTTGCTGTTGCAGTCGATATTGAAAGCCCAACGTTCACGATTTAGAATAACTCTTCTTTACTTTGGTATCGAGGATAACTTTAAAACAAACTATCGAATCTTTAACCACGGCCATACTTTTAATTTTTTTCTTGAGGATCTCATTGCACTTAGACCAGTATATTCATCTCGCATGAAAAATCATTTTATACCGATTTTATTTTTGCCTTAAGGGTCATTCACTTTCTGTCAAGTAAACTATCAACTGGTCAATTTTGTTCCTACAGACTTTTGGTAACCGTCACACATATCTGTTAATGGAGTGTATAACTGTTTCGATACGTTTTCGCCGAATTCTGTATGAATTTAGACCAATGATCCACACCAAAGGTGAAATTTTTGTACTTTAAGCATGTTCTCTATTTTTCAAACTATCCGGCATCAACCTGCTCTGTTGGCATCATTCTAGTTAAAAGATTCAGAACAGGAGTAACAAGGTCTATATGGCAATCTGCCCTTGCAAGAAGGCAAATGGTACCAATTGAGGTATTACGCCGAAGGGTATCAATTGGATTATCAAAGCTGTTGTTAAACCCCTTTTTGTTCTATGGAGTACTGGAGTGCTGGCATGCCTTGCAGAATGCTTCTCACCGGAAGGCCGTGCAAGGGGTTCTAACACAGTTTTTACTTTTTTAAACTGGCTTTCAGATGGTGATAGAAATGGCTCTCAATTATGCTGTGAGACTGAATGCTGGCTGCTCGTGGTCTGGTAAGAAACTTGGGTACTCTAAGATACTTGACTACTATGGGAACAGGCATAATGTCGATTACTGCATTGCAAAACCATTTTTTGACATGCCATTCCATATAATAATTCTGAATAGACATATTTGGTTGTGCGGTCTCTACCCCCTGATGTTCTCATAAGGGTATATACTGATGCCTCTAAAAGGAGTAATAGTGTCGGTGGGGGTGTTTATCTTTATCTAGAACTGTGGGACAAACTCCTACTTTAGGCTACCTAATTTCTGCACTGCTCTTCAGGTGGAAATTACTGCCATTAAACGAGCATTGAACTGGCTGAGATATTATAGCATATCTGGAGATGCTTATATGTATATTTACTGATAGCAAGGCTGCCGTTAACGGTGTCACTATGGAAATCAGGGTAATTGTATAGCAGACGAATCGGCCAAAGGCGGAACGATAATGGATTAGAAGGCGATTGATCCCTTTTGTGGTATTTCCTTTGCAAAATATAAGATGATTGTACAGCAGAAACTATATGAGACTGCACAGAACAGGTGGACTAATGAATCCGCCTGTGTTGCGAGGTCGACCTGGCCTGTATACGATTCCGGCAGGATGAATCTACTTATAGAATTCCGTAGGGCTAATTTTTCCTTTTATTATAGGACACTGCATAATTGGAGCACATGCTAGAAGAATGGACCTAAGGTTTAACGACTACTATAGAAGCTGTCGAAACGAAGAAGAGGAAGAGACTGTGTCCCACCTATTCTGCCAATGTCCGGCTGTGACAAACTTAAGGAAACATATTATGGGAACCCTCTTCCTCTTGTGTTTAGATGAGTTATCAAGGATGAATCTGAGATGCATTCATTCCTTTATCAAAAAGCCTGGTTGGTTCACCTTGAAAACAACGGATGTAGTATAAATATTCTATTGTTTGCTTCTTGGGTATCACAATGGGATCAGTTTTGAAGGGACTCAAGTGTGCTTAATGATACAATTAAATGAAATATTTGTTTTGTTACGTTCTTAGTTGAGAATCTTGCTGATATTCGTATTGTGGACATGCAAATAGCCGAATTTTCTAGGCCCCTTAGGACTATGGAAGCAGATCATTGATTTAGACACACTGGTAAAATACAAGTAATTCTGATATTGATTTTATTTTTGGATAATTTTCGGGCTAAAAAAAATTTAAATTTTCCACACAAATTTTAAATTTTACAGTTCGGTTTAGAACACTTTTTATGTTTAGTCATCCTAAATATTCACTGGGTTACTTTCAAGCATTATATATACCAACAGTTAAACTCATGCATTTATTGTTGTTGTTCATCGAATTTTGTAAAGTGTAAACGTCAGCAGGAATTGTATACACATTAATACTAGATTTCCTGTTGCTAAATGAATGTGCATTGAATGGGAGACTGAGTGAGTGAGTCAGTCACTCAGTCAGTCAGCCATACAAGCAGCCAGTCGTTCTTTAAAATAACAATAGAGGGGAGTTGTCAATGTTGATTAATTTTGGTTACTTTGTTGTAGTTCAAAGGCTTTAAGAAATTGCTATTAAATGGATTTAGAATTTAAGAGAAATGCAAATATTTAATTGGAAAAATATAATTGAATTTATGTTTTTTTAAGAAATATAATCTCGTTTGTTGTACAATTACAAAATAAGGAATTAATTAATGAAAGCTCAATACAAGTTATGAGTAAAAATTAATCAATTTTATTATAGACCGTAATAACATTGGAATTAATCAATTCTATAATGGAAATATAAACAGAAAGTAATTACGCTGAGCTACACTGATTTATTTTTTATTTCTCAGTCCCTTAAGCAAAATGTCTAAACATTTTTATTTATTTGTAGCACCGTGTAATTGTTAAAAATACTCTCTAATATCAAATTTACCCCATTGAAGCTTCTTGTCATCAAACAAAACACACAAATATATAGACACACAACAGACATTGGTAAATTGTTGTAATGCGCTTAGTATTTTACAAATGAAATTCTACAATTTTTATTTATTTAGCTGACAATTTAAAACCATCCTCCAAAAAAAAAAACGAAACATGTTGTTCATTTGAATTTGTTGTTTCACCAACATTTAGCCTTTAACAAACCGTTAAAATCTTTTGTTTCAATAAATGGAAAAACGTTCGGCCAAATGAACGAAAATAAAAAAAGCAAATATAAAGTTTTTTTTTATAAAATGTATCCTTTATTTTGTACAATTCTGCGCAAATTGGTTGTGTCTGACAATCCTTCTTTATCACTTAAATCAATAAAGTACCTCCATAACAATTTTGCTGACTCCAAAAAAAGTTCATACAAGCACACTTGCACACGCACTTAAAATGAAAAAGGACTTTTGGACATCAACACATACGAGCGCACATTAGGGTGGCCGTTATTTTGCAGTTTTTGTATGCTCTCAAGGCCTAAAATTGTTCTCATTATCTAAAGTCCAATGTGAAAATTTTAGCAAAATTAAACTAAGCAAACCGTTTCTTGAAAATTCCAGCCAACTAGCTCCTTTGCGCAGACAGACGGCCGGACGAACATACACGCAAAAAAAAAAAAAAAAAAACATAGTTGTGCATTGTTACTTTAATCATTTCAACATTTGTGCATGTTTACTGCAATCATTTCAACATTTTTAACAATATTATAGTCACAGTAACTACATATATGATTGTGGTAACAATAAATATGTTAATTTACGATTTAAATGATTGTATCAACCATTTATATGATTACAGTAAACATGTATATGTTTTTGACAACCATTTATATGATATTTAAAAAATCTCGAAGTATGATTCTTGGATAGAAATTACTGATTTTTTATATTTGTGTAGGTTAATGTTTTTTCCGGAAGTGGTGCTTATATGGAGGCTATGACCAATTATGGCCGATCATCCTAAAATTTGGTACAGCGATTTCTTTGTATATGAGTATTATTTGTGTCGAATTTTAGCATGATAAATATATGTATGAGAAATTTATGAGTACTTAACAGATTTTCAAAAGTTGACCTTATATGGAAGCTATGGACCTATATGGACCATAGCTTCTATGTCAAATTTTGGTTTGATAATGATATTTTTTAGATATTTATGCAGGTTAATCTGTTTTTTGGAAGTGGTCATTATATGGGAGCTATAACCAATTATGGGCCGATCTTCATTTGGTGTTGTGATTTCTTTTAGCACGAAACTTATTGCTGCTGTATTATATATGCACAAAATCCTGTAGTATGAGTTTTAAATATAAATTACGGATCTATGTCAAATTTTGGTTTGATAATAGAATTTTTTAGATATTTATGCAGGTTAATGTGTTTTTAGGAAGTGGTCATTATATGGGAGCTATAACCACTTATGGGCCGATCTTTGGTGTTGTGATTTCTTTTAGCACGAAACTTATTTCTGCTGTATTTTGTATGGATACTGCAATTCTGTAGGCTTTTGAAGACCATTGAATCATATTTCGAGGAGAAATTTGTATGGGGGCTAGAAAAAATCATGGACCGATTCTTATAATTTTCACTAGAGTTAGTTCTTTTATTATAAAAACAACGCGTGTAAAGTTTTATGGAATTATCTGTAATATATTTACACAAATAACAGAAAATATGTTAAAATTATAATTTTTTTTAGGTTGTCTCACATTTTGGTTCATAACTTTGGTTTGTTTGTTTATTTTGGACGTGAGCGTGTTTTACACAGACACACAGACGGACATAGCTTAATCGACTTAGAATTTTATAAGGATCAATCGTATACATACTTTGTTGGGTCTCAGATGAATATTTCCCAACGTGATACACGGAATAAAAAACTTACATATCCCTCATTTACCACTTGTGTTGGTGGAGGATATAATGTGTATCATAGACATTTTTTATTCTTTTGAAAGGCCTATCGATGCCATTATGCATATATCAGCCGCGGCTTTGCTGAGTGGCGCGCATTCGAAATGTCCAATTTTCTATGACTCTGGCGCATAAATCAGGCTGAATTTGACCGATGGCAAAATTCGCACGATCATCTCAAATCGCTCGTGCAGAATGTCCAATGTGACATGAGCTTCAGGACAACGGTGATAGCCTGACCAACGTCGTGCTCAAAGAATTATGAACCAATGCAATTTCAGGATGCATTGGATCTCATGTAGATTGAACAGCCGGTTCGACAGATGTAAGTAGCTTCAACAATATGGACGCTATCAACTGTCGAGTTTCGGAAGTCCCTATTGGCAGATCCTTTTACATGTTGATTTTCCTTAATTTTCCAAATACGATGTACTGCACGAAAAGTAACCCAAAATTCAACTCTCAAATTGTTTGTGTTATTAATGCATAAATGCATAAAATGTATTAGTAAAGATTTCATTTACAAATGAAGAAATGTTGTCTTTGAGCAGGATCAAATGCTAAGTCAAAATTTCCTGCGTAATCATATATAGGTCATTCGGAACCTAAACTAATTTGTTTAACATTTCTTTGAATCAATCCCTTTGGATTAGAATAAAAATGACTTAAGAACCACGATATTTCGAACAAGGATATTTTGTCCTACAGTTTACCATAACAGGGTGATTTAACGAATGAAGCTCAAAATCATCTGTAGCTTTCTAATGGAGAACAAACTCCAACTAAACCCATTCTACGTCTTATTTTTTTACATACCTCTTTCGGACACCAAATAGAGATTGCAATCCTATAAAAATACTTCGGGCACCACAATGTTAAGTCCTGACCTTATCTCATACGATGATAAAGACATGGGCAATGTCTAGCGCCTTATATGTACCTCAAAATCTGTTCCGTTTTGTGTCGCTAATGTACATATATTCTTATTTCGCTCGATATTTTGGACAACAATGTTTCGAAGGTACTAATTTGTTTCTATTTAGTAACCAGTGTTGCCAGGAGCTGGCAAAAAAAGAAGCTATATTGACTTCAAAAAAGTGCCAGAAAAAGCCAAGCTGCTTTAAAAAAAAAGCCAAGAAAAAAAGCTAAAATATTATAAATTAAGAATTAAGGTTTATATTTATTTTTAAATAAAAAATTAGAAAATATGTTCATAAAATTCATAAAAGTAAATAAAACAAGTAAGAAAGTATGGTCGGTCAAGCCCGACAATATAATACCCTACACTAAGTAGATGTGCAAAAACCTTTTTCTTTCAAAATTTCAATAATTTATATTCGTGAACGATTTTCGGAGGTGGGCCTTATATGGGAGCTATGACCAATTATGGACCGATCACCATGAAATTAAGTAGTGTGATTAATGTCTGTATGAAAGTTATTTATGTTGCATTTGATGTCTATACCAACATTTTTAAGAGATTTATGCTCGTTAAAGTGATTATCGGAAGCAGGCCTTATATGGGAGCTATGACCAATTATGGACCGATCACCATGAAATTAAGTGGTGCAATTAATGTCTGTATAAAAGTTATTTATGTTGCATTTTATGTCTATACCAACATTTTTAAGAGATTTATGCTCGTTAAAGTGATTTTCGGAAGCAGGCTTTATATGAGAGCTATGACCAATTATGGACCGATCATCATAAAATTTGGTGACATGAATTTCGTATATATAAAACTTATTTGGAGAAAAACTTGTGTAGGTACCTATATAAATTGAACATTTATGACGGATAAAGTCCAATTTCGGGAGGACATTTGTATGGGGGCTAGGCGAAATAATGAACCGATTTCAGCCAGTTTCAATAGGCTTGGTCGTTGGGCAGAAAAAATGATATGTACCAAATTTTATCGAAATATCTTCAAGATTGCGACCTGTACTCTGCGCACAAGCTTTACATGGACAACCAGCCAGCCAGCCAGCCAGACGGACGGACGGACGGACATCGTTTAATCGACTCAGAAAGTGATTCTGAGTCGATCGGTATACTTTAAGGTGGGTGTTAGACTAATATTTTTGGGCGTTACAAATATCTGCACAAATCCAATATACCCTCCCCACTATGGTGGTGTAGGGTATAAAAAGAAACACGAAATACTTCAAGCGAAACCATCAAAATCTAGATCCTGCTAACAAAAAAATGTCCTTTAAATACTAAAAGAACATATTTAACCCTACTAAGACATTTTAGTGCTGTTTCGATAATAAAAGTGGATAAATCTGCATTTCAATAGCATTACAAGAAGAAATGGTATAAATTTCAAGCAAATTTCCCACCCATTCGCAGTATTTCTTTAAAACTATTTTTATTTTTTACATTTTTTGTTTTTATTGGGTTAATTCAAATCTGAGAATCAAATAAATTCAAAAGCTTTGATAAAATAAAAAATGTTGTTACAAAAATCTAAAAAAAAAACGGACTTGCATTGGGACAAAATTATAATTTTTATAATTTCTTTTCCTAAATTGACCGATGAACACGTATTCCTTCCGCTTATCTAATAAATCGGTTTGTGTTTTGCAGGCATTGTGTTATGAAAATTCATAATCCTCTTGATTTTGTGAATGAACTCCAACCAACAAATACTCTAATTTGGTAAATTTTATCTTCGATTTTTTATATTTTATGAAAAGATATATGTGAAAAATTATATGGAAAATTGTATATTATAAATTTTCGATCAGTATTTCTAAATAATAGGACATTAAATGAAGACTTAATGTAGATGTAAATATAACATACATACATAATGATTATAACACTAAATTTTTATATGAATTTTGGCTATAATATTCCTAATTAACATTATAATTATATGTATCTGGAATTTGCGTGTACCCCGGAACATACCAACAAAATTTCCCTTTTCCCGGGAGTCAAAAAAAGTTGGGAAAATAAAAACCTTAATCATAAGCCTTCAAGAGTTTGTGGGGTTCTTGTCCATTATATAACGATGAATTTAATGTGTAAAAACTATTTTGTCTTGAAAGTGAATTTGCTAGACATTTAAAGGTTTCAGATATAAAATACCCTATTTCATTTTGAAACACTTGATATTGGCAATTGTTATTTGTTCTTTTGATACTGCACAATTCTTGAGTATGTTGAAAAGCTAAATGAAAAACAGTAATGAATTAAATAAAAAGGTCTCACAAATATAAATTTAGCATTTTTTATTTTCTCTTTATTCTTGAAAATTTGGTTTTAGCTTCGTGTTTTTTTCTAGCCTTTTTTAATTTAAAAAAGGCTATTTTGAAATTAAGAAAAAGCTAGAAAAAAGCCACGAAGCTAAAAGCAAAATTTCGAGGCTAAAGAGTAAATAAAAAGGCTAAATTTAGCCTCAAAAATGCTAAACTGGCAACACTGTTAGTAACATAACATATAAAGTGCATTAATGTTATTGTGTATATTTTAATAACTAATTGTCTAATTTATATTAACTTAGTCTTTTAGTAATCCTTGAATCTTTTTTCTATTTTAATATATTACTAAAACAAAACTGATTTGTCTGATTAGAGTCCTTTTAAAAAGGATATCACAATATTAATTTTCTTAATTTTTGTATTTGGTTTTTAGAAAAATATGAAATAAGGACCACCCTACTATGTATACATAAACGTTTGTGTGCCATACATATTAAAGGCAATAATTTATGGACACATGGTGTTCAATGTCGTACAATTTTTATTTCATTTATTTTAAATATCTTCTTTTTTTCACTCTCGCACTCTTCTCTTTTATTTAAATTTTATTCATGGTAGAGAGGAACAAGAAAAACTACGTCAAATGTAAATCCTTTGGTGTGTAGGCAAATGGGTACTGGCATTACCTGTCCACCATCATACCCATTACCACTGACTTAACAAAAACTTTTTGTCATAGCTGAGTGGTGGGAGGGGGTTTTGTTAGCCGCGACCATATAACCCTTCGTTAGCAACATTGTCCACATCGTCATGTTTACTTTATAGCCGGTTTAAATGTGTATTTTATTTTCCAATTGCCATGCTGACATTTTGTTAACATTAACTTTTACGCATCAACTTTTGAAACTTTTGTACACAGTTTTTTTTCGGTATTTGCTTGATTTTTTTTTTTTTTTTTCGTTGTGTGTATATTATTTTGTATTGTATTCCTTTTTTTTGGGGAATTTACTTACAGAATATATTCATGTCCAGCAAATGTTCATTTGTTTTTGCTGCCCCTCTCAGTGAAAAAAGGTTAAAAAGTTAAATAGAGTTTTCTTTTTGGTTAATTTTAATGCCAGTTGGGAAAAATTTTGATTAAGTCATCGTTTGATTGTGGAATTTATTTATTGTTAGCCTTCAATTAGAAATTGTATTCGGATTTTATTTACAAATATGTTGGGCAACCGAATTTTTTGTAAAGGTTACTGTTGTAACACCTGAAACTATAATTTTTTTTAATTTAACGCTTTCGCAGTTAAGCAAGTTGTCAATATATTTTGAGTTATTTGAAACGTATCTGCTCTTTGTAGTACGGAGAGAAGCCAGTTGGTTATTATATACATCCTGTGTTATTTAGCGTAAAGGCAATTGTCATTTAAGTGCGCTTAGTAATCTAGAGTGTAGATACAATAAACATTAATTGTGTACTGCATTGTTTATGTGTAATTCGTACAAACTGGTTTTATATAAATTGTGTTGATGTGATTCTCATATAGTTTATTTTATTTTTGGATAAGTATACTGACATCCCATGTTACCTAGCGTGAAGTCAATTGTCCTTTTAGTGTCTCTAAGTAACCTAGAGTGTAGTCACTTTAAATGTTTATTTTGTACAGCGCTTTCAAAGGTTCGAATGTCCACTATATTCCATTTGGGGCTTCGATATTGGTTTGCTCAAGTACACTGTCATCAAGAAAAGGAAGTAATGTAGAAGATAGAATACAGCATTGTTTAACACTAGCAGAGGAGGAAAATGGTAGACTGGAAACCGTAATTATGATACCCTCTTTCTATGATGTCGGCATCTGGTTTGTGTCCCACACCTCTTTTATAATTGGATGTAGTTTTATTTCTAATTTTTTTCAGATTGATTAAATATTGATGATACAATCCGAACACCCAGTATGTTGTGAACTATCACACAGCAAGAAATTTATGAGTTTTATAAGTAATTTTCTGAAGTGTATTAAAACAAATTATTTTATGATTTAAAGTTAGTTGTTAAATAAATGTTATCTCGAAGAGAATGATGCAATTATCGTTTAATTTCAAGGTCCGCTTATCGACATGCATGCATATTTCCTGTCACTAGAGGTTGGTGTGGCTGTAGGCGGATTGACTTGAAATTATTACTAAAGACTTTTGAGAGTATTTATGTGACCTAATTGAAATTCAGAAAATTACTATTTTCCAGAAAAGTACCAACTAACAACTGGTGATCACTGCCAAAATCTGCACCGCGTCGAGCTTCAATGTCTTCAAGAGATCCGACATATAGTTCTCTGGTGATAACATGGTCAATTTGGTTACGAGTATTACCATCTGGTGATTCCCAAGTGTACCTGTGTATGTCCTTGTGTACAAAATGTGTCCCACCTACAGGGTTTTCCAAAAAGAGGTGTTATTATGGTATTCAAAGAAAAATTGAATTTTTTGTGATAAATGAATGGATGTTTACTTATTTCATAATAAGGAGGAAGGGTATGCCGTTAATAATGAGAAACAAAATCAGCCAAATGGCCACCACGACCACGCTTACAGCACCATATCCTTTTCATGAAATTTTCCATAATCGCAAAGTGGCTGCCCTATGTCCTCGACAGCCTCACAAATTCTATCTTTGAGGTCTTGAATCGACTCTGGGCTGTTGGCGTAGACCTTATATTTCACGTTGCCCCAAGTCGCAAGGTGTTAAATCACAAGATCTCGGTGGCCAATTGTAGTCACCTCTTCGAGAGATAATAGCAAGGACCCAATCAGCAAAGACACGACGTTGTTGATGATCGGCCGACTTGGGTTCTTGTGTTAGCTGAAATTTATAAGCCTTAAGACCCAAGCCTTTATGCAAAATTTGGTGTAATGACGTTTGTGTAATGCCCAATTCCACAGAACGACGAGAAGGTTTTCTTCAACACTTTGGGCTACCGCAGCAATATTCTCAGTTGTTTTTGAGCGACGGGTTTTATTCTTCACATCACTAACTTGTCCCAACAGCTCGAATTTTTTCACCAATTTCTGTATTGCCGTCCGACAAGGTAATTCACGACGACCCAAAAATCTCTTTAGTTTTGCTAACTTTGACTGCAAGATTTTCAACATTTCTGTAGTGAATTTTAATAATTTCAATGCGTTGTTAAAACGTGTATCGTTCCATTTTTAGTAATGGCGTAGTTTCTACTTCTCAAATGAGAAAGAATAAAAGTTTCAAAAGTGACAGCTACCGAAATATCGTGTGACTCAAAATAACACCTATTGTTGGAAACCCCTTTTAAATTTCTTCCCATTACGGAGTGAATGTTGGTATTGTCATTTCCGACTTTCGCGTTAAAATCGCATATGATAATTTATATATCCCCTCCAGGAAGTGAACAGGTTCCGTTGGGGCGTAACACTGAACGACAGATATGTTTCGAAACCGACAATTAAATCTTGTCACAATATTTCGGTCTATTATACAGCGATTTGATTGACGTGTTAAAATGATACCAACACCACGATGTTACGTACATAGAACCACTTTGCAGGTATCTTATAAGAGTCGAGTGTTTGACATTTCTTTGCAAACTTGTTCTAATCTAGATGTTTCAGAAAGAGTTCTTAAGTTTCATGTCCCAATCATTATCAGGGTTTTGAAGCCAAAGGTCGTCGCCGTATGGGAGTTAGTTATTTTATTTAAAATTGTATACGTTTCGATAATATTAAGTTTTTTTACATAAGTGAGTTATTAGCACACTGCTAAACCTACTTATCACGTTAAGGGTACCGTAAGTCGAGAAGCGTATAGGAGGGATTTATATTATTTTCGTCGTTTTTCCTCCTAGTTCCTGAGACGCACTCAGGCCATGTAGATTTCGCCACCACTGCTAACTAGGGTACGTAGGGTCGTTATTCCCGATATCCACCACAACGGATACCCTTGCAGTAATGGATACCCTTAGTAAAAATAATTCCTCCATTGACATCTCAAAAGGAACTTGTTTGTCACCATGAATGAAAGAATTTTCTTTTTCTTATATGAATATGGTTCTATGGTGATTTACGTGTATCCTATGGAGATCTGTAATATTGAGTTGTGACAGCTTCAATATTTATACACCAAACCACTTAAGTATTACTCAACGAATGTGACCACACTGGTGCAGCATTGTTGACCACGGACTGACCATTGTATTTAAAATAGGTAGCCAACAAGGTTTCTTTATATATTCTTCAAAGCTCTACGGCTAGCGGTTTGAGAACATTGTTTCTTTCATGCGTAGCATTAGTTTAGGAGGTAAAGCAGCTGTCAAGCTTGACTCCCAAAGTTTTCGGCTGATTCACAGTCATAATTTAAACTTCATCATCATCATCGTCCCTGTAGAACACCAGCTTGTTCTTGGACCAAGATTTTATTTGATCTATACTTCAAAGTCAATATTGAGTTTTACCTTCTTCGTCTACATAGTCAAGTTTACTGCCAATGACTTCAAAGGCTACGTATAAAGAAGAAATTATATGTTTTGCTGAGACAACCAATTACCATAACGGATAGATCACAAACCTTCGAATAAATCGTTGATATTAATGGCCATCTACATACAAAATCAAATCCACTCCTTCTCGAACACAGTTTAATATATTGTAACGTTTTCACCTTTTGAAGCCGAATACTTTTGATTGCAAATAAAAGCCGTCTAGTAGTTTAAAATTGTAACAACTCTTTATTTTTTTAAAATGTACAACAACAACAGTTCCAATAGTCACTTAGTGTCTTTATACACGTTTATCAATTCGCAGAAATGCACACACACTTTATAATGCACAAACTTAAATGATGTTAACTCTAACAGCGCCTATGATCAACTCAACTCACTACTGCAACCTCTGCTACATTTTATACACATGCCATCTTTAGTGAATCTTCCACAATGCTCTTAACGGACAAACTAGTGTGTTCGAATTCTAGAGCTTTCGATGTCAATGTTAGCAGCTTAAACATTTAGTGTTAATAACCGCATGCTATCAACATTTTTGATAAGTAGAAGCTTCTACTGATGAACGTGTTTATAAACATGATGAATTCTGCAGGCAGTCGTTACAGACCATTGAATTCAAATCGCTATTGCAAATTCGTAACAATATTCAATAACTTTACGATCTTTAAAATTTACATATTCATTTACAAGACCTTATTCCGTCACATTAGAAAGTATTATCAAATTCGTACAGATTCAGCTTTTCGGTAATACATATTTACATCAATAGGGATCTTAATAATTTTGTCCACAGTGCGGAGCGGGTAATTAAATAGGAATTGTGATGGTAACAAGAAATCCTTGTTTGTCTTCAGATTTATCTCTAAACTCTACGAACGACTGTCAGTCACTGAAATACTTAATGATCAAGCAGAATGTCACGGAAGGGTGTAGGGTAGATTACAGTTTTCCTAAAACAGTGTGACGAGCAAAAGCCGTAGGAACTTGTTTTTGCCTCACATTAGTTTAATTATTTTTATTTGTTATTATTCAAATTTGTCTGAACTTTATTTGTAGTTAGTTCGATTAACACCACCTAGTAGTAAGTGGAGAAACAAAACAAATATCCTTACACTTAACTGAAACCATGCGACAGTTTTTCATCGCTGTGTTATTAGTTATTGTGTATGTATCCATGGTTGATCTGCTCTATAAAAGGAGGGCATTTGTTAATAGGCGGGCAGTCAGCCAGTAGCTGGCAAAGAGGTAAGATATTATTTTGCTGGATAGGCGTTATATCTATTGCAGTTAGATAATATCTCAAACTCAGAGAATATACGTTGTACCCACTCTTTTTTTCTGGTAAAGATTTATACTTCTACCGCCTAATAAAACTGTGGTAATTGAGTATTGGTAGGATTCTGAAGTTATACCCGTTCCCAGCCTAATCAATCGTTTTCCCACTCTGGTACTCTTTCTTCTTGACGCCCGTGGTGATGCGGCGGTGAAAGTGTACTACGACCCACTCTACGCCCGTCAGTCGGTGGCTAACGTCGTGATAAAGTGTTGTGTTGGTGTTTAAATAAAGTACGATTTATAACGTTGTAAGAAGAAGAAACTGTCTTAAAAGTCCCTGGCTTAAAAATAAATTTTTGTAACGAACCCTGGGAGCCGCGAGCTCTACCCTGGCATATGGTGAAAAAACACGTCGTTGCAACAGTCATCTGCTAGTTTAAGCGCGCTAAATCTGAGAGGTTAGGGCACCAAAAGTCCGCTGCTAGTTTATCTGTGTGAATATGGTATCAATTCTTACCATTCTAGTAAGAAGTTACTGGTAGTGGACAGCTCGGTTGAGGAAGGAAAGGATCCACAGTGTCTTTCCGATAGATGAGATGAGGGCTGTCAGCCAGTATGACATGTATGGATATAATGTCACAGATATACTGCATTACGCTTTATCTCTCTCAGTGTGCGGAATGAAAAGTCGGCAATTTCAGAGTCGAATATGGTGAAGTCTTCAAAATAAAACTCAATATTGTCGCCCTTCTTTGTTGGACTGTAAACCACATCTCACTAATTCGCGTACTGAAGTTGAAGTTCTTCAAATAATTTAAATTTGGTAGTATAGGAATATCATTGAAGAGGCAGTTGGTAAATTCTTCGAAGTCATGCAAGATTTTTTTAGTTTGGTTAATGTAAGTCGGCGTCAAAAAACGAGGAAATTATTAAGTCGATCCTGTTAAAGACTCTCCTGAAATTAAACCCAAAAAATGTACTTCTTGTAAGGTTGCGCGATAAGGTAATGTCAAGAGAACTTGTCGATGACGTTGGTGACAATTTCATTGACAACAAATTCATTCTTTATGTAGATGTACATTTCGGTGCTTCTGTTTTATATTTGATAGTGTACATGGAAAAAAAGGTCGCTACATATGCTCAAAACATAGCAGACAACGACTTGCAAAGTTCTAGGAAGCATAACCAATATATTCAACTATTTTTGTCATTACTCTCTGCACTTCTTTTCATTTCCCACCGACCATTTTCTTATTGCATATTCAACTTCAATTAGGAATTGAGTTGATGCCAGGACATGTAAAATCCAACAAATGGTCGACTGCATATGCAACATGACAATAAACACAATAAGAGGAAAAATTAAATTGTGCAACAACAAAAAGAGCATACGAAAAAAATACAAATAAATTTTTGCATAAAATGGTAAAATAAAATAACAAAGGAAACGGTTAAATGTTAATTACTGGCGCACATACATAGATATTCATATATGTGTGTAAATATATATATATGCAAAAAGTCGAAAAAAAAAGTAGAAAAACAAATGAAAGTGGAGGTGAAATAAAAGAATTGTCAGAACAAAAATAGGTTAACAATTAAGAAAATAATTTCTTTAAAAGAAACCATTTTCAACAGAACTGTCAAGAAGGTGGTACTTGTTTTAACAAAAAGGAAAGATTAAGTTGATTGAGTACTTACGCAGATAAAGAGAAAGAACTAAATAAACTGAAATAAAAGAGACGACAAAATGAGTACAAATAAAACACTGGTTCCCAGCTAAAACTTGTTAATAACTTGCAATTATTAAATAACTAACTTTTCCATAACTACTGAATACCATAACTGCTTACGTTTTAGTCATTCGCATAAGCATATTCTGTTTTTACTGATGAGACCTATCGATGTGTTATTAAAGTCATTACTTGTGGTAAGTACTTGTCAATAATGAGTTAAATTTAGCATGTAAGTCTCCCAAAAACGTTACACTTATACCCACAAGAACTATAACACTCCTACTAAAGTTTCAATTATAGGTTTATATTAATGTTATGTCAGCTTTCTTCTTTTGCAATTATAGAACAAAATATTTGTTTACATAGTTTGAATGAAAATTGTGAACACAGATGAATGAAACCACAAACAAATTTTTAAGATTTTAAAATTATTTTTTG
Source organism: Calliphora vomitoria (assembly GCA_942486065.2). Taxonomy (NCBI): domain Eukaryota; kingdom Metazoa; phylum Arthropoda; class Insecta; order Diptera; family Calliphoridae; genus Calliphora; species Calliphora vomitoria. The sequence continues at coordinate 33,647,562 of OW818030.2, forward strand.
TGTATATAAATGCATTTCTTACACATTTGGAAAACACTTTGTTTTGCATGATGTTGACGACTTAAATAAACACTACTGCAGTACACAGTACATGACAAAAAAATATTGATTATGATACCCAATATATTGTTACGTTTTACCTTTTAAAAACTTGGTTTATTTCCTTTAAATAAACCTGATCCTTTTGATTGCAAATAAAAGCAGTTTTAGTAGTTTAAAATTGTAACAACTCTTTATTTATATAGAATGTACAACAACAACAGAATTAAATAGGCACTCAGTGTCTTTATACACGTATATCAATTCGCAGAAATACACAAACACACTTTATAATGTACAAGTATACACGTACAAGACAGTTGATGTTAATTCTAACAACCAACTCACGACTGCAGCCTCTGCCACTATTTATACACGCACTGCCATCTCTCGGGAATCTTCTACAATGCTCTTAACGGACATACTAGTACATTCGAATTCCAGAGCTTTCGATGTCATTGCCAGCCGCCCAAACATTATTTTCTTGTCGCATTAGGTCCATTTACACAGGCCATCCAAGACACGATGATTGTTTCTATTTGCGTTTGCTAATAGTCAACGTTAGTGGCCCAACATCATTCTAAGATTTGCGAATTATAAGTGGTGAATTGCGATTGTAAGTGAATGTTACTCATTGGGAATACCCTCGGAGATGCTGTGCTTTCGTCAAATGCAAATAGCAAATACAAAAATGCTATGTGTGATGGTATTTTGCATCAGATGCGAACTCGAACATCAAATCCAAATTTGCGACTGAGCGAGGAAATTTACAACGAGGCTTTGATATTAATTGAGGACATGTGTTTGATGATATCGAACAAGGTATTATCCGATGCACGATGCATTTAATCAGGAGCTACGACGCGAAAAGCAATATGATTGCGATTCCTTGAGGGAATCAGTTTGAACAAACGTTCCACTGTTGAATCGACAACAAAAATATGAGTACGACACTCTTATGAAAGTTTTGGGGATTTTTGTTTGAAAACTCCTGATGGGACTGGACAAATTTTTTTGATCGCATTGATTTTGGCAACGATACCCTTGCAGACTGATATTGCACTTACTTCATCAGGAATTGGAATTGTAATACATTGTTAGAAGCCGTTCGAACTGCTCATTCAGTACTCAAGTTGCCATTAAATATGCAAATCAATGAAAATCCAACATGATATATGTCCAAGAGCAGTGCAATGGCCAAAGATTTGCAGCAAAGTAAACTGATCGTTTGGGATAAGTGTACAATGGCGCCTTAGATAAAACGTTGCAAGATTTACGAAACAATTAAAGCCGGTTTGGTGGTGCGATGATTCTGTTGGCAGGTGATTTTCGGCAAAAAATGACAGTAATTTCACTGTCAACGCCAGCTGATGAACTTGATGCATGTTTGTCGTCCGTTTTGTGGAAACATGTCAAGAAACTCAAATTGACTGTGAACATGCATGTCGAGCTGCAGACCGATCAATGTGGATAAGTATTTTCCAAACAATTGCTGGACATTGGCCACGACAAAATTGCGTTTGACATTTCGACCAGCTGCATTCAATTTCCTTTCGCTTTCTGCCGGTTCACCGAATTAAAATCCGAAGTCATCCGAAAGGTGTTTCCAAACATTGAAAAAAATTACAATTGGTTGAGATAACGTCGATGCGAAAAACATTGATATAGACGAATTGAATTTTAAGATTCAAAATGATATTGATGTCGAATTTATGATGTGAAAATCGGTGGATTCCTTATTTCCCAAGATGATGTCGTCAACTATCCTAGCGACTGGACTCAACCGGTTTATCGCCTCACACTCTCCAACTGAAAGTCATATCAGTATTCATAATGTTACGAATCATAAACCAGCCACGTCTTCGTAATAAATAATGTCATCGATGCAACAACACTTAAAGGAAAGTTGAAAGGAGAATGCGTTTTGATACCATTGATTCCAAGGTCTCCGACCGATATGCCATTCGATTTTGAACGCTTGCAATTTTCGATACGGCTTGCATTCACTATAAAAATTAACAAATCTCAAGGGCAGTCATTGCGTGTTCGCGGCATTAACCTTGAAAATCTATGATTCTCGCATGGTCAATTATATGTCGCAAAAAATGTCATGTATCTAGAAAATTGCAATGAAACAAATTATGATATAACAGCAAAGCAATCGAAAAAGTATTTCTTTATTTTAATTGGTTACCTTTTACAAATTAACAAATCGAACACGAAAATTTCTTCTTGTTTGGACAGGACAACGTCTTTCGGTTCCTCTAGTTTTTAAATAAATACTAGTTTGGGAAAAAATCCCAAACACCTGTATTGTATACGTTGTTTTGGGATACAATACAAATATTTTCAAAAAAACTGGCATGTTTAAAATAAGTGATGTTTATAGATCTCGTTTCGTATTCCTGATAAAGCCAGCAAGTCGCATGTGGAGATTCCAATCCTTGAAGGTATAACTATATTCTCAGGAATACTGATATTTCTATTTCTTCTATCATTTACTATAATTTTACCCTACGCATAGAGTAAAGGGTTTTCCAACTAGAGGTGCTATTTTGAATCACCCGGTCTTTCGGTAGCTGTCACTTTTGAAGCTTTTATTCTTTGATATTTGACAAGTAGAAACTACGTCATTACTAAAAATGGAACGATAAACGCTTCAACAATGCATTGAAATTATTAAAATTCACTACAAAAATGGTGAGAATCTTGCAGTCTCAGTTCGCAAAGCACCTTGTCAGACCGCAATACAGAAATTGGTGGAAAAACTCGAGCTGTTGGGACAAGTTAGTGATGTGAAGAATAAAACCCGTGCACGTCGCACAAGAACAACTGAGAATATTGCTGCTGTAGCCCAAAGTGTTGAAGAAAACTCAGGTTTGTCCATTCCTCGTCGTTCGTTGGAATTGGGCATTCCACAAACGTATCTTATGGTCTGAGTTGGATGATATTGATCTGAACAACGTTTACCTTCAACGTGCCACACAAGCAACGAAACCATTGCACATTTACGGGAAAAGTGTTATCTCTCGAAGTGGTGATCACAATTGTCCACCGAGATCTTGTGGTTTAACACCCTGCGACTTCTTCCTTTGGGGCCACATGGAAGATAAGGTCTACGCCAACAGACCAGCGTCGATTCAGGACTTCAAAGATAGAATTCATGAGGCTATCGAGGACATAGGGCAGCCACTTTGCGATTTGGTTATGGAAAATTTCATGATAAGAATATGGTCCTGCAAAACAACATCAGCCAAATGGCCACCGCGTGGTCGTGCTGTTTTTCATTATTAACGGCATACCTTCCCCTTTATTATGAAACAAACATCCGATCGCTTATCTCAAATAATGCAAATTTTCTTTGAATACCAGAATAACACCTCTTATTGGAAAACCCATTATATTTCACAATACCGCTGGAAATAATTAAATTGGAATTTGCAGTCATATATTTAAAGGACACATATTGAAAAGATGTAACATATTGGAGTGGGTGCATTTTGTTACTCTGAATCCAAGAGGCATTTGAGGATATTGACAATGTTAACCCTTTGAGGACAATAGGCAAGTATGCTTGCCCGAGGATTTTTAGTTTATATATTGTTCCAGGTAACAGATAGAGCAAATATGTCAAAGATTGTTTTATAGAAGACGATTTGGGCAACAATAATGTAGTTGAGTGCAAGTGCCTATCTGTTCCCACTTGTTTCCAACGAGGCTCCGAATTCGGCCAAACAATGGACTTTATGACGGGCTAAGAATAGGGCGCAAGGGGATGAGAGTTAATTATGTTTTGGCTACAGCCTTTATCTATCAGAAAATTAAATGGAGAAGTTTGCGTAAACTCTAATCTGCTTTGAAACGTAAGTTTTTATAAATTCCAAAAGTTTTGATATTTTGAATTAATACTGACTAGCTGTTATTATACATAGAGCTGTGCTTCATGATGATGGAGCAGTCCAACCTATATGCTTTCCAAAAAGGGCGTATTTTCACTCTTACCGTGTATGAGTTTAACCTTATATGGGTATTATCCTACGAATGAGCTTAGTGAAGCTCCTGCATTTTCCGGCGGATAGAGATATGAAAAGAGGTGACATCAGTTACTTCATATCAGATAGCATTTCCGTAGTAAAATGGATGGACAGTCGTGGTGTCTACCTCGTCTCAAATTTTATTGACCCAACAGCACTATTCAAGGTCAAGCGACGTGTAGCTGGTCAAGCTGCTAAAATAGATATTGATTGCCCCCTAAATATACAGCACTATAACAAAGGAATAGGAGGAGCAGATCTAATGGATCAAAAAAAGTGTATTATGAGTACGATCGTAGCAGTAAATGGCATTTTTATTTACGTCTGTTCTTCGACCTTTTCGAGTTATGTGTTCATAATAGCAACACAATATATAAAACACATATATTGGCCAACCGTTCCTCTGTCAAAGTGACCTCTATCGATTTTTGGGCAGCTTTAGCCATAGAATTAATAAGTAGCTTCAATTAAAGGAAGCGTGCCTTTTCAGCGGTAACCAAATCTGGAACTCGTTTTATAAGCAAGCGCAAATCTCTCCATAGAATGGAAAAGCGTGAAGGTTGGAAACGTTGTTCTAATTGCGCTTACAATAATAAGTATAGTCCCACAAACGTATTTAGCGTTCAATGCAATATGATCCTTTGCTTCACTTCTTCCCGTAATTGCTTTATAATGTATCATGAACAACACTAATAACATTGTAGTTTTGTGATCTATTGTATTTTACTGTATATTTGAAATAAAAATTTTATATAAATCTTTTCTGCAATTAAATAAATTGGGATAAAAAATTTCCTTTCAACCCATAGGCAACTATAATTGCTTAGCGAAATGGGTTACTAAACGGCTACCCAGGAGGGCAGATTTTATTTTCAGAACTACTATAAGGCCATATATTGCAAAAATAAATGAAACAATTAAAACGCTTCAGCCGAAAATGTTTGGTTAAGTGTGTCACAAAATCTTGCGTGAATATAAGGACACCCTTTCGCCATTTATTCATAATGTGCTCTCAGTTCTGGGTTATTAAAAATGGAGCTTGACCTATATATGAGAGAACAATTGATTTTCATTATTGAAAAATATTTCAAAAATAATGAAATTTTGGCGGTCACAGTTCAAAAATTTCAAAATATGGTCGGAATATTGATTTAACTCCATCAAGTGAAGAATGGAATTGAAAAAAATTTGATAATGATGGCAAACTCTCATCGTTCAAAAACAAGCCGTTCAAATGTCAATATTGTAGCAGAGCGTATGTGAAATTCAAGGAACATCAGTTCAGCATGGTGGACAATTCTTGCAAGTTTCAAGAAACCCTCGTTCTGAGCTTTCTAACCTTCCTGTTTAGAAACTAAAGCGTAATGACCACACACTACGATGAGAGTTCACTGAATGGGTGACTAAATATTTTATTTTGGCTTGAGTCATTATTGACCTTCAAAACTTAGACTGATTGGATGATATTGATTTGAACGACATATGGTTTAAACAAAACAGTGCCACATGCCATACAGCCTGTGAAACAATTTAATAACTGCATGAGTCATATACTCTCTCATTTTTGTGATCATAATTCCCCACCTAGATTTATCATTTATCAGAATTGGAATTATTTTTATGGGGTTATTTTAAGTCAAAAGTCTATACCTGTTTATTGAAGGAATAAACTCAGAACTAGCTCCTGGCAACTAGACACTATTAAAAAAAAGAGATTATTTACTCTTCCAACGGAATGCAAGGCCGATGTACAATATATTTTAGTTCATTTTCACTTCCCCTCAGTAGTGATTTTGTATGACCAACATAAAAAATTGCTCAAAAATATTTAACATTGAAATATTTTTCGCATTTCCTAAAACACAGATTTTCAGCATCATCATGCTGTAGAGTATTTGCAAAAAATAAATCTATATAAATTCGTGGGAGATTTGAAATTAATTTTTGACAACAAGTGGTGTTCGTTCAAATTGTATTTCTTCTTTTTTTTTTACAAATGTGTGTGTATTTTGAATCCTTGGCTTCTTGCACCCCATTTTAAGCATTTTAACCCCTCTGCATTTAAGTCAACCTCAACTTGTGTTGACTGAGTGTCTGAATGCTGTTGTTTTTGTTTAAAGGGCCAGTAGGAAAAAAGGATTTAAAATCAATTTAAATAATACAAAAGGATCAAATCCTTAATACAAAATCACATTCACAAGACTGCAGACAAAACAGAAAAAACAAAATAAATTCTAATGCTATTTGGTGTTGCTGCTTTTAAGGCAGCTACAAAAACCAAAACAACAAGATGAAAAACAAAAACAAAAAAAAAAAAGGTTATGTTTAAATGCAAATTGTTGTTAAATCCCTCTATAACAAATAAAATAGAGTGAAGCTAAACAAAATAAAATAAATATTTGTATGTTTGTGTATGTTGTAGGAGTATAAATAAAACAAATTCTGACAAATCTTATTATAACAATAGTATGTAAACATACTTAAGTTTTACAAATTTTTCTCTCAGCTTCTTAGAACTCTTTACGTATTTTTTAATATGTTTAACTTTTTTTATAGAAATAAATATATCGTTGGCTAGAAGGGAAAAAGGACACTAATTCTAAATATGTAGTTAGTCTATATTTACCATCAAAAGTTCATATTCTAATGTTCCAATTTATAATGCAATCTTTATATTGATTTTGTCATTCGGTTTGTAACACACTGAAATATTGGTGGTAGATCAATGTATATTTTTGGTCATTATAAATGTCTAAAGCCTAGTACTCTGTTCATATTTGCGAAAAATTATGGTTTTTTCATGCGTAAAATTTTATATGCAAGAAATGATCAGCTGTTGGTTTTAATTTCGTGCGAAAGAAGTGCTGCTTATGTTATTTCGTGTGGAATATTAAGGTTTCCAGATGTATTTCACATGTTTTCTACAATAAGAACAGAGTACTGCTTTTGCGATATTATTTCGCATATATTTCATTCCAAATATTTTATATGTAGTTTGACAGCAGTTCGGACGAAATTTTGAACAGAGTACTTAGCTTAAGACGATCTTGCTATACCCGTCCGTTTTTATGTATGTTAAAGGGATTATAGGGGGAGATACGGGCTAGAGGGATGGATCGAAGATATTAAATTTTCCCCAAATATTATCTGTTGCGGATATATTCACATTATTAAACGCACCCTCTATATCCCAGAAAGATGCCATAACTTACACTTTTTTGTCAAGTGTTCCCTCTTTAGTTCCAACAACGTCATTCAAGGTTGTCTCCATCGACTTTCCTTTAAAGTATGCGTGTTGTGCCATACAGATATTGTCAGGGGAGAGGATGCTCCTGACATGGATATCGATCAATCTTTTCAGTGTTTTCAATAAAAACGATGACAGACTGATCAGTATATAGTCCTTGGCGGTACTATGGTTTACCTTTCCCGCTTTGGGGATAAATACCACTGTAACCTCTCTCCATTCTTCAGGAATGTATCCTGTTTCCAGGCTGTTCCTAAAAATCATAATAAGCCATGGCATGATGGTTGAAATCGATTTCTGGCCCTGGAGATTTATAGGGCTTGAAAGATGACACCGACCACGAAATTTTCTCCACGCTAACAATGGAGCTAACTAATTCACTTATGTGGATTTGGGAAGCAACAAGGTGCTCCGAAGCGGGGCTCTCATTTTCATCATCCCTACAACCCGGAAAGTGTGTCTCCATAAGCAGTTTCAAAGTTTCGGTACTACTTTCAGTAAAGTTACCATCCGGATTCATCAGGAATCCAAGCGTATCAGGGTCCTTGGATAGTACCTTACATAGACGCAATGCCTCAGTGGTACTCTCCAGTTCCACACTGAAACGTTTCCAAGATTCCTTCTTTGCCCGTCTTATTTCCTTCTTGAAAGTGTTGAAGCTTTGAAATTTGCGATATTTTGGTAATGCTTGTGATTTTTGGTAAAATTCGCGTTTTTTTTAGGTCCTTTTTATACTGGGTAATTTTTTGTAAAATTTGTGTTTTTTTAAAAATTTTAATTTTTTTTTTTTTAAATTGGCGATTTTGCTAATAAAATGTGATTTTTAATGAAATTCACAAAATTTAAATTAGTTGCTAAATTAAAGATTTGGTAATGGATGGTGAAATTATAGATTTTTTGCGTAAATGGAAAATTTTTTGGTGAAATTGTGATTATGTGTGAAATATGCGTGAAAGTATTTTTACTGAATTTAGCGATTTTATGGGGTTTTACAAAATTATTGGTTTTGTTTAATAAAATTTAAAATTTGTTGGTGATTTTTTTTGTAAAAGTGGCGATTTTTAATTTTTGGTGATTTTTTCTATTTTTTGTTAAATTGGCAATTTAAAATTTTTGGTGATTTTTTTTTTTTTGTAAAATTGGTTTTTGGTAATTGTTGGTGATTTTTTTTTTTTTTTTTTGTTTTTTGTGAATTTTTATTTTTTGTAAAATTGGCGATTTTTAATTTTTGGTGATATTTTGGGAAATTTCTAATTTTTTATTGAAATTTTAATTTTGGTGATTTTTTTTGTAAAAGTGGCTATTTTTAATTTTTGGTGATTTTTTTTATTTTTTGTTAAATTGGCGATTTTTAATTTTTGTTGATTTTTTGTAAAATTGTCGATTTTTAATTGTTGGTGATTTTTTTTTGTAAAATTGGCGATTTTTAATTTTTGATGATTTTTTTGTGAAATTTCCAATTTTTTATTGAAAATTTAATTTTGGTGATTTTTTTTTGAAAAAGTGGCGATTTTTCATTTTTGGTGATTTTTTTTATTTTTTGTAAAATTTTCTAGAATTTTTAATATTTTTTTTTTTTATTTTTGTGAAAATTTAATTTTCGATGAAAAATTTTTTTTTGTAAATTTTTTGCTATTTTGACAATTATACCAATTCTATGAACGCAACAGTTACTTATTGTATTAACCTTGTGTTGGTTTCAAAAATAGTTGAAATTGGGTCAACAAAATTGTACTTAAGCTAAAACAAATAATTTTCAACCAATCACAACGAAGTAGAACGATTCTTGGCTAAATACAACATGTCCCATGAAAAAATGAGAAGTGCATAGTAAGCACTGTGCTTACGCAAAAGGTAAAGGCTTACTTTAACAGTGAATATTTTAATGTAAACTAAAGCGGGATATAAAGTATTATATATCAATGGATAGGTAATTACATGTAGTTTTTAGAAATATAAGAAATGTTTTAATAGTTTTAGTTTTATAAATGCTTATAGACGTTTAAAAAGTTTTATTATTTTGAAATTTTATTATAAAATGTTTGTTACAAAATTAAGTTAAAATAAAGCTGAATAAATAATTGTTATATATCAATGGATAGGTAATTATGTTTAGTTTTCAGAAATCTTAAAAGTTTTTAATTTCTTTTTCATTCATTTTTCATTCCCTTAATTAAGAAATCGTCTTCTAAAATCGTCTTCGTTTATCTATCTCATAAAGATAACATAAAATAGGGCCCAACAGTGGCGCGACCAGGGGTCCCCAAAATAGCACACCTCGCGTATGTTAAATTTTTAAAACAATCCTATTTCTTCGTTTGTGTTCCGATTTCAAAATCATTTCATATATAAAATCTAACAATTATCTCTTATAGATTAGGAGATATTAGCATTTGAAAATTTAATTTTCAACATTTTTAGCCACCCTACTCCAGTTTTTTAGATAACAGTTGGTCCAACTATTACCCAATTTTCTCCATGTTTATTTTGTTATACAAACAGTAAATGTATATGTTAAATAAATAAAAGAACTGTTTAAAAAGCATGTCTGAGTTCAAAGATATATGCATTTGAATTTAAAAAATAAGAAAGTGATTTTCGCTTGTTTTTTTGGGAAAAAAAGTACTTTTTTTCATTTTAAGTTATTTAAAAAATGTCTAAAAAAATATATATGGAATCTATACATTTTGAAAATTCAACTTTGCGTAGAATATTTAAAATTCAAAAAATGTTAATACCAAGGGGACAAGGTCTATCCAAAAAACGCCTATTTTTTATGTAAAATTCAACTTTAGAGCAAAAAGTCCCAAATCGCATTGTTCCTAATTATTCTGTTATTGTCTTGGACCCTCTTTGCCATATTAAAAAGTTTCCTGCAGTCCTTTCTTAGCTGTATTACCTTAGGAATCCACCATGGTTGCCGGAATTTCCTAGGTCCCTGCCGCTCCCCACATGAAGCATAGTAGGCTAATTCACTTATGTGGATTTGGGAAGCTGCAAGGTGCTCCGAAGTGGAGCCCTCATTTTCATCATCCCATCTATCCATCCATCGTCTGGTTTCCCTCTTAAAAGTGTTGAAGCTTTGAAATTTGCGATTTTTTGGTAAAGGTAGTGATTTTTGGTAAAATTCGCGTTTTTTTTTAAGTTACTTTTTATAGTGGGTAATTTTTTGTAAAATTTGTGTTTTTTAGAATAAAATTTTTTTTTTTTTTTTTTGAAATTCACAAAATTTTTGAAAAACTGCCTTTTTAAGGGAAATTTTAATTAGTTGTTAAATTAAAGATTTGGTAATGGATGGTGAAATTATAGATTTTTTGCGTAAATGGAAAATTTTTTGGTGAAATTGTGATTATGTGTGAAATATGCGTGAAAGTATTTTTTTCTAAATTTAGCGATTTTATGGGGTTTTACAAAATTTTTTTTGTAAAAGTGGTGATTTTTAATTTTTGTTTTTTTTTATTTTTTGTTAAATTGGCGATTTTTAATTTTTTGGTGAATTTTTTTTTTTATTTTGTGTAAAATTGGTTTTTGGTGATTTGGTTGGTGATTTTTTTTTTTTTGTTTTTTTTGTGAATTTTTTTTTTTGTAAATTGGAGATTTAAATTTTTGTTGATTTTTTTTTGGGAAATTTCCAATTTTTTATTGAAAATTTAATTTTGGTGATTTTTTTTTTTTTTGTAAAGGTGGCGATTTTTAATTTTTGGTGATTTTTTGTAAAATTAGCGATTTTTAATTGTTGGTGATTTTTTTCTTGCTTTTTGTGAATTTTTTTTTTATTTTTTGTAAAATTGGCGATTTTCAATTTTTGGTGATTTTTTTGGGAAATTTCTAATTTTTTATTGGAAATTTAATTTTGGTAAAATTTCTAGAATTTTCAATATTTTTTTTTTTTTATTTTTGTGAAAATTTAATTTTCAATTTTTGGTGATTTTTTTGGGAAATTTCCAATTTTTTATTGAAAATTTAATTTTGGTGAAATTTCTAGAATTTTCAATATTTTTTTTTTTATTTTTGTGAAAATTAAATTTTTGATGAAAAATTTTTTTTTTTTTGTAATTTTTTTGCCATTTTAACAATTATACCAATTCTATGAACGCAACAGTTACTTATTGCATTAACCTTGTGTTGGTTTCAAAAACAGTTAAAATTGGGTCAACAATATTGTACTTAAGCTAAAACAAATAATTTTTAACCAATCACAACGAAGTAAAACGATTCTTGGCTAAAGACAACAACAAAGCTTCAATTGAACATAGGTCCCATGCAAAAATGAGAAGTGCATAGTAAGCACTGTGCTTACGGAAGAAGTAAAGGCTTAATTTAACAGTGAATATTTTAAAGTAAACTAAAGCGAGATATAAAGTATTATATATCAATGGATAGGTAATTACATCTAGTTCTTAGAAATATAAGAAATGTTTTACTAGTTTTAGTTTTATAAATGTTTATAGACTTTTAAAAAGTTTTATTATTTTGAAATTTTATTATAAAAATTTTGTTACAAAATTAAGTTAAAATAAAGCTGAATAAATAATTGTTATATATCAATGGATAGGTAATTATGTTTAAATTTAAGAAATCATAAACGTTTTTAATTTCTTTTTACAATTTGTGGTATTTAATAGACATAAACTCTTTATCACTCTTCCCGATTGTTGTTGATATCAACATGTTTAGTTTCTAAACATCAATCATTCCCTTAATTAAGAAATCGTCTTCTATATATTTGATGTTGCCTGCTTTTATCTACCTCATAAAGATAACATAAAATAGGGCCCAACAGTGGCGCGACCAGGGGTCCCCAAAATAGCACACCTCGCGTATGTTAAATTTTTAAAACAATCCTATTTCTTCGTTTGTGTTCCGATTTCAAAATAATTTCATATATAAAATCTTCTCGTCCAGCACTACAAAAAACCTCGTAGCTATCAATTATCTCTTATAGCTTAGGAGAGATTAGCATTAGAAAATTTAATTTTCAACATTTTTAGCCACCCTACTCCAGTTTTTAGATAACAGCGGGTTGAAATATTACCCAATTTTCTCCATGTTTATTTTGTTAGACTAACAGCAAATGTATATGTTAAATAAATAAAAGAACTGTTTAAAAATCATGACTGATTTCAAAGTTCTATGTATTTGAATTTAAAAAATAAGAAAGTGATTTTTCGCTTGTTTTTTGGGAAAAAAAAGTACTTTTTTTCATTTTAAGTTATTTAAAAAATTTCTAAAAAGATGTGTATGGAATTTATACTTTTTGAAAATTCAACTTTGCGTAGAATATTTTAAATTAAAAATTGTTAATACCAATGGGACAAAGTCTATCCAAAAAACCCCTATTTTTTATGTAAAATTCAACTTTAGGGCAAAAAGTCCTATATCGCATAGTTCTTAATTATTCTGTTATTGTCTTGGTCCCTATTTGCCTTATTAAAAAGTTTCCTGCAGTTTCCTGCAGTTCTTAGCTGTGTTAGCCTATGAATCCACCATGGAATTTCCTAGGTCCCTGCCGCTCCCTACGCGAAGCTTCCCTTAGTGACCTGTATAGAAAATCTACCGCGTCGTCCAAGTCCCGTGTACCATTTAATCTATCCATTTCTGGAAGTAGTATGGTATCACTGAGATAACTGTATTTGACCCAGTCGGTTTTCCTAGGATTCATAAAGAGTTTTTTCCCTATACACTGTAAGTTGTATCGTAAAGACTATCCTATGGTGATCGGAGAATGAGCAATCGAGTGATACTCTCCAATCAAGAATCCGTACTGAGTCCGTGTTCCCTACCAAAGTAATATCAATGACCTGCTCCCTGATCCTATTGAAAAACGTTGGTCTGTTACCCTTATTGCAAACACTTAGGTTAGTAGATAGAAGGTATTGAATTAAACACTCACCCCTGTCATTTATATCCGAGCTTCCCCACAGAGTATGATGGGCATTATGATCACATCCTATGACGAGATCATGGCCCCTTGTATTACATCAGTCTACAAGTGTACGTACTGCACGTCAGGGCGGATTAACCTCGTCGTAAGCTAGGTACGCAGATGATATGATTAGGGTTGGAAACCCTTGTCGCTCTAGTGCAACTACCGCTAAATCACCAGAACTGTAATTAGATAAAAGGAAAATCTTAATGTCTTTCCTCACCAAAATACAGCTCCTTACTTTACCTTCAGGGGTTGAAGAAAGGAGCACATAGTTTCGTGACCGGACGCCTCGAACTTTACTGGCTACAAGCCAGAGTTCTTGGATTAAGGCCACGTGGATAATTTCCTTCTCCATGAAGCGCAGCAAATCGTCCGATGCTGCTTCGGAATGGTGCAGATTAATCTGTACAACACTCAGGCCGCTTGGGCTCATCATTGCGCTTCACCGCGGTTTTATACCTCTGCGTATAAAATCAAATAAGTATAAATAGAAAAGGGATCTGAAACGATTTGCTTTTCAGCCCACGATATATAGGATTAAAGAGTTTGCGGTAAAGTCAATCATTTTGTGTAGCCACCTAAACATGTATTTAAAGGATTTTTCCTAAGAAAAAACTTAAACAATAAATATTTGAGATTAAAGGAAATATTAAATACGTAAGGAAGACCTTTTTAAAACACAATAAACTAAAAAAAGAAAAACAACAAAAATCAAGGATTCTTGAAATATTTACTTTTAGTATTAGTGTGTGAAGCTTTAAAAGAAATATTGTCATAAAAATTAAAAAAATAATTAAAGTAAAGTGGTAAGCTATAATAAAAATAAATAACTAAAAAGCTTATAGTACATCTGCGTCCACTTTAGTAAAGCAAACTACTATGTTTATAAATATTTCTCAGAACAAATAAGTCTATTTTCAAATTATCATTGTAAATATCACTGTATAAATCCTAAAATTTAACCCATTAACCTAATTTCTGCTTTAAATATATATGTATATCCACATTCAATGATATAATATATTCAACAGTTTTTAAAGCTTTCTTTTAAATTAAAAATAAAACAAATTCATACTACAATAGACACACACACACGCACACAATTTTGCTGAATTTCTTTATTTGAGTACAAAAGAAATGAAATAAAAAGAAAAAAATGAATTAAATCGAACTTGCTTTCTTTTTCGTACCACAATCAAAATGGTTTTTCTGTGTAAATAAAGAATATTTGCACAAATCTCTAACTTTACCCCTATAAATTCATACCCATCCACTCAAACATACACAGAGATACTTACAAATACATATATCCAAATAAATATCTAACTTTAACATTTGTTTAATCTCTAGAGAATGCTGTTGCTTTCATTTCATTCTCGTACGTAAAGAAAACATGAAATGGTTCATTCTTTTTGGAGTATGATTATAGCAGTGTAATCATATCATCATTAGAAAAAAAATTGTAAATTAATATTGACAGCACAAGTAAAAGAAATTGTATGTAAATTTCGTATGTATTTTTGTAGCCCTTTGTCGATGAAAACCTAAACACCGTAGTACTGATGATATTGTTACGTTTTACAATGAATTAAATACAATTTAATGTATTAGTAGAGGGTAAAAAGTTATTTCGAGTGACTTTATAGTAAAAATGCTGTTAATTATTTAAATTTGTGGATTTAAGATAGACGATCCTTATAGTTTTATCTGTTACTTTATAGTTATTTACCATATTATGTTGCTCTTATATCATAATCTGAGAACAACATATTATGATAAAATTATTCATCATATAAATGGTTGTCACAAACATATACATGTTTACTTAAACCATATATATGGTTGAAATATTCATGTGAATCACAAATTAACCATATTATTGTTACCGCAATCATATATATATAGTTACTGTGACTATAATATTGTTAAACATTTTGAAATGGTTACAGTAACCATGCACAAATGTTGAAATGGTTACATTAACAATGCCCAACTATATTTTTTTTCTGCGTGTATAAACAATTTAATTGTCTCAGGCGTGTGCAAGATTACATGTTCTACAGACGCCACTATGCATCGGCTAATTTAAACTAAATTTGCCTAACTGCAAATTTATCCTGCATAAGCCAGTTTTTCAGCCTAGTTGAATAAAAGGAATCCAATATTATACACATAAAGACTATCTAGACTGTTGTTGTACATTTGAATAAATAAAGAGTTGTTACAATTCTTAAACTACTAAACTGTTTTTATTTGCAATCAATAGTATTCGGTTTATTTAAAGGAAAACCACAGTTTATCAGAAAAAAATGTTTGTTGTAGCCACAGTGGTCTCTACACAAAGTTTTATCATGCTAGCTCTCTTGAAAATAATTTAGGCCGCAATTTCGGCTTTTGTACACATAGTTCAATGTGGAATTGACCTTCCGGAAAATGCAACAATTGCTCATCTTCGAACATTGTTTCTAAAAACCCAATTGTGATGGGGCAGCTAATAATTTGGATTAAGATTCTGTTGACAAACTTCAGTCCACTACGGCCACTACTTCAGTCCAAATGATGATTACCAGCGTGAGGTGGACATACTTAATAGTGGAGTCAGATTTTCTTCCTCCGATTTTGCAACTATCAATTCTATGGTTATGAAATTTTCTGGAGACTCCTTTTATGGTGTAAAGGGTTGAGTAAGTAATTTGGAAGATGCTATTGTTTTCCTCAATTGCACAGAACGATTGCTGTGCGGAGCTGCAGCACTATTTGCAAGAACTTTGCTTTTAAGATAGTTCTTATAAATGAATTTGAGCAATCAAAATCCATGCTTTAAATATACGAAGAATTGAAGAAAAGGAAGCTTGGAGCAAATTAAATTTTTTCAGCGCTATGTAATTGAAATGAGAAATATAACAGAAAAAGTAAATATTCCAGAAACGGTTTTAGTTGATGCAATCATTACAGGTTTAAATGACAACACCCACTTATAAATAGTCTGTATAAAGCTACTAATATGCAACATTTAAAAGTTTCGTGATAACAGACCAGAAACAGTTTAGGACCTGAAAAAGTAGCTAACAAATATACTTCATTAAACAAGTTAAAGGAGACCAAAGCGGATATTTGTTGTGTCCATTGTTCGCATTTTAACTATTTTAAAAATCAATGCACAAAGCCAATACGTATTAAAGGTTCCTGTTTTAAATGTGGTGAATTGGGCCATTTGCATAATAATAAATAAAAAATTAATAAGAAATATTCAGTTGTTGCAGTAGTAGCTGATTCTGAGGAAAATAATCATGAAACTGGAACAGCTAATTTGACGACAGTAAATGCTTTGATGGTAGTTCTAAAATCTGGGGCCGAATTATTGCATTTGTGATCCAATGAGATATCGTATCAAAAAATAATTTCGATATCGTAATTATAACAAAATGTACTAAACTTTATGCTCCATATCGAATGCCGTAATCTCAAATAAGAATATTATGATCGATTTCACTCGATATCGAATGCGGTAATTCGGCTCCCGTTTTCTTCATGATTCTGGTAGCCCGAGGAAATTTAATAAATGTTCAACAGTGTCTTTTCCGATAAAAAAAAGATACCCAAACTTTCAAAGTTGCGGGGAATAGGCAATAGTCAACTTAAATTTCGAATAAAATTGTTTGTGAAATAAGTATAGACTATGAAAAAATGTTTCATAAATTTTATGTATAGCCTGATACTGATATATGTGTTCATTATTAATTAGAAGAGATCTTTAATGTCGATTAAATATGTATATTATGTAAACTTAAACGAATTTAAACAAACACAGTGCTACATGAAATAAATACAAATCCTTTAGTGCGTTTTTTAAAATTGATATTTGAAAAAACAAAACTATTGATTGCAAAATAAATAAAAAGGAAGAAATAAAAGACTGTCGTTCATTTCAGGTTGTTACTGGATTAGGTGATGAGTTGTCTGTATCGAATCCTTTGGTAAAATTTTACAGTAATTTAGTTGGAATGAAATCGAATGAATTAGTTGATAAGAATGGAAAAGAGTATCGTAATTCCACAGCGGCTTCTAATAAAACTATATTTTCTGTACTACAACCTAGATCTGATAAATATATAGGCACAATTGAGTGAGGAAAATATAAGGAAACGCAGATCCGTAATTGAAAATTCATATTGTAATCCTCCTTCCACATCAGAAAGAACAACTTACGATTCACAGGAAAATAAATTTGACCGATGACACACCTTTTAATTTTCGTAGACTTTCATTTGTTGAGAAAAATTAAAAATATACTACACTCTAAAAAATTCATATAAATTTAATACTATTAAGTATGTAAGTATGTTTATCAAAATCAAGTACATTAATTTATCTGCAAAAATACAAACAAAATGTAGTATTTTTAATTTTTATAATATAATAGGCATTTTATGATTAAAATTACATATATTGTGCATAAATATAAGTTTTACGCACAAAGTGTGTAATCTTTCTTTAAACGTTTAATATAAAAATGTCAACATTTTATTTCTAAAAAAAACAAAAAGTATTTTTTATTAAAAAAATATTTGAATTTACACACAACATGTATTTTTACAATAATTATAGTAGGAGAAAAGTTACCTACTATTAATGTAGGAAATTTACATGAAAATTTATTAGAGTGTATAATTAATGACTTATTATTAAAAAAAGAAAACATTATTCGGCACAGTAATTCGCCATATGCATCTGCAAAGTTTTTAGTAAGAAAAGATGAGATGAATACAGATTATGTATGGATTATGTATGGATTACAGATTTTTAAATAAGAAATCAGTAAGAGTCAACTTTCCTTTGCCCATTTAAGATTATTTGGACCATCTTGAATGGAAAAGTATTTTATAGCCTCGATTTAAAGAATGGATTTCATCAGTTGGAAATGCACGAAGATTCGATCAAATACACTTAATCAAGTGTTGCGAATTTCACTGTAAGGAATATTACTTGCAAGTTCTCAGACCCTAACATATATAATAATTTCTCAGTAAGGCTTTAGAATTTCAGTATTATACCAACTTCAGAGAACTTTGATTTGTAAACAAGTTACTGTCTCTATTAGCTCTCATATTTAAGTTAACGCTCGCTGTCAGATCAATTGAAATTAAGGTAAACACAGCACAAACTGTCTTCATTAATGACACTAAACCGATATCTTTATCAAAAAGTATTGGATATTCGATCATTTCTAAAGGAGGTAAGGCGACTCATACCAAACCGAAGGACTACAGACCAATTAGTCTTGCATCCTTTTTGCTAAAAACCCTAGAAAGGGTAATTGACGTATACTTGAGAATGCCCATTCCGATGGAACTCATCTCTAAATCCCTACAAGCCCACACCAAGTGCAGATCTGTGAAAACAGCTCTACATTCGTTAGTTGGCTCCATTGAAGAGTCGCTATCATATAAAGAGTATTCACTTGTTGTCTTTCTCGATATTGAAGGAGCTTTTAACAATGTCAGCCCAGACGCCATCCTACTTGCGATGGATGAACTTGGGATTGATCTATGTGTACACCGGATAGTCGGAAAGATACTCGCTTATAGAGTCATATGTGCCACCCCAGGTGGCATAAATGTTTCAAGTGTGGCCAATCGTGGAAACCCGCAGGGTGGTGTACCATCCCCACTTCTGTGGAATATGGCTATGAATACCCTGTTGGTCAGGATGGACAACAGAAGCATCAAAACAGTCGCATATGCTGACGATGTTGCAGTATTTATATCTGGTAAATTTCTGGATTCAATATCCAATTGTATGGAATCGGCATTAAGTACACTGAGTGAGTGGAGCATATCGAGTGGACTTAGTGTGAACCTCCAAAAAACGGAATTGGTTCTCTTCACTAGGATGTATAAGATCGATGATTTTAGACCACCTAGACTGAATGGAATCAGTTTTGACATCAGGGATAATGCAAAGTATCTTGGCATCATTCTGGATAAGAGACTGTCCTGGAATCTAAACATTGAGAACAGGATTAATAAGGCCTATTTGGCCATCTACTCCTGCAAAAAGGCAATTGGTACTAACTGTGGTATTATGCCGAAAGGTATCAATTGGATCTTGAAAGCAGTTGCTAAACCCATCTTGTTCTATGGAGTATTGGTATGGTGGCATGCTTTGGATAATGCTACTCAACGGAAGGCTACTCACCGGAAGGCCGTAGCCATACTGATTACAGGCGCTATAAGGTTTACTTCCTCTAAGGGACTTTTAACTATCCTAAACTGGTTACCAGTGGATTTGATGGTTATAAAAATGGCTATCAACTCTGCTGTGAGGATAAATGCTGGATGTTCGTGGTCTGGTAAGGACATTGGACATTGTACACTCTAGGATACTGAATTACTATGGGCACATACATGGTAATGTTGATTATTGCATCGGAAAACCTTTTTTTGATAGGCATTTCCAATGGAAATTTTCCATATTATGATCCCGAATAGGGATTTATGGCATAGCGAACCCTTCCCCCCTGACGATGTCATAAGAATATACACTGATGGCTCGAATAGCGGAAATAGGGTCGTTGGAGGTTTCTATATTGAAAATCTTGGGATAAAATCCTACTTTAGTCTACCTAACTTCAGTACTGGTTTTCAAGCGGAAATTACTGCCATTAAACATGCATCCAACTGGCTGAGGTATTATCGAATATCTGGTGATATATGCATATTTACTGACACCAAGGCTGCCGTTAACGGAATAGCGGGTATCCTCACGACATCTAGATTAACCGAGGAATGCCGGGTATCCCTTAATGAGATAGCGAGACATTCTAGGATAACGCTTATATGGGTCCCTGGATATGAAGGAAATCAGGGTAATAGTATAGCAGATGAATTGGCCAAAAGGGGTACGATGATGAATGAGGAGGCGATCGACTCCTTATCTGGTATTTCCCTTGTTAGATGCAAAATGGCAGTTCAGCAGATACTATATAAGACTGCACAAAACAGGTGGACTAATGAACCTTCCTGTGCTTCCTGTGATGCCAGCAGGACGAATCTACTTATAGATTACCATCGTGAGCAAATAAGGCTAATTGTCTCCTTTATAACAGGACACTGTTTAATTGGGGCACATGCATAGGCATACGGTACAATGATTACTGTAGAAGCTGCCATAGTGAAAAAGAGGAAGAGACTATGTATCACATTTTCTGCTAATGCCCGGCTCTGACAAACCCGAGGGAACGCATCCTCAGATTTCCATTCCTATCATGCTTGGTTGATCTATCAAGGATGAATCTTAGACGAATCTACTCCTTCATCTAGGAATCTGGCTGGCTTAACCTGGAGGCAACGGAAGTATTGTAAATACCCTGCTGTCTACTCCCTGGGTATCACAATGGGATCAGATTTAAATCGACCCAAGTGAGCTGCTTGTGGAGCGGCTGCCCATGGAACCTAACCTAATGGATATTCGATACTTAAAACCGACTTTAGTCCTGCTGATACTCCACTGAACTATCATGCCTAGAACGATCATGAAACACAGATGAAGCAACATGATCAGTCGCTATTATGTGTACTTACATACGCCACTGAGTCTTAGTGGCATTAAACTCGATTGTATTAGCACAATCTCATTCACAGATTGTCACAAGATGATAAGCATAGTTATCTTTGTTATCATCATTCATGTTTTGCCTCATTGATGAAATCTTCGACAGGCTTAGCCTATAGTTAAGGAAATATCAATGGGAAATATCGATATTATCTGCAAATAAATATATAGTATTTACTTTCTTGATGTAGAATTTAATCTAGAACACAAATATATAGAGTAGGAGAATGAATTGGCTTAGCGGTACCCCTGCTTCAACCTTGAACTAGATTAACGCCACATCTATAACAACTCGTAATGTTCGATCACAAAAAATGCTCAATATAAATCAAGATATAATTATCAAAGGTAATAAGTTCCGAGAAAATTGCGCTATGGCCGACTCTATCGAATACTTTGGAAATATCTAGAGCCACCACTTTACTTCCGGTAAATGGAATGATCCATATTTTCGGTAAGTAAATGGTTAGACTTCAAATATTCGACAACATGGCAGTCCAACATATTTTCATTATCTTCCTACGTATGGAAAATTCACCGAAACGGAGCTAGTACTGAAAACCACTGCGTCAATACTAGTACTGGTACTTTAAATTGTCCTGGAAACTTATTGATTCCAACAACTAAAAATGTGTAAATGGTTGCATGGGCTTTAAAGCTCAATTTTGGGCAATTTTGTTACAATAACAACAAAAGCTTATTATTTTTATCCAAATTCGTGTCATACAGCTTCCCTACAAAACAAATTAAATCAGAAATAACTTTTCCTAAAATTCAATATTACAACTGTGCAAAAGTACAGATAAAGGGGGGAAAAAAATAATAATCTACATTTGACATTTATATGTCAAAATGTGTCACCCAACAATCAAGTGAGCTTATAAAAATGTTATTCATACTTAAATATCCAAAAAGGAAAATAAAACACAAACACCGATACCGACAACCCCTAGCTATTGACAACTGAAAGCTGTAATAGCAATAACAACAACGACATCGGCAGATAATCAGGAATTTGAAAGGCATACAGAAATTCAGCATGAATGAAAAATATATAAACACTATGCACAGTGGGTGGACGGTAGAGGGATGATTGAAAATGAAACAAAGCAAGACAAGAAAATAAAATAAAAACAACATGACAAAATGTTTAATGAACCGACAAAAATGTTTCAAAATATCCTTAATTTTTTTCCTACTACTGCTGCTGTCATTCTAGTTGTTTTTATATATAATTTTTTTTTTTTTTTTGCTGTAATAAAGAGATGGATTATTTTCTCTCATGCTACAAATAACAACGAATACGTGTAGTTAAGTTTAATTTCTGCTTGTCTGGCTAAAATTATGAAATATTTTCTATTTGCAGAGATAAATAAGAATGTACAAAAGGTAGGAAAGGAGTTTTTGTCTAAAATTATGAGTTATCAAACAAAACAAAAACAGCAACAACTACACAAATAATAACAATGATAATACTGCAGCAAAATGTAAATTATTATGGATATTCACTAGGGCACACAGTGATTCGTTTCATAGACAAAAATAAGAAGGAAATAAAATTAAAAAATTTTATATTTGATTTTTGGAAGAACATTTTGATGTCAAAATCGAGCAATAATAACTCAAAACATTTTTATTAAAAATACGGCTTTTAATACCATAAAAGAAATAATTCTCAAAAATTTACTTTTGAATCGGTAGATAACCTATCTATAAAGGTAATCAAATTGACAAGGCATCTCAATAACGAATGACATATATCGACAGTTAAGTTCAGCCTGGTTCTGCTGACCAATTCGAAACCCCTTATTATTAGATTTTACAAAAATTGTATTTCTGTATTTGTTGTTTACATGAACAAGTGAAGATTTAATGAAGTGAAAATGAATTACGTTAACAATTTCATAAATGTTTGTTATTAAATCTTATTAAATTTTTTCTGTGACTATAAGAAACATTCTTCATTCGTAATGAAAATATATTTTCGGAATGTAATAATGATAACAATAGATGAAAATAACACAGCAGTAATACTAATATATAATGTTTAGGTACAAAATACCATGAACACAAATTTAAATTATTTGTTTATGTTATTAAGCAGAATAGAAAATTAGTGTAAATCGTTGTATGAGATAGAAATTTTAAAATAGATTTAAAATATGAATGAAAATCTTATGGAGTTTGGAAAAATGCTTGTTAAAAGTGTCCATAAAATGTATTTCAGACAATCGGATAATAATTGATTGAAAATTTTACAACTGGTTTCAATATGTTCTTTTTCGTGATATTGACCAGAGGAGAAAATGCCAACATTTTATGTAAAACGAAAAAATAAGCACTCAACAATCTTATAACAAAACAAATAAGAGAGCTACATTTTTTTTTTAAATTGTTGTAATTTATTAGTGAAAAAAATTTATGACAGAAGAATATTTTTTGTGAAAAAAATTCGGGTTAAAAAATATTTTTCCCGATTTTGACCTATTGTAGGTCAAATTTTGTGTAGCCTTATATACATCATTGCAATGGACTTTGAAATATCTATCATTAGATATCTATATATTTATGACTTAGTAATCGAGATATAGATAAAAAATAGGCCAAAAATAGAGGTTGTCTCGGATTTTTGCTCATATCTCCGTTATTTATGGACGGATTTTGCTGATTTTAAAAAGGAAACTTCTCGTACTTCTAATAAATCTGATCATATTTACTAGTGGCACATCTCTGAGACAGTTCAGGACCATGGAAAAGAGCTCTTCCAAGATGTAGTAGTCTATGCTCTTGTAAGGCTGGGCAGTCACATAGAAGGTGTTGTACCGATTCTTCCTCCTCCTCATCCAAACAACTTCTACAATAGCTATAACGTGGGTAACCCATACATTCCGACATGCGTCCTATCATGCAGTGCCCATGATAGGAAGCCTGATCGAATACCTACTAAGAGACAAAATAGCTTTAGTCCTATTCTCTTTCAGAGTGGGCCAGAGCAATCTGGATATTCTACAAGTGATGATATTTGACCACCTGAGTTCCGTCTCACTCAAATCCCATTCATTTATCAATTTCGATACGTTCACCAAGGGAGTGTGAATATCCCTTTGCGCACATAGTGCCTTCTTCATTCGACTCTCAGCATAACGTTTCCACGAGAGCATAGAGTTCAAAATTATGCCAAGATATTTGGCTTCGCTTGAAATCTTTAGAAAAGTACCATCCAGTAGTGGAGGTCTGAATTCTGGGATTTTGTATCTCCTAGTTAAAAGAACCAGTTCGGTTTTGGCAGGGTTGACACCTAGACCGTTTTCTCTGGCCCATGATAGTAGAACGCTGAGAGCTGATTCCATGAGTTCACTTATTGTGGGAAGAAACTTCCCTTAAATTAGAAGCACAATGTCGTCAGCATATGCGACTACTTTGGTGCCTGTCCTGCTGAGCCAGAAAAGGATTTTATTTACGACAAGATTCCACAGAAGTGGAGAGATGACACCACATTGTAGTGTGCCCCTTGTCACATCTTTCCTTGTCCTACCAATACCCATTTTAGAGTTTATGGCCCTTCTCTTAAGCATATTTTTGGTACAATCAACACCTAAGTCACCCAGTAATCAACTATTGCTGATATATTCACATTATTAAACGCACCTTCTATATCCAAGAAAGATGCCAAGAAAGATGCCTAGTTCATACCATACTGAAGAGAATTTCATGCGTACTGAAGAGAACATCGGTCGTAGGAATTGGTGGCCCAGTACGTGGAAAATGTTGTGCAAAGATCTTTATCTACACCCGCATAAGATCCACTACATCCTGAAAAATGCACCGTTTGGTGCAGTTCACACGCTGGTGGCATCATCGGACCTAATTTCCCTAAAAATGAAGACGTAGATCACGTTACGGTCAATGGAGATCATTACCGCACCATGATCAATGATTTTTTTTAAAAAATAAGCATGACATAGATCCAGGTGAGATGTGGTTTCAGAGGAATGGCGCTACGTGCCACATAGATACCGCAACCATCGACTGAGTGAAATCAAAATTTGGCGATAACTTGATTT
The DNA here is from genome assembly GCA_942486065.2 of Calliphora vomitoria. NCBI lineage: Eukaryota > Metazoa > Arthropoda > Insecta > Diptera > Calliphoridae > Calliphora > Calliphora vomitoria. The sequence goes on from OW818030.2 coordinate 33,672,489, forward strand.
TGAAAAATTTAACTGCCAACTGGCTTCCCCGGAATTACCATTTGACACCACTCGATTATTTCCTGTGGGGCCACGTGAAGTCACTGGTTAATACTGAAAAACCATATTCTCGAAATCATTTTCACATTTTAATGCATATTGTGTTATTTTTTACAATACTAAGTTCTATCGGGTTTTAAAAACACCCTTTATAATAAATATCGCACCAGAGGCTAATACTACTACCGTATTAGCCTCTAGATGTGACAAAATACGAATAGAACAATAAAATAAACTGCATCATCATAAAACCAGAAGGAAAAGAGTGGGATAAGTGACGAGAGTAATACAATAATAAGGAACCGATATATAGGTGGTTTAAAAATACGCGACCAAACGGGAATGAGTTATTACTAAACTGGTCAGGCTGTGATCATGACGATTGCGGATGGTTGAAGAGATATGAAAACAACACTAAATGTATTTGTATAGATAGTCAATCGGTTATTAAGACCCTAAGGAACGATACTGTTAAATCCCAGAACGTTTCACAATGAAAAAATGAATGAAACTCAACCTACAATTGGGAAAATTTTGATGTAATATAGATCCCAAGCCATCATAGCATTATAGGAAACGAGGAGGCGGACAACTTATCCAGGATGAGAGCACGTATGAATGCCGTCAGTCTGATGAACACCAAACACTTTCCACTGTTAAAGGTTGAACTAAATGAGTTGGCAATGAAAAAACATGTATAAGACTGGCATAACTTCCATATTCGGCAGAACGATCAATATCGTTTGGCGAATCCAAACATAAAGATAACATAGATGTTCTGATCCAGAATAGTCAGAAGACTAGTTAAAGTGTTAACTGGAAAACAGACTTGAGGGCTCATCTGGCTCATTTCGATCTATTCGACAATACAACCTGCACAGCATGTGACGAAGATGAATTAGAAATAAATATTTGTATATGTTTGGAAACTACTAAGAAATTATATTGAGGAATATGTTTTTAACCCAGCCGACAAAGATTTTTGGCTAGGGAAAGAACAGTTCCTCAAGAGCACATAACAAGCTGAGATGGCCATTTTACTACAATGTTAATTGCTATGGACCATACAAATGTCCATTCAAATTAATTCATTGATATCAACATAAATAAGAGACCTGATCCAGTTGGGATACCAGAAATTGAAGCAGTTATCTTAGATGCATGCTAACCGAGTTCATTAGCTCTCCTTTTCAGCATTAACTTTTTGGTGAAAGTTAAATGTTGGATCTAGATATTTCCAAGACGTTCGATAGCGTGTAGAATGGAGCACTTTTATAAAAACGAATGTTGTTGTCGTTAATCACTTCTCTCGATTTTAATCAAGCTTTTAAAAAATGCGTGTCGTTGTGGATAGAATACCATGAAACAAGTTCAAGATTAACTCAGGAATGCCACAAGGCTGCGTTGTTCCTCCGACTATATTCTTATTATTTAAATCACCTTCTACGTCAAAATTTGGCCTTCAATTATATTCCGAGACTGCTTCAACGATGTTTTCTTTTTTTTTGATGCACAAACCCTAGACAAATCGTGTCACGCATCTGTATTTATGGGTGGTGTAAACATTACGTAATCAGAGTGATGGACTAAATACATTTTTCAATTGTCTAAAAAAGCTTTTAAATGCCCAGGTTTTGAAATGCTTAACTGATCTTCTTGCTATTTACAATCCCTAAATCTGATCTAAAATAGAATAGAACTTCAGGATTATGCAGCAAAGTGTACTATAAAGTCCTTATATAGGAAAGGTCAAAGGTTTTTATCGGTGAGAGGAGGCTATCCAATTATATTGATTCGCTGGAAAAACGTCACAGTGTGCATTGTGTTTTACTTCTTACGATACTACAATGAAGTTTGTTCTGCAGAAATTAGGGATCTTTTCTATGATAGCCACAGATGTTTACGTAAAATACGTTTAAAAAAAAATTTTTTTTGTTAAAACAATAGGTAACGAAATTTGGAAGTAAGTTATCAAGTAAATTATAGCGGCGTGGTGTAGCACGAAAACTGTTCATATGGTTTTCGAATTTTAAAAATTAAGTGGCCACACCTTCCGCTAGAAAAGAGGATAACATCATGGCAAAGGTCAGACAGCCGTCACCCATTGGGAAAAAGGTAGGAATCAAAGATTAGCAAGGTTACACAGAGGGCGTTGCAATGTCAGATGGCAGCCCTATTATCGTAGATCAATCATCTACTTAGCTGGAACAACAACCAGTTGGCGAAACTGATACAAAGCCAAAATAACAACAGACAGAATGGTATGGCAAGGCAACATCATATATGTATCTTAAGACCTACATCAGCAGACCAATCATCTACTTAGCTGGCACAACAACCGTTTAATGAAACTGATACAAGACAATATAACAATAAACTGGATCTAATGGCGACATAGAAAATGGAGACGCATGCTACTCCAATAACTAGGACAGTGCTATCTGACATTACGAAAATAAGTGAAACAAATTGTATAAGATGGAGATGCTTTGGGGAAGCCAAATGCTTCCAAGAGGGGCAAAGGAGAACAAAAATTAAGTAAATTACTAGGTAATGAAAGCTTTGCTATGTGATTAGTACACTTTCGTAAATGCACGTATGCATTTATCTTTATTAACAATAATAGTTATGCCAATTTTGGTATTAAAACCCAAATTTTTTATTTGGTATTGATTAACTCATATTTATAATGGTTTTAGGCATTTATGAGTTAATGTGAAATTTTAAATTACTTAAGTTAAAATTTGCAAAGAATTTTAATACAATATTCATACTACATGAACATTACTTTGTTATAAAGCCTGTGTTTGAAATCAATAATAATTAAAATCTATAACTGACTGACAGCTGTCAATCATTTGACTATAGATTTAACACTTTCAGCCAAATAATAATAAATTTTCATAATACATAATGATGATATAAAATTAGACACAAATGTGAAACAATATTAATCAGATACAATAGATTAAATTTATGTTAAAATAATACGAACATTTGAAGGGAAATTAGAAGTATTTGATGGCTAGGAATATTTAGAATGAATTTAACAAAAATCAAGTACCATTATAGTTTTAACTGAGTTAGGGAACATTTTAAAACTCTGCTAAATGATTGATGTTATATGGGCATGTTTGTTGTAAAGTCCAATTTATACTTTATTATTTGACATGATACTTTAGTAATAGTTGCTTTTAAAATAATAATTTGTATAGTTTCTAAAAATCATTCCTTAAGCGGATTTGATTTTAGTTTTGTTTCTGTAGCAAAATATTAAGGTGCAGAACTGTTTAATTTATGGTCAGATTCTGATCAAGTGCCATTACCTTCCCTTAATTACATTATCAATTCTAGTGCATATGTACTTTACTATCCATTTTTTTGAGTGAGAATGATAATTTTTACAAAAACATACCCTGAAAATGATAGAACATTTTATATAATAGTAATTTATTAGTACTATTTATAATATCTACACAATATCATACAATTTAAAAAAAAAAAAACACATTCAATCCCTGCTAAACATAATTTCTTATCCACAAATAATTTCATATTAGAGTAAAGTAAAACTTTAAATTTGCAAGGAAAGCCATTTTAAAATGCCTCTAAAATATTTACTTTATGTTTTAATTTTCCAAACCATTCCTTTACCGCATTAAATGTTAAAACTAACTACATTTCATTTTACCCTAACATTGATTGTAAGTATATCCTTTCTAAACACATTTCAAACAAATTTATATAATAAATATCCTTCCAACAACATTGCCTTTTTAGTTTAAAGTAAAACAATATTGTTATATGGGATATAAAAAGCTTAACATGCCATTGCTTTAAAGTCCAAATACAATAACCAAACAAGGAGATTTTCATCATGTACTTATTAAAACACCATAACAAATACTTTAATAACATCACCAACAAAATATATTTAACAAACAGCTTAAATCTTCAAAGGACTAAGAAAATAATAGCAACAACAAAATCTTTAAAATAATACCACAACATTCCATTCATTAATGGGGAAAAGAAGAGGTGGGGGCAAATGATATAAATTGTTTGAAAAAAACATTTTCAAATACTGGTCTTACTTAGTGGCAAGTTGTATGTAAAACATACTCTTCAGTTTAGAAAGTGACTATGCACATTGGGACAGAATCCAAATATTTTGGATATAAATCTGACATTTATAAATTGACAGATTGACATGATATTTCACTTTTGCGTAGCAGCACGAGTTTAAGTTTTGACAGACCCCTCAAGTATACCGCCACACAGATGGATGGCTTCATATATTTTTGTGCAAAAATTATAAGGAGTGTTCGCAGAACATTCAAATATAGCAACGAGAATTATGTGGACTAAATTAAGAAAAAACTAAAATTTTATCAAAATCGTCCACTCCCAATGCCCACTGCCCATGCAATCCAAGTCAATTTTTCAACATAAAATTGTTCCCATCCAAGAATAAATACATTTTCTGTAGCAAAAAAAGAACGCAAGTCGCCAATGACCACCGCATACCGCCCATGCTATCCAAATCGTGGTTTTTCGCAAAAAATTGTTCCTACCTAAGCAAAAGTCTAGAAATTTGGTGCATATATTTTCTGAAACAAAACAAGAACGCATGTCGAGTTTCAATAAAATCGGTCATGGCCACCGCCCATGCAACCCATACATATATAACAATTTTTTTGATATTTCGATTATTGTTTGAAAAAAATTTTAAGTTTTCATCCTGTTCCGAAATTTTATTAAAACCACAGCTTGGGGGAAAGTGGGGCTACATGATCTTTCCATGGAAAATCAAAAATAAAATAATTTTTAGAGGCTTATAGATTTGGGCATATCTTCTAAGCGGTTTATAATTTTTTTTTTTATTTATGGAGAAATATTATATTTTACAAATATGTTAAAAGTAAATGGTAATATAGGAAAAATTATACATTTCATCTGCTTGTCCAAAATGTAAAATTTTGACCCCCTCTAACTCAGAAAGTTCTCGACCGAACTTGTTGAAAAATTGTGTCTAAATTACTATTCAACAGAAATAACCATGGTGCAAATTTCATCCCAATCCGAAGACATCGATTTCAAAAGTTGGTTCACTTGACATGAAATCCCCATATATAAACCATTGAATTGGATGCAAATATAAGTAAATTTTAGATTAACACCCTTGCATGGACTTTACTTCAATTTTTTAAAAATAAAATAAAATTTTTCTTAAAACTATAAGTGCACATTTCATCACTAAACATTTCTCTACAAAACTGCATCATTTGATTTTTGAAATTGAGTGGTCGAAAAATAGGGTTTTTGATACCAAAATCCCTCTGTGCGTTGTTGCGCCTACTTTGAGCGCAAAAATAAAAAACAGCTAAAAGTTTTTCTGCAATGGGGTGGTTAGTTTATTAACCACCATGTCGGTTGGCATTAAAAATAATTATGATACAAAATTTTCGTTGCGTATAAATTTATTTGAAAGCTAATCATTTTGACTAAACTTCCTGATCAAAACAAAAGAAATAGCTGTGTATGTGAGACATTATTCAATTATATTATATCATCACACCTCCTGTGTAATCAAGTGGCTCTTCCAATCAATTTTGATTCCACCACAGCAGTTTGTATAGATAAGTCACCAGCATAAGTATTAGCCAAATTTTATAGAGGTATGACATCGTCTGATCACCATCAAATTTTGAGTGTATTCCCAAAGGTATGTCACCGAGCACCATCAGATCGGTTTGTCCTCATAATTCCGTACTTCAGACACTTTCACCATCCGAAGGTATACCTTCCAACAAATAAAATTATGTAGAGAAACACTAATATAAAACCTATGTCAGTAGCAGTGGTTAGTAATCTAACCACTCTATTGCTTACGTTATTTATCAAAGAGCAGAGTAACTATAAAATATTACTTTGTTAGCACAAGAAAACCAAATAATAAATAACAAAATGGCACTGAATTCGATGAATAATAAACATCTTGAACTTTTTATTGAATGCGGGAAAGTACGTTAGAAAAACTGCGGTTTACAATATTATCTAATTAATATATTGATCTAACCAGAGCACACTGACGGCAAAGTTTAAAAGAAAAAACAATGACGATGACTTCAAAAAATTTAATTGTGTAGCAAAATGTCAATAGATGCCACTAAAAAATATTTTAGAGACTCTAGAAAAGGTGGTAAGAAAAGTGACCACTAAACTGTAAAGAGTTAAATGTTTTTCAATATGTGGCCAATTTAAATTATCCCCATAAAACATGTTATACTCATATACAAATTCAAAATTTCACCAAATCTTGATCCGATTTGTTAAGAATATTGTATCCAATTGTTTAACGATTTTATTCATATTTGTTTATGTTAGTCAAACTATAAATAAACAAGTAAGAAAGTATAGTCGGTCAAGGCCGACCATATGATACCCTACACCGAGATGATGATTATAAACAGTTTTATTTTAAAATTTATATGGAAGCTGTGACTAATTATGAACCGATCTTTTGGTGACATTTGGTGACATAACTTTGCTGTATTGAATATTATTTGAATACCAACATTATTAAGATATTTATGTTAGCTAAAATTATTTTAGGAAGTGGGCCTTATATGGAGGCTATGACTAATTACGGACCGATCGTTTAGTAATGCAAGTTCGGCTTATATAAATCTTCTTTATGCTGAATTTTGTTTGGATACCTATATATAAGGTATTTATGAGAGCTTAACTATTTTTAGGTATGACAATTGTATGGGGGCTATGAGAAATAATGAACCGATTATACAATCAGAGAAATTCTTCATAAGTATAACATACTGTTCATGTCTGAATGGATGGTACTGGTTTTCCCATCTCTGTTCTGTTGGATGATGATGTTGCCATCAACAATGAGAAGAAACTGCCAACTATAGAGCGCTGCTTTTATATATTTATTAAGTTAGTTGTTTCGTTAAATCTTTTTTAATTTTTTTTTGTATTAGTTTTTGCGAGCCAATCGTTGCTTGGCCTTTAAAAAGTAAAGTCGATTTAATAATTCTTTTTTTTTGATTTATATCGAGCCCTTTACATTTTGAATATCTAATAAAACAACATTTTGTACAACACCAAAAATTATAAAAAGGAAAGTTGTTTTAATCTATATATAAATATATAAATGTCTGTGTAAGTTTGTTTGTTTATTTGTTTGTTTGTTTGTTTGTTTGTTTGTTTGCATCACGCCTAAACGGCTGAACCGATTTTATTGAAATTTGGAACGTAGATAGATCCTTACTTGGAAGCGTCAATAGGCTATAAATTTTTTCAATACTTGGACCAGAAAGGGATAAAAAGGGGGAAAAACGGGTAAAATTGGTACCTTTAGTTTTTAAACAATAATTACTAAACTGCTGAACCGATTTTTACATCGACAGGGGTAGCAAAGCGCACCGGGTCAATCTAGTTATAAATAAAACAAAAAGTTTTCGGTGCCTAAAAACAACCCTTTTTTTTATTTAACAAACCAAGTTGTTTGGAAACTTGGTTGAAGAAATTACAGGTCCCACATACCTTGAGAACCTTACCACACTTGGTGGCTTAACACATACATAGAACCTTAAATGAGTAATGAGCAATCTTAATTGGTGGGATGTTGCATTCCGGTTTTTTGTATACCACAGGGACATGATGCATTATAGACAGAGACATGACGCATTATGTTTATATCGTTCAGTATATGCTAAATAATTTTCCTGTGATTTCTGAATATCTGAGTGTACTTAGAATTATTTATGTCGAAATTCAGATAAAAGAAGTGTTACTTTCTATTTTTGAATTTTTATGTTGGAAAACTTTTAAATAATAGCATCCACTCTGTTATTTATATTCGAAATCGCGCATCACCCTGTATTAAATTAAACCATAATTAAATTACATCTCTAGACAGACAAAACCAATTGGCAAAAATTACTGGACTCTGCTATGAGAAATTTCGACAATGACGTATTTGAAATATTCAGTATTGCCACTCACTCGTGGCTTTTTATGGTTAACATCATTTGTAAGTATTTAGGCATTATTTATATTCACCCTCTTCTGCTAAGTTTAAGTAGTAAAATAAAGTATTCAACTAAATAAAACTTGTATGCGTTTTTTTACACCATTAATAATTTTTTTTTTTTTGGTAAATTTTTTTTGGGGGTGATTTTAGTTGGCGGTTGTAAGTTGTTTTGTGTTTATATTTTTTAACAAAACGATTTTTTTGTAAACAAAACGAATCCATAGAAGTACCAGTACGAGTACATAACCTAATTATAATCTGTAAAATCCCCCTAAGCATTGTTTGGGTTGCTTTATTTTCTATTTTTCTTGTTTCTCTCGCTTGTAAATGATTTGTTTTCAGGATTTATACTTTTTGAGTTCTTTGTAGCTGTTTTTTTTTTTTTTTTGCGTTTTATTTTAGTTTCTTTTTTTTAGTGGATTTTTTAGGTTTAATTATATTTGAAATCGCTGTCATTTATGCTATTTTGATTTTTTTTATGTTAATTTTAATGACCACTTTGGGTTTATTTGAAGTTTATTTTAATATGCTCCCTCATGTTGTTTCTTAAAGTTGTAAAAATTCTTTGTTTCGTTTTGTTTGTTGCTGTTTACGCTTAGAATTTATACAATCAAAATAATTGCTTTATTAAGCTATTGTTAACAGAATTTTTGGTTGTTTTTATATGATTTTGTTTAAGTAAGTAGTGGGTTGTTTTTTTTTTTTAAATTTACCCCAACATTTGGTTTATCTTATTTTTAGATACCAAAATCTTATTAATATTTTCTTAAGTTATATAAAGATGATAAATATAGCCTCGCCAACCATTGATGCTGAATATTTTAAACTTAGCGGAAAGAGCAGATTCCTTTTTGATGTTGTTACATTTTTAGCTTTTAAAAACGGTGGTTCATTTCCTTTAAATAAACCGTATTCTTTTAATTGAAAATAAAAGCGATCAGTAGTTTAAAAATTGTAACAACACTTTATTTAAAATTACATGACTATTTAAATTGTTAGTCACTCTCTTTTAATGCATACACTTTAACAAATTTACAAGAATACACTGGTAACACAGTTAATGTTAACTCTAACAACGCCTACAATATACTGATGCACTCTCAACTCGCTATTACTATTTATATGCACAGCACCATCTTTTAGAAGATGAGCTTTTCAAGCTGCATCACATAACTTTAGGTAGCTATAAATACTGTGACCATTGTGTGATAAAACATTAATGTTCAATAAATGGAACACGTATTTGGTTCATTTTGTTCACTATAAGGCAGAAGGCCAGCTGACGAAAACAAAAAATATAAGAGTACGCAGGCATTTTATCTAAAACTCGCACACCAAACCGTAAGGGATCACAGTGCAAAGTACACAATAATTTCCAAGAAGCCACCATTATTGCATTTTATATAAATCGTGTCATTACAAAATTAAATATGTATATTTCTTGAATTCAGTTTTGTTTTTTGATATATTCGCCTCACAGGTAAAACTAATTATACCCTACACCACCATAGTGGGGAGGGTATAATGGATTTGTGCAGATGTTTGTAACGCCCAAAAATATTAGTCTAACACCCACCTTAAAGTATACCGATCGACTCAGAATCACTTTCTGAGTCGATTTAACGATGTCCGTCCGTCCGTCCGTCTGGCTGGCTGGCTGGCTGGTTGGCTGGCTGGCTGGCTGGCTGTCCATGTAAAGCTTGTGCGCAGAGTACAGGTCGCAATTTTAAAGATATTTCGATAAAATTTGGTACATATCATTCTTTCTGCCCAAGGACGATCCCTATTGAAACTGGCTGAAATCGGTCCATTATTTGACCTAGCCCCCATACAAATGTCCTCCCGAAAGTGGATTTTATCCGTCACAAATGTTTAATTTATGTATGTATCTACACAAGTTTTTCTCCAAATAAGTTTTATATATAGGGAATTCATGTCACCAAATTTTGTGATGATCGGTCCATAATTAGTCATAGCTCCCATATAAGGCCTTCATCCGATAATCACTTTAACGAGCATAAATCTCCTACAAATGTTGGTATACACATAAAATTCAACATAAATAACATTCATATAAACATTAATCACGTGACCAAATTTCGTGGCGATCGGTCCATAATTTGTCATAGCTCCCATATAAGACCCATTTCCGAAAATCGCTCACGAACATAATTATTGAAATTTTGAAAGAAAAATGTTTTTGCTCATTTACTTAGTGTAGGGTATTATCTGGTCGGGCTTGACCGACCATACTTTCTTACTTGTTTTTATTCAAATTTCACATTTTGAAAACGATGGAAAGACTTAAACTATTTTAACAGATTTGAATAATTTTCTACTTACATATGAGTCATTATACACATATCGAGGAACTACATGCAATAACCTCTTAAATTTAAAAAAAAACTTCCCGACAATTAACTAACAGTTCAACACTTCTCCTGTCAACAGGCGTCTGTGAGTTGACTCCTATCAAAACTATAACAAGCTGCCTCATTTAGTTTGCGTTTGACAGCCTTTGATAGCAGACCGCCGCGGGACTTTAAGAGAAAATTAAAAAAAAGAATTTCATGTGCTCGTTGAGCATTATTTTTTGCGGAAAAAACCATCACTCAAACCAAGACTAAGCTTGATAAATACTATGGGAACTCTGTACTATCAAAAAAGTGGTATGTTGAATTTCGTTGTGGCCGTACAAGCACGGAAAATACCGAACGTTCTGAAAGGCCAGTTGTGATCGGTGATTGAAAGTGAGAGAGATTGGGGAAGCCATCTCGTATTTCTCAGTGATAAAAAAAAAATGGAAAAATGAAAATGATCCGCCCACCTCCCATACAAAGTGAAAATTTAATTTTGACCTACGGCATTCTTTTTTGGCACATAGCACTTTTAAACCCTCAGAATTATTTGTGTGAAATTTGATATCCGCCTACTTTTACGCCCACTTCCCATACTACTTGTATTGAAAAAGTGGCATAACTCCCTTGATTTTTAATGAATCAACTCAATTTTCACAAAATATAAATATTATAATTGTAGAATGGGCTCCTGAATATATGCACCTGATCCGCCCACTTTTACGCCCATCTCCCATAGAAAAAACATGAATAAGTAATTTAAGCGTAGTCTTTTTATAATTTTTTAACATCATTATCGTATTCCAATTTTTTTGATCTGCAGCTTTGAGCGAAATCTATTTATAAATGGGTCTGAAGACAATAAAATATTATGCATTACGTCTTCATTAGTGGCTACACGTTCAATTCTTCGCGAATGATGTAATCTTTAGGCTCTATAGTCTTTATTCCTCGCTTCCTGTGCTTCCTCGGAAAGACCTGATATAAATAATCAATTAAAATATAAAAAAATAAAAATGAAATCATTGACTAAGGGCCTGCAGATAGAGACATACTATTGGCAGAATAGCTTCTTGACTAGTATGTATATTACATTATGTAATCATTTTAAATAGTAAAGATGGCAACAATACCATGCATGAACGAAAATTGTTACTTTGTTACACAGAGAAAACAGATTCGTGATAGCAACCGAATTTGTTGCCAATCGAATGATTCGGTTGCATACATAGAATTTTTCGGTTCTATTAACAGAAAGTCAGTTGCTAAAGAAGATTGTCGGTTGAAGCCACCAAACTTTTGTTACCCCTTCTAAAATTTGATAGCCACAACTGCAAAATTCGGTTACTGAGGTAGAATCATTCGATTAGCAACAAATTCGGTTGCCATCACGAATCTGTTTTCTCTGTGTATGTTTTGTTACTTTATCACTTTATAGTTTTTACAGTTTTTTATGGAATGGAGCAGGTAGGAGCAGCTGAATTTTCTTTTAACTTTTAGCTGAGACTTCAAGCTGTAATCTAACATCTTTCGTTAAGTAGCGGTCCACATCGCTAAAAAGATGCAGTCCACTGAAGTTGATGAACATTGCAATTTTGATGTTGTTTATATTTTGTTCTACGAAATTTTTTATATGACACTTTTTCCAACTTTTTTTAATGCAAATCTCATCTATGACAATCGTCATTTCCGAAAATATATAACAAAGTCAAATGATAAGTGATTGTACCAAAAGATTGAACAAGCGAACATATATAAACTTCGAGCGTGTCTGTCCAAACAAATAATAAATATATCAACCTAATATTACGGAATCATAATATTCAGATATCTGACAACAAAATACCAAAAAATTAACCAATGTGCGGCGTTTTCTCACAATCGACCACAAACAGAATAGTGTGACAGCATCCCAAGAGTGCTTGGCGTTATTCAACCTCAATATGGAAGAGTTTTTGTGCCGTTAACGAAAAGCGGAATCACCACAACACACCAAAAACGAAACTGTAAAAACAGGGGGTTTCTCGGGGTGAAAAGGTGTGTTTGTCAGCCAATAAAGTCATGGCGACGTTTTTGGCATGCTCGCGGTATAATTCACATTGACTACCTTACCAACTTATTGGGTCAATTAAAAGAGGAATTGAGAAAAGGATTTTGCCAACAATAAGGTGCAGTTTCCATGGCAAAAATCCATGAACTAAGCTACAAATTGCTCCCTCATCTGCCCTACTTTCCGGATTTAGGACTGACCATTTTTTGTTATTTCCTGAAGAAATGGCTCGTCGGAAAGAGATTTGACTCCAATGATGAAATCAGCTTACAAAAAATATCTATTTTGATGCATTGGACAAATCTCATTTTTTGGAAGGGATACAAAAATTTTAAGAAACTTTAGACAAAGTGTAAAGAACTCAAAGGCGACTGTGTTGAAAAATAAAAGGATTTTTTATTAAAAAACCTGTGTTTCATTAAAAAATTCACGGACTTATTGAGCCAACAATTTGCAATTTGACATTTTTGTAATTTCTCTATCTTAAGCAAAATATATTTCTGAATGCAAAACCCTCTATCCATAGGGTAACATAGAGACGAGACGTCATTGTCAAAAACCTAATTCTTGCAACAACAAAATATATGCCAGTCAATGTATTTTGTTGTTGTGTCACACATATGATTTTTTGTAATTTTGTATGACAAATTGAAGTATCTCGTCTCTATGTATAAATTTCTATGCCTCTATCTTTTTGAATAATTACTTTTTAATTCAATTGTCTTGTATAATTTCCACTTACAATATATGGTTTCCTACTAATTTGGACATTCTCATGATGAATCTGAAAAAAATATTTGAAATTGACTAAAGCGTTTTCGAGATATCGCTCATTTATTTTACCCACCATTAAAAAGATTCCGGTCCTTTTGCAACAAGTCAAAATATTTGTCGTAGACCCTACTGTGGGTATATTTCTTATCGCTAATGTCCGTCCGTCTGTTCATATGTCTGTTAAAAAACACGATATGGCCCAAAAAAAAAGAAGCTAGCTGGCTCAAACTTTCCACAAATACTCTATGTTGATAGGGATTGTTTTGAATTTATTCGGTTCATGATTGCGTCTAGCACCAATGATTATGTGGCAGTCCCGATAAAATGTTACACAAGTTCTAAGTACTCCGAAGTTATACCGTAAAGTACGGCGAAATTCGGGCAACATTTGTCCATAGTCCCTATACAAGGTCCCCCTCAGTAAATGACTTGAACTTTCATAATTGTCTTGACCCTACCCTCCCTCCCTCCCTACCTTATAACCCCTTTATCCGCAAAATAGTTTATTAATAATAGATAATTTATATACAGCTAGCTGACCGCCCGGTTTCGCCCGGTAGCTATTTACTAATGATTTGTAGCAAACACATATACCACTAATTAAGAACTTTCTAAAGTTTAAGCGTAGGTTAACTAAGTAAAAAGATTGTGTAGTGAAAAGGAGGGAGTGTAATTAGCTCTTCAAGTTTCTCCAAAATATGTCTCTTATAAAGAAAAATTAGAAGTGAAAAGGAGTTTATTGTTCAGGTTACGAAGATTTTCGTCAATTTACACGTACACAAGCCGAATGTAAACTATAGAGCGCAAAAATTCAAATATTTCATTAAGTTGCTTGATGCTGTTCCGGGTATTTTATAAAATTTCTCTATTTGCCTAACAGCGCATTACATGCATGGATCATTTAATTTTTATATATATAAATAGACAAAGTCGGTGATCTAACCTTCAATTTTAATACATGTGGTGGCAGTCCGGCTGGTTCCAATGAATCAAAAATTCAGTAGGATAATCGACAGCTTGTTCTTCGCTCATTACTGTGTCAATCGATTTGCATTTTATTGCTTCGCCAGACAGTTTCAATTGTATTTGTTTATTGAGCTTGTTAACATCATAATTTGTTGGTGCCAAAATTGCATGTTGCCACAGCCAATCCGAATTTTTGTAGTTGGTTTTAAGACTTGGGAATGCGTTGTTAACAACAAAATCTCATTTGTGGTGAGATCAATTGAAAATTTTCCATTTCTGATGTCCAACAATTGTTTTGAGAATGTTTCGGCAGAAGGGTATTGCAGCAAATGCACACGCATGTTCGTTGATAGCGTTCGGCTTCTGTAGATTCATTTCCAGTGAAATAAATTTGAAGGAACTTCGCATCAGCATTGGGAAGCGAGAGCAATGAGCCAATTCTGTGGCCTTCAACTTTAAAGTTGGGCATGAAACCGACGTCATTTGAAATCATGAGTTGCACTTTTGGATATTTTGTAAGAAGTGAAATAGTATTGGCGCCGGAAATGTAACTTAGAAACAGCTTAGGCGGCTCAATAACTGGTGACAGAATAACTTTACCGTTCGAACAGCACATTCCCGGGGATTCCTTTGGGAACTTCAAAACGCGTCAGTGTAACCAATGTTTGTCCATTGCGGCAATCAGTACGTCCTTGTGATTCCTCTAGTCATCATACTTATTGTAATAAAATACCGTCAACTTTAAATTGATTCTTTCTCTTGATCGAGCCATTCGGGAGCGATTGGCTTCTAGACTTTCGACATGCTGTTGAGGTGTCTCTGCAGCACTCGATGAAGATGCAATGCGACGCATTTGCTGAATCCGTGATTCTCTTTCTAAAACAAATTTTATTTGAATAAAACCATTATTTTTTATTAAAAGTGGAATGCGGAGAGTTATTCAAAATATTATTTTTTTTTTTTCATAGATTTCATATGGAAATTTCTTATTTATGCACCTAATATGCAAGAGTAAACTAAATTTTTTATCATCGATTGATATGTGTTGAAATGTATTCCTTTCTTCGCTTTTACCAAATAATTCGCTTCATAATACACCACTTTGAATTAAAATTTTTAGAATGATGTTAAGCAACGAAATGAAAACTGTCATTGTTTGAACGTTGGGAATAAAAAAAAGTATTTATGTATATCCCCAATTGAAAAAAATTTTTTGGTCGACAAAATTAATTTGATTCTGCCACGCCATTCCGTCCATAGACCGAAAATCAAAAATCTGACTTTTAGGCTTTTCTGAAGATTCCGAAAAAATTTTATCAAAAGCGGTCTAGCCGTTTTTGAGTCCATGCGGAACATACATACACAAATCTTTTTTTATATATGTATATGTCATTAACGGTATAATGTAAAAATTTGATTTTTACACACCCCTCCGCCCACAGACCGAATATCTGAAAATTTCATCAAAATCGTTTCAGCCGTATTGGGGTCCTATGAATACTTATGGACCGATATTCATAAAATTAGGTGGCATGATATATGTATATATGAAAGGTTTTTGTATTGAACTTTATTTGTGTACCAACATTTTCAAGATATTAATGACCGATAAAGTAATTTACAGAGGTGGGCCTTATATGGGAGCTAGCGATCCGTACAAAATTTTTAAATGTTATTTATTTTTTAAAACTTTTGTTTGCGAAACTCGTGTGGTTAGCTATAAAAATCAATAAATTATGACTGATAAAGTCCTAATTCGAGAGCACATTTGTATTGGGGCTAGGTTAAATAATGGGCTATTATATCAAAATTCAATAGCCTTAGTCCATTAGTGAATTAAGATGCACGTGGTAAATTTCATATAATTATCTTAAAATTTGGGAACTGCAGTTTGATTACAAGGTTTACATGGATGGACGGACATCGCTCAATCGACTCAGAAAGTGATTCTGAGCAGATTTGTATACTTTAAGGTTGTTGTTGCGACAATATTTTTGCATGTTAAATACATCTGCTCAAAGCCAATATACTCTCTCCACTATGGTGGTTTAAGTTATAAATATGTACTTTGAACCTTTATATAGATACAAAGTTCATATCTAAAGCGTAATTTGAAATTCTTGAAAACTTTAAGATCTTTATGTCCAAATAATTATTATCGAATCCAGAAGATTTCTTGCTATTTCTAAAATATTGTTGGTATTAAGGGTATATTAGGGTTGACCGAAAAATGTTGTCGCTGTTCCTAATGTAATATAATTTAACAAGATGTCTCTAAATATTGCTACTAAATAGTGTTAAGGTTCTCTTTCTAGATTGTTTATATAATTTAGCTTGTTAAGATATGGATTTTTAAAGTGTAATTTCAAACACTTCTTCTTACAAAATTTATTATAAAAACATTTTCTCATCTTTATAATATTTTGAAAGCAATCTTTCAAACATTTCAAAAGCTTAACTTAAATGTTTATCAGGTTTTAATATTGACGATAGAATTTTATTGTTGCAGTAAAAAAAACAAATACTTGTAAATAAAATAATACTTATAAACATACGCACGCAAAACCCAAAATATGTACAATATATATATATAACAACAACAACAACAAACAATATAAACCCCCAAATGTAAACGCCCTGCAATAAAAATTCACAACCCCTTTGCAACATCATCAAAAATTCAGAAATTTATATTTATGAGAAAATTTATACACACAAACAAACGCAAAGCGTAAGAATATGCAGATGTATGTATGTCCGTAAGTGTGCTTGCATATTTCTAAAAACATACGAGGGGTATTTTAAAGGTACTTTAAGCATCTAAGAGTTAAAGGTAGTAATTAAAAAAAATATATATCTGGCTACTTTATTTAAGAACATTTTATTAAAAAAGAATACGATATTTAAGGCGATTAAAGTAGGAAATAGTGAATATTGAAGAAAAATTTAAATAAGGTCACTTTAAAAGTTAATTGTGCACTGTAGTTTTTAATTCGAACAAACTGGATTTTATAAAATGTTTTTTGGTGATTAAGTATACTGACATACCATATATTTTGGGTCATTCGACACGTATGTGCTGTTTATATTGCAGAAATAAGTCAATTGGTTACATTATGCATCCCATGTAACCTAAATTGAAGACAATTGTCACTTTAGTGTCCCTAAATAAGCCGATTTATTTTTACATATTGTGGAGTCACTTTAACTTGAGAAAGTAGTTGTGGAGAGTTGTTGGAGGAAGATGTGTTTACACTGTCTATGAGATGTATCTCAATTTGGCTATTTGAGGTCAATTAGCAATCGTTCATGTTAAAATAGCTGTCAATTACCACCCTGCTTAGGACACGCAAGTGATAAAATAACTAGTCATGTAGCTAGTTATTTAACTAGTTGTCACCATTAATGATAGGTAAAATTTCTATTTCGGGATAGTTTCCTAAAACTGCTGGGTTGTTTTGAAAATACTTTTCAGTCCAGCTTTCTATTATAATGTACAATAATAACATGCCACATAAGCACACACTGTTAAACACACACACCCATGGATTATGCATGTGTGTGTATTAGGGTGGTCCTTGTTTTTTTTTTTTTTTGATAAATCGAAAGATCACATAGTCTAAATTTGATCTTCGTCAACTAAAAACCAATATCCAATTTACGCAGAATCAGATAATGTTTAGTTGCATATTTTATTTGAAGTTTAGAGTTTTGGGTTAAAGTAACAATATATTCCAAAAAATTTTATAAATTAAATGTTAAAAAAATCCAATTAAAAATAAGTTTTGTATTTAATAAGTAAAAACTTAAATGTTTGAAACAAAATATAATTAACTTAGCTCGTACTTCATTTAGATTTAGATAATTAAATATATATTCTCTTCTCTTTTACCTTGAACCAGAATGAGGAAGCAAATATTTTCGACAGTCCATCGGACCTTACCTGTCCCAAATTTGTTAAACCTTGGATCACAGGTTCTTTGTGGTCATACACAATTTCAGGTTAATAGAAATTATGCAATTCGCTTTGGTTTGTCTTTTATCGAGGTTTCAATTTCAAGTTTTATATAAGAACTAGCTGAACCCGGTCCGCTTTGCTGGCCCTTTGAAAGCATATTTTTATATTGCATTTCGATCTCGGTTTTAATACACGGGTCGGACAAAACTACAACACGGACTCCCTCGACCTGACTTCGCACCCGAAACAATTATTATCTGTAGCCAGATGACCGCGGATTAGGTAGCTAAGTTGTAGCAGATATCTAAAAGTACAGTGCCATGTTATGCCCTTAAAAAAAGAAACGAATATGGGATATTATATTTATGAATTCATCTTAAGGCCAGGGGATATACAATGTTTCTTGTTTTTCATTAGGACTAATATATAAGTAATTTTGTGTGCCAACTCAGAAACAAGCCACATATAATTGACCGTGTGAAAAATATGAATTCCAAATGTAAGCCAGCAATAGTCAACGATTGGTCTTGTGCTTTGTTAATGGTTATAGCAAAGACAAGACGAAACCAGAACTGTAGCCGGAAAGTCGTTCGAAATCATCGGTATGCGTAGAATCAGTACGTCTTCGCCTTTGAATCTGCCACCGATGATTGTTGCCTCAATTAAATTTGGTGAATATTTTTTTATGGTAAATCTTGTTCCGTTGCATAATTTTGACACGTTTATGTTGCCGAGAAGCATTATCGGTGACCCAACCTTCAATGTTAATACATTTAGTAGCATTCCGGCTGGTTCCAATGAGTTAAAAAATTCAGTAGGATAATTGACGGCTTACTCTTCGTTTATTACTGTGTCAACCGATTCTCATTTGTGGCGGCATTAATAGGAATTTTACATCCGCCAATATTTGGGATTGTTTAATTGGGTACAGGAGGTCGAACGAGCCGTACAGTCAGGGGCAGTTGGTGGGTTCAACACTGAGAGAGTGTCTACAGCAGTCTATCAACAGCAGAGAGTGTCATCAGAGAAGTCAATACCGATGATGTCAGCAGAGGGGAATCAACAGAGTGTAAGCAGAAGCAGTACCATACACACAGATCAACAACAAACAATCAGTTGATGAGGATCAAACAATCGAGATGATTTTAGCAACAACCGCTATCGGTTCGAACATTTTGTACTGTAGTAGCTACAAAGCTACAATTCTTGTAGAAAACAATAATATATAAGCTAGTGTAACAAACCAATCGATATATTTTGTGTTGTGCAAGTGAACGAGTAAGACGTGTGACAGGCCGGTAACCCCCCGTTGCCACATGCAAGTACAAGTTCGAAAAACTCAATACACTCACAGTTTTTTACTAACACAATCGCATTATTCTTACTTACAGCTCAGCTTACAAGATAATTTGCTTGTAAGTAAATTTTTGTCACTTGTCGCAACCAAAATGACAAACGAAGAAACAGTGTTACCAAGAAAGAGTTTTGTATCAATTTATTTGAACTTAGTAAAAAAAATAGAAGATTTTTTGTGTATTTACAAAAAATAAAAAAGGACACAAATATACAACAACATATGTTAATGGTATTACTAAACATAAATGTTATTAATTAAAAAAAAATTTTACGAAAATATTTTTTTCATCAATTTTATAATATTGACAACACGGCAATACTATTTTCTCTTAATATATTTTTTTAAATCGTTCTTGATGACATTTCGTTGTTGATGACATTTTAAAATGAACTTGCATTGCATAGTGTAGACACTCAAAAAATATTGTTGTTTTTCGGTATTTTCCGTTGATAATACATATACTCTACTTACAAATAATTACTTGCATGTGGCAACGGGGGGTAAGACAAAAAAAATTATAAATTAAACAAGTTACAGAGCAGTGCTAGGGAGTAATTAAATTGGATTTGGTAAAACCGATCCTTGTATAGTGAGAACAGAACTCTGGTTTACAATCAGCTATCGAGGAGGATTACATCCTACCTTACCCAAAACAGATTTATATCCGTGGAGGGAGGAGAATAGGGCACTGGCTCAGGGCAAGAGTGGTAGATATTTTTCTTGGCAGTAACACTTGGAAAAATTAGGGACAAGAGTAGATTCTAGGATTACATTCTAGAATATTATAAGAGCATGAACTAGTGCACAGGAGTGTTAGGGCACCGGTACGTGTCACCCGATAGTTAACAGAGCAACAGCAAAATGTTGTTCAATAAAGAAGCATTCAATTTGCATTTGTGGCTCAATAAAGAGAATTAAGCTATTAATACAATATAATAAACTGTGAAAGTGAAAATAGCAAAGATAAAGTGTTTTAAATGTTACGTTAAGAACAAAATATATACCAAGTAGTCCGACTCTCAATTTTTTCATATTACTCTCTCATATATACGGGTACCGTGTGAGCTCAGAGAAATGTAAACAAATTAAATGTTTTGAAATTTAAACTTTTAATTTTTGATATAATAACGTTTTTTTTACACATTATTGCTTAAACATATATTATTCTATATATTTTTTTTAAACACTTTTAGCACATTTTCATTGATAAAAAGCTTCTGTTTTGCACAAATCGCCAAAGAAATATTTTTGGAATTTCTGACATTTTATTTTTTGTTATTGTAGAATTTAAACTATAGGACAGAGTTACAATTTTTGGTATTGAAAATTCATACAAAACAAAATTTAGAACGTATTTATAAAACTCTGTAGCCTGTAGAAAATTTAAAAGGCACATGTGTAATTTTGTTACTCACACATGTTTAGAGTTAGGTACTTTTTTACTAACACATGCATAGAGTTAGTTACTGTTGTCAAAGAGTCGGACTACTTGTTATACTTTGTTAAGAACCCTGGACTAGACTGAGCGCTACCCCATCTTCAAACCGGGAATAACCTGAGGTTCCTTACAACGCATGTTCGTCGATAGCATTCGGCTTCTGTAGCTTCATTTAATATGAAATGAATTTGAAGAAACTTCGCATCATCATTGGGAAGCGGGTACATCACTGTGCATTTACATTTTTAGAATGATGTTAAGCAACGAAATGAAAATTATCATTGTTTGAACGTTGGTCGACATATTTTTTTTTTTTTGTGAAATAATGAACCGATTTCAGCCAGTTTCAATAGGGTTCGTCCTTGGGCAGAAAAAATGATATGGACCAAATTTTATAGAAATATCTACAAAAATGAGACCTGTACTCTACGCACAAGGTTTACATGGACAGCCAACCAGCCAGTCAGCCAGCCAGCCAGACGGACGGACGGACGGACATTGTTTAATCGACTCTGTATACTTTAAGGTGGGTGTTAGACTAATATATTTGGGCGTTACAAAAATCTGCACAAATCCATTATACCCTCCCCACTATGGTGGTGTATGGTATAAATATAAAATTTAGGAAAAATAAGCTTCATATCAAAAGAAATCACGTGACCTAATTTCAGGAAGATCGGACCATAATTGGTCATAGTTCACTCCTCCGAAAATCACTCATGAAAACAAAATTATTGAAATTGTAATAGAATAGTGAGGGTATTATGCTTGATCGACTATACTTACTTACTCATTTTTTTCATGTGATCGATCCATAATTTTCTCATATAACGGGTGTGTGGTATTATATGATAGGGCTTGGACGACTATATTTTCTTATTTTTTAAATTTCTGGAAAAATATTGTCACTTTGGCTCAAAACTCAAAACTTTAAATAAAATGAGTCACCTGTAAACATTAAACGATTTTGCTAAAATGTTCAGCATTTGATTTTTAAATGACAAACAACCATTGTATACCTTAGGAGCATCGAAAAATTACATGATATAGACCACCCTATTGTGTATATATCTATGTGCTAGTTATTAGGAGCAAGCAAGTCAAAAAACATTTTACTCATGGGGTTTACTTAACTGTTTCTGGGTCATTACCACAAATTCTCACACCGATACATTGAAACTTATACACTCTTCCATACTTACGCACAAACATATAGACTTTTTGCACCCACATACATACTTACGTATACATGCATGCAAAGGCAAAAGCAAAACAAAATGAATAACAGGAGTGTAGCATATTTACCAGGGATAAGAAAAAGTCAAAATATTATTTATTTACGAACGGGTATTTATTTATTGTTATTATCATTTTTTTTTTTTATTTACCACACTCATATACATTTTTATTTTCATTTCAATTTCTGATATTTTCCTTAATGGAAATTAAAAATGCCAAAAATTGAATAAACAAATTCCGCAATAATCCTGTTTAATATCTGTGTAAGCAGAAGGAAAATGCCCCCACCGATCAAACACTTAAACACGGAAAAATAAAACAACAGTTCAAAAGCAAATGAACAAAATTTAAATATGACAAAGAAATCCTCTTGAAAACATTAATCATAATTACAACAAATTTTTTAAGTAATTAAATGGAGAGAAAAAGTTAACAAAGAAAGCTAGAAAAAAATTAAAATTAAAATGTTTGTACAAGACCTAAAAGTGTTTTTAGGGATGTGTTGCTCTTTTATGCTGGTGTTGTTGTTATTGTTGTCTGGCACCATGCTGTTGTTTATGTGTCTGTGGTGTGTTGAAAAATTTAAGTATTTTGTTTAAAATACGTTAGGCTTACCAATGTTTTGAAAGAAAATACATATATGAGAGGTATTCATAGTAGATTAGATTTTGTACAAATAAAGTCCATGGGAAGGAAGCAATCATGAAAACCTTGTTCTCCTTGTTGTAATAAATAAATCTAATGGAATCAGCCTTTGACATTACTCTACCCAGGGTCAGGTTAAAAGGTCCGAGGGTCAACTCTCCAAAGACTGAATAGTATGTATTTTACCAAATATATTGGAAGTACATATGACTTAAAAATGCAGGATTTTCAATAAATGCCATTTTTGTTTTTAATAACTTATATGTCATTTTGAAGGGTACATATCTGTAATTTATTCTCAATTAGTTATTGAACATTATAATGTAAACAACATGGATTATTTTATGCTTCGAAAATTTTGACTTTTGTGCCAACAAAGAGTCACATGCGCAAGTTTTGCTTTACTTTTTATACCCTACACCACCATAGTGGGGAGGGTATAATGGATTTGTGCAGAGGTTTGTAACGCCCAAAAATATTAGTCTAACACCCACCTTAAAGTATACCGATCGACTTAGAATCACTTTCTGAGTCGATTAAACGATGTCCGTCCGTCCGTCTGGCTGGCTGGCTGGCTGGCTGTCCATGTAAACCTTGCATTTTTTAAGATATTTCGATAAAATTTTGGTCCACTGGCTGAAATCGGTTTCTTATTTCACCTAGCCCCCATACAAATGTCCTACCAAAATTGGACTTTATCGATCAAAAATGTTTAATTTATATAAGTATCTACACAAGTTTTTCTCTAAATAAGTTTTATATATACAGAATTCATGTCACCAAATGATCGGTCCATAATTAGTCATAGGTCCCATATAAGGCCTGCTTCCGATAATCACTTTAACGATCATAAATCTCCTAAAAATTCGTGGCTTTTTTCGTGGCTTCGTGGCTTTTTTCTAGCTTTTTATAATTTCAAAATAGCCTTTTTTAAAATTAAAAATGCTAGAAAAAAACAACGAAGCTAAAACCAAAATTTCGAGAATAAGCAGAAAAAAGCTAAATTTATATTAGTGAGACATTTTAATTTTAATTCATTACTGTTTTTCATTTAGCTTTTCAAAATACTCAAGAATTGTGCAGTATTAAAAAAACAAATAATAATTGCCAATATCAAGTGTTTCAAAATTAAATGGAGTATTTTACTTATATCTGAAAGCTATAATTGTCTAGCAAATTCACTTTCAAGACAAAATTGTTACTACACATTATATTCATCGTTATATAATGGACAAGAGTCACACATTAATTTCATCATTTGAAATAGTCGTTAAACGTATTGTAGATCTATGCTCCAAGTTAAAACCAGCAATGCTACAAAGCCTAACATTTAAGTGATTAATATACTGATTATAATTTGGTGTATTATCTTTTTTTGAAACCAGTATTGCACAAAGTACAAAAAGTAAAAAAATCATTTGTAAGCAATTCAGCGGATCCAACAAAGCTGTTTTCTGATTTAAAACTTCTTCTCCTTAGTTTGTGTTTTCAAATTGTAACGCAATGCAAAGAAGTTGATCCATTATCGTCCTCAATTGGAAATTGTTTAATGTTTTCGCCACATTTTCCATACAAGTTTGAAGAATGAGAGATAAAATAAAAAACGGTTTAATTAGTGAAGATTCTGAAAAAATAATACGGAAAATTAAACTAATTGAGCAATTGCGACAAAGATTATCATATGAAAACTCTTCGCTAAATCGATTTCTCGTAAAACCATATCTCGTAAAACGATACTCGTAAAACCAAAAAAAGATATTATGTATGTGAAAAATTAAACTGCTACTGAAATTACGAAGATTATGGCTCAGGGCAGAATATTTTAAACTACAAATGGAAAAATATAGAACCAACAATGTCCATTTTCTGACATGGCTAATCCAGTATTTAACTTTTTAGTACTTCCTTTAAGTACTTAATGCAGAGGTTGAACGACTTTTTAGTACAATGAAAATTGTAAAGTTAAAAATGTTTAATGCGTTATTGAATATTAAATTATCATCAAAAAATTGTATACTTAAATATTATTTATTATGTTTTATTTATATTTACGCAAATTCTAGTTCTGATTCTACCGATTATGATAAAACTATTATACCTATTTTATAATTATACATGTAACTTTAAAAGGCTGAAAATATGTTAATGTATATTTTATGTAGTTATTTCGAAACACTAAAATAATAAATACTTAGTACTTAAATTGAAAAAAAAAACAAAAAATTGAGTTTTGTCTGTATAAAAATATATATGCATATGTATATATTTATTGTTAATGATAAATGTTATTTTTTGTTAGCTGCTGAAGTGTACCTTTATAGTTTTATTTACTTTTATGAACATATTTTCTAGTTTTTTATTTAAAAATAAATATAAACTTAAATTCTTAATTTGTAATATTTTAGCTTTTTTTGTTGGCTTTTTTTTAAAGCAGTTTGGCTTTTTCTGGCCTTTTTTTGAAGTCTATATAGCTTTTTTTTTTGCCAGCTCCTGGCAACACTGTTAATCAGTTATATTTTCATTTATTGGCGTTTTTGCGATCAGTGCCTTGAGGCATGCTTAAGCATTAGAGGGTTAATGTTGTTCACGGTTGATTGGTTATCGGGTTATATGGTTATAAAATTAAAAATAACCTCTGTGTACCGTGAACACCCTTTTGAGTTCGTTATTATTAAATATTGAAATACTTGAAATTAAATGTATGTAATTTGCTCTTAATTTTTACCCAACAACTGTTAAACGTTTTTGATGTAGAAAAATTTTCGCAAAACTTTAGAACTTTGTAAATTTTTACTGACTTATTATTGAATTTCTTTTACTCTAACAAAAACTGGTGAAGACACAAGATTTTTTATCAAGGCACACTTACATATGTAGATATATTTATGATGAATGGTTAACATAACACAACAAAGTAGTTTTTTAATACGGAAAAATAATACAGCACTACACAAAACCCACTTTACACTTAAATGTCACCATCTAAATGATAGCTAAATATTGATAAATCTACAATGTATTCATCTAAACATCGAAAAAATCGTTTTGGGCTTCCTTTTTCTAAGCAGATAATTTAAAAAAACCATACATTTTAGAACCCATATATGCCGAAGTGGATAGAAAAATACACAGACCCTGCAGGATCAGGTATAGCAGACAAAAATAATATAGAAAGTGTCACTAAATGGCCTAAATACTGTCTGTACAATTTCATCATAATCGGACAACGGATTCGGGGGTTAGGCATTAATGCGTTAAGAAAGTTATAATTCAAAAAAAATAATTCAGAACAACGCATGATATACGTCAAAAAGTCAGTATACAATAGAACAATTAAATATGACAGCAGGAATTAAACTTGCAAGAGTAAGTGTGCTTCCAGATGGCAAGTGCTTACTGGAATTTATTCTGGAATCTAAAAATCCAGAACAAGATTAATAAGGCTTATGTGGCCATCTACTCCTGTAAAAGGGCAATTGGTACAAACTGTCAAAGGGTATCAATTAGATTTTTAAAGCAGTTGTTAAACCCATCTTGTTCTGTAGTGTATTCGTGTGGTGGCACGCCTTGGATAATGCTACTCACCGGAAGGCTGTTGAACAAGTTAAACTGTTTACCAGTATATTTAATGGTGACACAAATGGCTCTAAACTCTGCTGTGAAACTGAATTTAATCCCGAATAGAGATTTATGGCAGCGCTGACGATGTCTTAAGGGTATATACTGACGGCTCAAAAAAGGGTAGTAGGGTCGGTGGAGGTTTCTTTATTGATAACCAAGGCAAGGATTTTCATGCACTAAAAAACTAAAAATATGCGCTTATAATATGCACTATAAAGAGAGAAAATATGCACTAAAAATGACAAAAATATGCAATAAAAACAAGTTTTATATTTATTAATAAAAGACAGATATAAATTTCAGGTCACATTTTCAATATATATGTACATATAAAGGAGCATAAAAGGTTTTAAATATATTTTTTTTAAAGTAAAAATAAAAAAATTCATGTATGTATGTAAATTATACAATATTTATTTAAAAAAAAAAATGAATTTCTATTTGTATAAACAAATAAATTTTTTTTTAAATTTCCAAAATGAAAACTATGTCTGATCGGACGAAAAAAGCATAATACATTGAAAATGTACGCTCAACGTCAACAGAACTTAAAGGTGCATATTTAAATGAAGCTAGTTTAATTGGAGAATATTCATTTTCAATTTGTTTTTCATCATTAAAATTGCTAACTAATATGTCAAAAAATTTTTTATTATATGAAATCCAGTATTTTTCTGTAATTTATTCTTTAGTTTTGTTTTAATTTGGTAAGAAATTTCTCCGTTTACATTATTAATTTTATTGGCATCATCATCAATTAATTTTACTTGTGCATTCAGCGAATTGAATCCCTGTTGTTCAGTAATAGTTTCAGAAATAAATATGCATTTTGAGCACAGAAATTCTAATTGGCTTTAATATTATGTGTCACAAAGAGAACAATGTCGAAAAGTCGATATAAAAAAATGTTCAAAAAATCGAAAAGTCGACAATTTCAAAAAGACTTTTTCTTTAAACAATAGAATTCTAGTGTCAATATATTTACTATTTTTACAACACTAAATAGAGTTGCCAAATATATGTATGTACAGTGTACAATGATATAAAAAATATGTACAAAAGAAAATTAAATATGCAAAAAAAAAGGAAAAATATGCTAAATATATGCATTTAAAAGAAAAATATGCAAAATATGCATTTATAACAAAATATGCAAAAATATGCAACAACAAATCGATGCCATTTTGTTGCAAATTCTTCGATTCGGAAAGATAAATTGTCAAAAGTGATTTTGAGTTACTGACTACAAACATACATTTGCATAGAAATCCTTGCCCTGTTGATAACTTTTGGATAAAATTCTATTTTAGGCTACCTAACTTCTGTACGTCTCTTCAGGCGGAAGTTATTGGTATTAAACGTACTGGCTGAGGTTTTGTTGATGGTGATATATGTGTATTTACTGATAGCAAGGCTGCCGTTAAGAGAATAGCGTGTGTCTTCACGACATCTAGGTTAACCGAGGAATGCCGGGTATCCCTTAATGAGGTATGAAGGGATACCTCATACGATGGAAATCTTTGTAATTGTATAGCAGATGAATTGGCCAAAAAGGGTGCAAGATGGCTGTTCAGCATAAACTATATGAGACTGCACAAACTGGTAGACCAAGGAGCCTTCGTGTGTTATAACGAGATCTATTTGGCCCGTATATGATGCCAGCAGGACAAATCTACTTATGGAATTTCATCGTGAGCAACTAGGCCAATTGTTTCCTTTATAACAGGACACTGCATAGTTGGCACACATACGAGAAGACTGGGCCTATGGCTCTGATAAACCCTATCATACCTGGCTGAGCTATCAAGGATGAGTCTTAGATGAATTTACTTCTTTATCAGGGAATCTGGCTGGTTTAACTTGAAGACAACGGACATATAACAAAGGCCCTGCTGTATATCCCTTGGGTATTACAATGGGATAAGTTTTAAATGAACCCAAGTGAGCTTTTTTGGGACTATTTTCTATCGCCGTTTTTCGATACACGATTTTAGACTAGTAACGTCCAGCTCATATGCACAATGTGCGAGCTTTAGTGCTTTCACATCGACAAGAGTGCAACATGCAACCAGACAACACCCAGAAGTAAGCAAGTAGTCAATGTATCCCTTATAGACAGTAATCGTCACAAATCTCTTATTACTTGGCTGACTCCAATTTATATATTTTGAACATTTGACACGTCTGTGCTGTTTGTAGTGCAGAGAGAAGATAATTGGTTACTTTATACATCCCACGTATTCTAGCGTGAAGACAATTGTCACTTAAATGTATCTAAGTAATCTGAAGTGTAGTCATTTTAAAAGTTTTGTGAGTAATTCGTTCAAACTGGTTTAATACAAATAGTGTTTATATAATTCTCATACAGTTCATTTTTATTTTTGCTTAAGTATACTTATATCCCATGTAATATAGTATGAAGTCAATAGTAACTTTAGTGTCTCTTAGTAACCTATAGTTAAGTCACTTTAAACGTTTATTTTGTACTGCACTTTAGAAAGAACGCGCAGAAAAAAATATAGTTTTGCATGTTTACTGTAGCCATTTCAACATTTTTAACAATATTATAGTCACTGATTGTAGTAACAATAATATGGTTAATATACGATTCACATGATTGTATCAACCATATATATGGTTACAGTAAACAAGTACATGTGTGTAAAAACCATATTTATGATGAATAATTTTATCATAATATGTTGTTCTCAGATTATGACATCCATAGGCCGACAGCAACATATAATTGGTTGTCAAAAACATATACTTGTTTACTGTAACCGTATATATGGTTGATAAAATTTTACAATATTATTGTTACCACAATCATGTAATTAGTTACTGTGACTATAATATTGTTAAAAAACCTTTTCAAAAAGATTGCTGCTAGGATATTCTGAACATATGGATTTGAAATCCTCATGACAATAACAAGGATTTTGCTTATAAATCCACATGATCTGAATCACTATGCAAAACAAAACTAAACAAATTTACATCAAAACTATTGTACAGTGACCATAAATTCTAAAACCCTGTATTCAGCTAACCTGGCAACACTTTTAAATTTTACATTTTTATAATAAAGTTATTAAATTAATCCCTATGTCAGTTGTTATCAAGGAAGTGTTTGCATGTTTAATATTCAAGAAATATATTTAAAAAAAAACTTTTTAAATACCGCAAAGTTTTGCGTTTTAGGGTTTTTTTAACAAAAACCACGTGTATGAAAAAAATTAGAAACTAAATAACTTTTTTTGAAAAGGAGTCAACAACAATGACAGCAGGTCTAACTAGAAGTGTAATAAATTACATTTTTCTTTTTGGGAAAAAAGTAAAAAAAAAGAAAATACAAAACATAATTAAGTATGAAGCCTAAAGTTACAGTTAATTTAAAAAATAAGAAATTAATTAATTAAAAAAATATGCTACAAGTTTGTTTATCTAAGAGTTATTAAGAATAACTTTAATAAAGTTTAACTGGGATTTCAATTTATTTAGTGATGTAATAAAGTTTCAATAGCGGAGTAATAAAAATGCCATATTAACCGATTGTGTAAAATTGTTTAAATTCGCGAGAATTATTTCATAATTCAGCTTATTGTTGGATTAATGATTTGCAATCATAATTACAATGGGATACAAATGATGAAATTGAATACTTATTATGGCTTGCATTAGAGACAGAAGTTATTATAGTGTGGCAAGTTCACAATGTACTCCTGAACAACATATAACTAAATGAAATATATAGATTTTTAACTTTAAACTGCTTAATTGAAACTGATTTTTCAACTCAGATAGTGTATAGGAAGTTTAACTGAAGTAAATACAATTACATTGGACAATTAATTGTTTGGAATATTGTCAATGACCCACTTGCAAATCGAATGTAGAACTCCTATTGACTGACTGACAGACCAACAGACTGATTTGACTATAACCCGGATTGGTAACGTTTATTGAGCCATTGTGCCAATATTCTATATTTAGTCATATATAATTTCATTACAATATACATACAACTAAGATAAACATAAATGTAAATGCCATGCTGTGATTGGTAGTAAAATAGGCTTTTTAATAATAAAATAATAATGGCAAATATTAACGTAATATACACATACACACACAAAAACAAATTAATTTATATGCATTAGGGTTTGCCTTATTTTGCACGTTTTGATTTTCAATCTGCGCAAAATTTGCCACGTAAGTGATGTATATAACTCCAATTCATGCGACAGTCGACGAATCTATAAATTTGGATTTTCTTTCACACTAACTACAAATACTGTATTTATTTAAATTTTTCCAACATTTAGACTTTGATCCAGAACTCGATACTTCAAAGAAAATTGTTATACATCTTCGTGAAAGTGCAACGTAAGTGCCACTCTAATGTATACAGATTGTAGGCTCTCTCAGTCAATTGACTGATGTAAATTTTATGAGGTTTTTCGCACAATGCAATACCAACAATAGCAACCAATATGGTTAAAGGCGACTTAATGAAGTATTTTAAACATTTTATTAAATTCAACCATGTAAATACGTACATACATATTTATGTATGTATAAATTGTGTATATATGTAAGTAAATAAATATGGATACAAGCGATTATAATTTATAAGTATAATAAAAATAAGTATTTTACAACAAATGCATACAAGTCAATTGTTAATGCCTTTCATTGCAAGTAGGTAGATTTTATAAATAATAACATATGTATACTATACATAAGTTTATATATTTATGTGCGTATATTTTACAAAAGATTACATCATTTTAATGGTTCATTACAAAAAATTACTTTATAAGTAATCGTACAGAGTAATTTATTAAAGAATAAAAAGCAAATAGTTTTTGATTTAATTAAAGTTTCATTCGCCTTAGTCTTCAATGAGTTTAACATACCAGTGGCTTTAATTGATTTAATGTTATTTTAAACTACATATATGTTTCTTTGAATAAAATCTCATAGGGCTGAGGTCAGGCTATTGTGGGGGTTCGTCGTATGGTGGTTGATTCAGCGACCTGCTGAAATATAGATCAGCTTTGAGTAACCAATAAGAGTATTATTGGTTTAATGTTATTTTCTATACTAAAAGTCATCTATTTTTTGAAAATAGCCATTACGTATTTTTCGTCAAATATTAGATCAATGTGTAAACCTTGTGTGCAAAGTACAGTTCAGAACTATGATGATATTTTGATAAAATTTTACATGTACAGTTTGTTTGGCCCAAGGACGTACCCTGTTGAAACTGATTGTAATCAATCAAGTATGTTTAATAAAATTAATATAGATTCAATGGAATGAAAATATAGACTTTTTAGTGGTTATCTTTTTTTCGTCAAATATTGGATCAATATTAACGTACCTTAACCGTAGTTAGATAATGTTATTTTATGGTACTTAAAAGACAACGATACGTTTGAAAGACGTATGATAGTTTATATCCTTTAAAGGATATCACCGAAAATAATATTGATGCTGTTTTTGTTGGAATCATTTATTTATTCAATTTCTTTTAAAATTAAAACATGTTAAACAGAAAATAATAATAAAAATAAAATTAACAAGTAAGAGAGCTATATTCGGCTGTGCCGAATCTTATATCCCCTTCACCAAATTATACTTTAAAATAAAAATTTTAAATATTTTTAGGTAAACAAAATTATTTTTTGTTATCAAATTTTTTTTTTTCAATATTTAAAAAAAATTTTTTTTTCAAAATTGTTTTTCAAAATTTAAAATATAATAATTTTATTTTCAAAATTTTTTTTTTCGAAATATTTTTTTTTAATTTTTTTTTTTTTTATTTTTTAAATTTACTAGTGATTTCTGATTTCAACAGACAGACAGTTCTAAAAACTAAAATAAATATTTTCTTTGTTCCTTGTTTAGAAAATAATATCTGTATTAACTTATACAAACCATCGTACGAGTTGGTCCTCTTGCCGCCCGAACTATATTTATTGAAAAAATTCGGCCAATGCTCTGACCCGTTAATGTAATCCAGCAGTGCTTACTTTTACTTCTTATAGTGGGTAAAGACACCGTAATAGCCCGGCTATCGGAAAAAGTAGTAAAATTATCAGGTTCTTGAGGATTTTCCTGAATAGGTAGTATATTCTCATCAGTCTCAAGAATGTCAACAAGCTCATATTCTACATCACTTTGAAAATCATCCTGCATTGATTCATCTTCCGATTAGCCCATTTTTTCCAGTGAATCGGTTAGAAAAAAAGCAGCAATTATTTCGTCGTGTAAACCGCGCCTACAAACCATTCTTAAAGTTAATTTAAACAAAAATATCTTATAATTCAACCAAAACAAAAATTTAATTTTGATACAGAAGTTACATTAATGATAACGATACATCTCTCGGACGTATGTTGTGTTTATTTCTCAAAATAACTTACCGCATAAAAACAACCACCACAATGTATAATATGTTAATAGCTTAAAATGAAAATTAAGAAATATTTTACTATTCTGGCATAACAGAATTTTTCATGGTCTTCATTATTTTGCTCTCAATAATACTTATATATTCAGAATTATCGTAGCCTACCAAAATCCGACCAACTATCAAAAGTCAATTTGTTAACTTGAAACTATCAATTTTGGTCCAATTGCGGCAACGCCGCTCACGACCGAGATAATTGAACGTGAGAAAGTTGTATGTTAACAAATGTGAGAGTAAGAGCACAAAATTTAAAAAGCGTACGTCCACATAGACAAAACTAAACAAATGCTTAACTTTGATTTTAGGAATACCCGAAGCGAGCAAATGTTTTATAAGGCAAAGTAAAAAAAGCACACAGACGTTTTAGGAATCATAATCAAGAATAATGAACCGAAATAATAAGCTTTATACCAAAATCTGCTCAATAAATTGGAAATCAGACCAGTGGAAATTAATATTATTCAGGTATATGCACCTACTGCATTTAACAGCAACGAAGAAATTAATTTGTTTAACAAATAAATTGGAAACCTTTTAAAACTGATGAAATCTCATGGCTAATCATCATGCAAGGATATTTCAACGCATTATACCACATATCAATACGGAAAGATATTAAAGAGGTGACAACTCATCCCTTTCTGTCAAGAATACAAAATGAAGACATCGAACACTGTTTTGCCTTACTCCAAGGAGACTATATACCTGTATATAAAAATCCCCATAGGAATTGAGTAAAGAAATCTAGACAGCAATACGAGTTTTTAAAAAAGAACACCTTAACAATCAATGCCAGAAAAGTACGATATTACGGCGATGAGGACTATTTAGAGTGATTATATTATACTACTAGCTTGACCCGGTGAGCTTCGCTACCCCTGTCGCAGTCTATGTTGGAAATTTCAATAAAATCGTTTCGGCCGTTTAGTATTTATTGTTTAAGAACTAAAGGTACCAATTTTACCGGTTTTCCCCCTGTTTGCCCCTTTCTGGTCCAAGTACTGAAAAAAGTTATAGCCTATTGACGCTTCCAAGTAAGGATCTATCTACGTTCCAAATTTCAATAAAATCGGTTAAGCCGTTTAGGCGTGATGCTCAAACAAACAAACAAACTTACAAAGACATTTATATATTTATATAGATTGTTTACTGATAATAACCGAAAAAGTTACGCTACTCAGTCTCAATAACCAGGAACTTCATCAGTTTGATTAATTCAGTCCATTATCTATGATTAATCTATGAAAAAGTAAAGGTTGATACTCAATTTGGTTTTAAGGAGGGAATAGGTTCACGCGAGACACTTTTCTCACTTCAAGTAACTGCAGAACTTGACCAAATTTATTTGTATATGTTTCATTGATTATGAAAAAGCTTAAGACACAGTTAAATATGATAAATTAATTTTCGCTCTCCTAATTGTTGATGAACAACAAAAAATTCCCAAACGTTTAAAATGATTGCATTTATGAGGTGCCCTACTTTGAATAGCAAGTTCTCCGTTAATGAAGGGTATGTGCTGTCCCTCTTCAAAACTTATATTCGTGTGCTTCTCTGCTACGCCTATGTGACATTTTATGTCAATCGGATCAACAAGATTTTTTTCCAAATATTTTACTCTGTCCCACTGTGGTTTATTCAATATTTAATTGTTCAAGATTTCAAGAAGTGTTAATTTCAGATATTTTTTATTAATTCTTAAATTCCCAACCGTTAACATTTTAAGAAATCTATTAATGAACTTATTTGTATATGAAAACTTACCATATAAAGTTAATAATATTAATAACAAGTTAAACATCCCTTTTACCAAAAGCATTTCAAATATATTCAAAATAAAGTCCTTTTTGTCTGCATACGTATGGTGGTATATTAGAAACACGTGTTCAGACTTTGGCTGTTTACCATAAGATGTATTCAAGCAAATATGTATGTATATTTTTTACAAAAATATTATTTAATCGTATACAAAAACCCTTTTGTTGGCAGTTTTCTGTCCACACGTGGCTTTGCTGATTTGCAGCAGTTACAGTTGGCTAAAATGTGGCATAATGGCGATAAAGAAACATAAATGTTTGTCGTTAGTATTTACTGTACTCGTATTTAAGAATACCTTTTGTATATCTTGAGTTTACTTTTTGTAAACACATTTATTATTCAAAATATGTAAATGCTAAATAATTTGATTAAGTTATCATTTCCTTTATACACCGCACATTTTCCAACCACACACACTTTTACTCAAATACATCATAATCGTTATCTTGAAAATGTTGACAATAATTTATTTAAAGTGCATAATAAATGAATACACAAAATATTATTAAAACATAAGGGTATTTTAGTTAGAGTTACTTATTTCAAATGAAATTAAATTACTTTAATTAAATATGAAATGCATATATGATGATTAAATAAGCATAAAACTCTTTGGGTAAATGGAAAATTACATGATGTTTAAAAAAAATTAACACAAAGTTGGGAGGGTAATATGCGTTTGTGTTGATGTTTGTAACCACCAAAAATATTAGTTTAACATCCGTTTGGCTGGCTTGACGGCTGACCATAAATGGTTAATTTATATAAACATCCACACAGGCGCGGATCCAGGTCAACCATTTGGTAGGGGTGAATTAAATTAAAATTTATTTTATATTTTCCTTTTTATACCCTTCACCTTCGTGAGAAAGGGATATATAAGTTTGTCATTCCGTTTGTAATTTCCACAGTATAATTTTCCGACCCTATAAAGTATATATGTATATTCTGGATCCTTATAGATTGCGGAGTCGATTAAGCCATGTCCGTCTGTCTGTCTGTTGAAATCAATTTTCTGAAGACCCCAGATATCTTCGGTATCCAAATCTTCAATAATTCTGTCAGACATGCTTTCGAGAAGTTTCCGTCCATAAATAACGGAGATATGTACAAAAATTCGAGACAACCTCTGAAAATTTCATCAGAAAAAGACAATTTATTGCATGCTTTGACAAAAAAGCAAAAAAACGTATGTTGGTTTCATTGCTTCCAGAAACAACTTTTATATACAAATAAAAGTTATTTCTGGAAGCAATGTACATATGACTCATGAAATCCAATGTAATTTTTTGTTTAATCGATAAAGAATCTAATTCTAGATCGAATATAAAACCCATAACTTTCGATTTAACGAGACCAATGTACTTTTTCTGTCGTTTTCAAAACCGATTCCGACAACGATTGGATTCTATGACAACCACGAATAGCACACATGTTAGGCTCACTTCTGAAAATTTATTAAAAGAGCATAAAACTCTTAAAATGTTGGTATCCAGAAGAAATTCAACAAAAATAAGTTTAATATAAAATCAAATCACAAGATCAAATTTTATGGCGAAGCACTGTGAATGAAATAAACAATTTGGCGGCCTTTTAAGGAAGTTTTAGAATTATGTCGAAATAATCGACCTTCCTCACCTCGGTTTTGCAGACCTATTAAAATGTCAATTTTTTAAAAGAACCATTGAATTGAACCTTTTGCAAGTAAAACATGAAATTCCCATAACGGGGTCATCATCAATGGCTTGTGGAAATTGTGGGGCAACTGCAAGATTAAAGAACAATCTTAATTTGGTTCAGCTGAGACAACCGCAGAAACACTTGTGTGCTTTGAGTGTATAATTCATATCACGTACTGACTACTAATAAAGATACTGTCAATGTTGTGGGAAAAGAAAGAAATTGTTCAAGCAACAAAGACAAAAATTCAACTTGAACTGAGAAAACAATTCGGTATCTTGGTGAACATTCTAATGACGGGTTCAGGGAACACAAAACACCGGAAAAACGACCAGAACTTTTTTCACAATCGATCTTAGCCTCTATTGCAACTGGCGTATAAGTAGAACTAATTAAAAGCTTTAAATTTATTTTGCATACAATGGCATTGCGCAGATATTATTAAAAATGTTTTGCTATCAATAAGTATGATCTCAAAAGATGAGCTTGAGGCAAGAAACAAAGACTTTCGCAGTTATAGGCTAAACCACATGCAAAAACCTCACGAAAGCACACCCTGGAAGACTTAATACATGCTCTATTGGTTTCGTCGAACCTTTTTATAACAGTAAGGTCAAGGTACTCCAAAAAGCACATTGAACTTGATGATGAGGTCAAAAAAAATCGTTTAAATGTGAATGATTGTTTAAAAATTTGTATAATTTTAATAAAAAAAATTATAAAAAATAGTTGATAAAATATTTTTATTTATAAGAATTAAATTTATGAAAATTATATAAGCGCCATCAAATTGATAATTTCTCCCATGAAAATGTTGGTATCCAAATAAAATTTATCAAAAAGAAGTTTCATATAAACGTAAGTCACGCAACCTAATGTCATGGCGATGTAGAGAAACAATATACTTAGTTGTGCATGTTTACAGTAACCATTTCAAAATTTTTAAAAGTTTTTTAACAATACACGATTGTATCAATCATATATATGGTTACAGTAAACAAATATATGTCTGTGACAACCATTGTTATGATGAATCTTTATATCATTATATGTTGTTTTCAGATTATGACATCAATTAGCAGAGAACAATATAATATTAACTTTAATCTAAAAATGGTTGTCACAAACATACATTTGTTTACTGTAACCATATATGTGATTAATACAATAATTTTATCGTAAGTTAACCATATTATGGTTACCATAATCATGTAAATGGTTACTGTGACTATAATATTGTTAATAAAACTTTTAAAAATGTGGTAATGGTTACTGTAACTATATATTACTGTAAATTTATATTTACAACTACTATATTTATACCCTACACCAGGAATAATCGTCAATAAACGTAAGAATATGTCGTTTTCCATTCCAAGAATTTGGCGTAATTGGACCACAGACGTCACTATGAATTACTTGCAAACAACGACTTGACTTTTGTTTAGAAGTTGACTTGAAAGGCTTTCTTGACTGCTTTCCAAAAACACAAGACACAACACAAAACAACTTGTCTTCAGACTTTATTGAATCAATACCATCTACCATGGATGACAACTTTTGTACATCTGAAAAATTCAAGTGGCCCAATCTAAGGTGCCATAAATTGAGTTGATTTTTCTGAGCTGTCAAACTTATGTTAGCACCCTTAGAGCAATTTAAATCAAATTCATACAAATTACCATTTCTCATACCTTGTAACCACATAATTCCATCTTTACAGATTTTCACAGTTCCATTTTCTATAACTGTCTAGAAACCATCTACTTCCAATCGACGTATTGAAAACAGGTTACACTTAAGGTCTTTACATAATAACACATCCTTTATTTGACAATTTATATACTTTCCGTTAACGTTAACTCTTCCGTTAACATTACCCATCATTGATGCTTTTATACACACCTTATTCTTTGCAACATTTATAAAAACTGGATCATTGAGTTCTTGCAGATTTTCAAAAAAATGTTCATCTTTAGCCATATGGTCACTAGCTCCAGAATCTAGGACCCATTTCATAACAGTACTTACGGATGAACCTAAACCAACCTTTTCTGCAACAAAACTAATGGCGTTATTTTCTGTTTCAGCTGCATTACCATTCTTATTTGATTGATCACGCTTCCATTTAAAACAATTCTGTTTCTTATGGCCCTTCTTGCCGCAATAATGGCATTTCCATTTGAATGAGGTTTTCATGGCTACATTTTCTTCAGATTCGTCTTGATTACTATGGCGATTTCTTTTTCTATCTTCTTCCAATAGACGGTTTTTAACAAACTCCATTTCCAAGGTTTCAGGATTCAGTGTTTCCATTGCTGTAATTACTGTAT
Source organism: Calliphora vomitoria (assembly GCA_942486065.2). Lineage (NCBI taxonomy): Eukaryota > Metazoa > Arthropoda > Insecta > Diptera > Calliphoridae > Calliphora > Calliphora vomitoria. Next base: position 33,711,298 of record OW818030.2, read on the forward strand.
TAAATGAATCAGGCATTGTTAATAATAGATGACATATAATATCAAGCTTTTCTAATTTCGCCCCTGAAGCAACCAACTGTCTCACCAAACCATCAAACTTTCGGAAATGTACTTCCAATTCTTCCGTTTCACCACATTTCATTGTAAGTAGCTTTTTCCGTAAAAACAATTGACTTGAGACACTTTTGTTAGCAAATACTTTACCAAGGGAATTTAAAACGGCAAACGCTGTTGTACTGTCCTTCACGTATTCCAAATATGCATCAGCGATACGGCGTATTATTATTGACTTTGCCTTTTTGTCATTTTGACGAAGATCAGCAATCTTCACAGCATCAGACTCATTAGACACAATATTCTCCACATCTTCTTCAATAAACTTTCGCAAACCATGTTCGTCCAGAACAATTTCCAAGCGAAACTTCCAGTTGTCGAAATTGCGACCATCAAATAATTGAATTGCAAAAATTTCTTCGTTAATGTCTGGGCCCATAACCAATTGAATAGACAGAGGCAGAAGAAAATTATATTTTATATATAAAAGTTTATTTCAAATATTAATGACAACAATTTGATGTGTTTATTGTATGGCTACTTGATAACGAGTAAACAAATTTAGAAAAATGTATTATAAAATTATTTTCATTTCAAAACATAAAATTCAAAGGTAAATTGTAAATTATTTAATTGTAATATTAAAGTATATTTAACAGTTTTTCTCCAAATAAATTTTATATATACTGAATTTATGTCACCAAATTTTGTTATGATCGGTCCATAATTAGTCATAGCTCCCATATAAGACCTGCTTCCGATAATCACTTTAACGACCATAAATCTCCTTCAAATGTTGGTATACACATAAAATGCAACATAAATAACTTTCATATAGACATTAATCACATGACCAAATTTCATGGTGATCGGTCCATAATTTGTCATAGCTCCCATATAAGGCCCACATCCGAAAATCACTCACGAATATAAATTATTGAAATTTTGAAAGAATAATGATTTTGCTCATTTACTTAGTGTAGGGTATTATAAGGTGCACTTCCGAAAATTACTCACGAGAAAAAGGCTTTTGTAGTGTATCATATGGTCGGGCTTGACCGACTATACTTTCTTACCTGTTTTAAAATGTGTTTTGTGGTTGGTAATTAAATTTAAGAAATATTTAGGAACTTTTGATTTGTTAAATTGAATTTTAGTAGTTTGTAATTAACTATTGGATTAATGAACATTTTGAGACAAATATTTCTTATTCCATAAAGAGAGAGAGATTCTATAAACTGTATTTGACTATTGTCAAACCAATATCAGGCTTGTTGCCTTTTGGGTATGTTTTAGTTTATTTTTAATAAAAACTATATTTTCGATTCATTATTAAATTTTGGTTTTCCATATTAATACAAAAAAACATAATTCAATTAATACCCAAACAGCCATTTAACTAGTAATATGTTATTTTTAACTCTTTTTTCCGATTTCATCATATAAATTATTAATAGTATCTCCCACAAAATAATTCATGTTGATTTTTGCTATATATTTTTCCCAATTTCTTTATATATGAATGGTTTTTCTTTTTTTCATTCTTATTTATGAGTCTGTCCTTTCAAACCGCACAAATACCAACAAATCATACAAATATGCACGACAACAAAACACACACATGCATGAGTGTTTGTTTGCTGGTATGCGTATGAATATTTTATACCGGAAGGACACTTAAATGTTGTTTTTATATTTGTTGTTTCATAAATTAATAAATACTTCATTCAGTTGTTTTTAAATTTATTATATTCATAAGTTTGTTGTTGTCGTTGATGGTTTATTTATTAGTTTTTATTGAATTAATTAATATTATTGAAAAGGGAGCCGGGCACAATGAAGATTAAATTGTGAAATTTTATTAATAAATTGTTTATTACAATTTTTGTAATCTACATATGAAAAGGGTGTTGTTTTTAGAGACAGAGAGCTTTAAATAAGCTACGCAGTTCTCTGTAGCTGCTGAATTGGCAGTTGAGGTTAGTTTGGTTTAAAAATTTTTCACATTTATTTTGAAAATCATGATTCTATTCGACAAACACATCTGGCATTACGTGCATTTTATGATGCTCATAATCATTCATCGAGAAACTATAGAAAGTTTACGCGCTATGTTTACTCTTAACCCTTTCGCTACAGGTTTTATCTAGAGGTGTTAATAGAAGTTTTAAGTATATCATATGGTTCGTATTGATATCAATATTGACCGATATTAATATTAAAGTCCTACGAGTCTTGGTTTATCCGTTATAACAATTAAAATTTTTAGTCCTGGAAGCTTATCCAATGATTTTTTTTGCAATCTTTCTTATTTTTGTATTTCCCAAATATGTTTCTAAACATTCTCAATCATTTTTATTACAAAACTAGAGTTCTTACAAATTTTATATGCAAAAAATCAAAGACACTTTTTTAAAAAAAATTTTGGATTCAAAAATCTATTTACACACATTTTCAAATTGCTATCAATCGAACACGAATAGCGGTAATTCAATGAAGTAAATTGTAAATATCTCAAAATTTATTCCAAAAATAGATTCAAAAGCAATTTTTTTTAAAATATTCATAAATGTAGAAGTTATGTGCAAAAATCTAAAATGTATCCATATGGATACAATATAGCGAAAGGGTTAACGACAATACCCGAAAGACGCCGCTCAGAAATGACACTTCGGAGCTATGGTAATCCTCAAGCCATTGTTAGTGCTACAGTTGTTGGTTTGTTTACAGCCAAATTATGTCCGTCAGTATCAACATAATGTTACTGACTGCTACTAGATTAATACAATTTCATATACAATTACTAACATCTTAATTCAGTATAAACAACTAAACGTGTTATATTAGGCTGTGCCGAATCTTATGTATACACCAGTGTTGCCATTTTAGCCTTTTTGAGGCTAAATTTAGCCTTTTTATTTACTCTTTAGCCTCGAAATTTTGGTTTTAGCTTCGTGGCTTTTTTCTAGCCTTTTTTTAATTTGATAATAGCCTTCTTTAAATAAAAAAGGCTAGAAAAAACCACGAAGCTAAAACCAAAATTTCGAGGATAAGGAGAAAATAAAAAGGCTAAATTTATATTTGTGAGACATTTTCAATTTAATTCAATACTGTTTTTCATTTAGCTTTTCAATATACTCAAGAATTGTGCAGTATTAAAAGAACAAATAACAATTGCCAATACCAAGTGTTTCAAAATTAAATATAGTATTTTATATTTGAAAGCTATAAATGTCTAGCAAATTCGCTTTCAAGACAACCCCACAAACTCTTGAAGGCTTGCGATACTCGATGGCTGTCATTTGAAATAGCCGTTAAACGTATTGTGAATCTGTGCTTCGAGTTAAACCCAGCAATGCTTCAAAGCCAAACATTAAACTGATTATAATTTGGTGTATTATTTTTTCCAACAAAGCTGTTTTCTGATTTAAAATTTCTTCTCCATAGTTTGTTTTTTCAAATTGTAATACAATGCAAACATTTTGAAGAATGAGAGATAAAATAACGAACGGTTTAATTAGTGACGATTTCGAAAAAAATAATACGGCAAATTAAACTGATTGAGCAATTGCGACAAAGATTTTCACTCTTCGCTAAATCGATTTTTTATCCGTTAATAATACACTTAAAATAGTACTCGTAAAACCAAAAAAATATATTATGTATGTGAAAAATAATAAATACTTAGTACTTAAATTAAAAAAAACAAAATTTAAGTTTTGTCTGTATAAAAATATATATGGGGCATTTAATGTCAAATGAACCATCTTCTGAAATCGATGTCTTCCGATAGTTAGTTCTATTAGATAGTAATTCAGACACAATTTTTCAACAAGATCGGTCGAAAACTTTTTGAGTTAGAGGGGATCAGAATTTGACATTTTGGCCAAGCAGTTGTTTTTTCTCATCCATGTAACTATTGTTCTTAGCAAAATGTGTCAAAAATAGTTTACATAACTATTTCTTCAATATTTCGGAAAAAAACATTTTTTTTGCAAAATCTAAACCTGTTGACATTTTCTTCAAAATAGGACCTTTTTAATATAATTTTTTTTTTTTTGCTCAAGAAAAAGCTTAGTTCATTCCTTTAAGAGGTTTTTGATCGCTTAGAGGGATTCGAGTGGAATATCTATCAAAATAAATATTTTGTAACTCAAGACATACAATTTTTGAAATTTTTTTGCAAAATCTAAATTTTTTTTTAATTTTTTTTTGCTCAAAAGAAAGCTTATTTCCATTGCTTTAAGAGGTTTTTGGTCGCTTAAGCTAAGTACTCTGTTTAAAATTTCGTGCGAACTGCTGTCAAACTACATATAAAATATTTGGAATGAAATACATGCGAAATAATTTCGCAAAAGCAGTACTCTGTTGTTATTGTGGAAGACGTGTGAAATACATCTGGCAGCCTTACTTTTCCACACGAAATAACATAAGCAGCACTTATTTCGCACGAAATGAAAACCAACAGCTGATCATTTTTTGCATATAAATTTTTTCGCATGAAAAAACTAACATTTTTCGCAAATATGATCAGAGTACTAGGCTTTATGTATATTTGTATATTTGTTATTTATTAATAATGATTAATGTTATTTTTTGTTTGCTGCTGAAGTGTTCCTTTATAATTTTATTTATTTTTATGAATTTTATGAATATATTTTAAAATTTTTTATTCAAAAATAAATATAAAACCAAATTCTTAATTTATAAAATTTTAGCTTTTTTTTTTTTGGCTTTTTTTTTAAAGTAGTTTGGCTTTTTCTGGCCTTTTTTTTAAGTCAATATAGCTTTTTTTTGCCAGCTCCTGGCAACACTGGTATACACCATCAATATGTGATATTAAAATATTTTTATGATATAGGAGTTATATGGGGGGTAGGATAAATTATGGACCGATAAGACAATTATGTTGAAGTCAATTTCTGAGGAGGACCTTGTATTGGGACTTTACAGTGTAATTTCAGAGTACTTAAAATTAACTTGTGCAAAATTTTATATGGATTGCCTTGCGGCGATATTGCCCATTTTCAATACCAAACGAACCTTTCTAAGCCCTATCGTGTTTTCCACAGACAGACAGACGGACGGTCATAGCATATGTTTCTTATATGTGAAAATTTTATTTCGAATTCGATATCGAAAGTGCTAAGACCAATTACACTGTGCTAGTTGAAAAATCTGTCAAGCAGGGCACCCGGTGGGTTAGACATACCGTTATTTCTAAAATGGAGGAGGTTGCACAACACATATTCGAGTAAATCAAAAACGGTTCAGTTTACTGAATAAATTTTTTTGGTTTTTAAAACGACATTAAAAATTGGAAAATGCACATACGCTCCTAATTTTTTTTAACAGAAATATAGAAATCGAAGTTCCAAATAAAACAAGCCCTAAATGATTAAAATCTGTCAACAAATTTTTGTTTTCATTTTTGTTGTTAATCATTCTTTTTATTTATTTATTTATTTATTTATTTATTTCGATAGTATTAATTTTATATACATGTGCCTCCTTCCTCCTGCAGATTCCAACAAATATCCCCTAAAAGCGAATCAAGTTTTTTGCCACTATTAAGTTTTTAAATGCGGTTATCATTTTTTCAATTAAAATTCGCGTATTCGATTACAGAAAATGTTCCTAAAGTTGAAATTTACATAAAAATAGGTCTACTTCGGAAGGCACTGTACCACGCAATGATACGAACTTTGATATTATCTTGCTTTTATAATATTTCCCGTAATGTTATCTTTCAGAAAAATATAAATACATTATTTATCTTTTTCTTAGTTTCTGTATAATTTAAAATTAATGTAAGTACTTTTTTCGAAAAAAATTGCGAAAAAATTACTTTTTTATTTTTTTTAAGTTTTAATGCACATAACTTTTGACTCTGTAAATCCTTTTAAACAATTCTTTCTTAGGATTATTAATAAATTTATAGTTGATTCAAAAAAAGGATATCTGAAGAAAACCGGGAAAGAATTGGATCTGCAAAAAATCAGATAAAGGTAGGTTAAAAAAATAAAATTTTACTTTTCAAATGCGAATAACTCGTAAACTGTAAGAGATAATAAATCTCGTCGAGTAGATTTCACATATATTAAAATCTTTCAAAATTTGGCATCATTTTTAATTTTTGTTATACCCGAGGTCCCCTAATTTGGGATTTTGCGGCTCGGTCCCCCCTTGGTGTTATAAGCCCAAACTCTATACCTCTATACCCGTGGTAAATTTTATTAAAATCGGGCTATTCGTTTAGAATTTACAGATTTATTTTCACTTATTTTTTTGGTTTTCTCGAAAAAGGGGATAAAATTACCCTAAAGAGAGGAGTTAGAGAGTTAAGATCTTCCACAAAAATTGTACCCATCAAATTCAACAATATAACTCTGACAATATGTATTCTCTCAGACATTAACTTATAACATTTTTCTTATTTAGTATAATGCTTCCTTCGAACCAAAAATGAAAGCTAGACTATAAGTTTTTCTACAAAAATTATATATTCAACATGGCCTTTCAAAATTATAGGGTCAATTTTCTGTTCAAATCAAAAAGTCTCAACTTTATATTTATATATGGGGCATTTCACGTCAAGTGAACCAAGTTTTGAAATCGATGTCTTCCGATCGTGATGAAATTTGCACCAATGTTAGTTCTATTGGATAGTAATTCGGACACAATTTTTCAACAAGATCGGTCAAGAACTCTCTGAGTTATAGGAGGTCAAAATTTGACATTTTGGCCAAACAGGTGTTTTTTCTTATCCATATAACTTATTACCTATTGTTCTTAGCAAAATGTGTCCCAAATAATTTAGATAGCTATTTATGCAATCTTTGGAAAAAAAAAATTAAAAAAAATTAATAAAATATTTTTGACTTTTTTTTAAAAAATCAAAAACATTTTTGACTTTTTTTAAAAAATGGGCCCTTTTTATTTTTTTTAAGAAAGCTTAGGTCTTTTCCTAAGCGACCTATATGGTCGCTTAGTGGGATGCGAGTGGGATATCTATCAAAAAAAATATTTTGTAACTCAAGATATAAAATTTTTGGCTTTTTTTTGCAAAATCAAAAACTTTGTTGACTTTTTTTAAAAAAATGTACCCATTTTTTAATTTTTTTTTTTTGCTCAGAAGAAAGCTTATGTGTTTTCCTTTAACACATTTTTTGTCGCTCAGTGGGATGCGAGTGGGATATCCATCAAAAAAATGTTTTGTAACTCAAGACATAAATTTTTTTACTTTTTTTTTTTGCAAAATCAAAAACTTTTTTGACTTTTTTTTCCAAAATTTTTATTTATTTTTTTTTAAAATCTTTTTGGTCGCTTAGTGGGATGCGAGTGGGATATCTATCAAAATAAATGTTTTGTAACTCAAGACAAAGGTTTTTAAATGGATTTTTTTTCATATTTGTGTGTAAGTGTTTCTAAAACCTTAAAAATAAAAACCACCACAACTGACCGATAACAGCCACTGGAGGGGTGCAATGTGAGGCCGACCGCAATTAATTTTCCATCCCCAAAATTTGTCTGAGTTTTGTATCTTGCAGCTTTTTTAGTTAATCCTATAGGTAGTTTTCAGCGCAATAATTTCTATTCGTGATTGATTTTTGGAAGTGGACCTTATATGGGAGCTATGTCAAATCATGGACCGATCACCATGAAATTAAGTGGTGTGATTAATGTCTATATAAAAGTTATTTATGTTGCATTTTATGTGTATACCAACATTTTTAGGAGATTTATGCTCGTTAAACTGATTATCGGAAGCAGGCTTTATATGGGAGCTATGACTAATTATGGACGGATCATAATAAAATTTTGTGACATGAATTCCGTATATATAAAACTTATTTGGAGAAAAACTTGTGTAGATACCTATATAAATTGAACATTTGTGACCGATAAAGTCCACTTTCGGGAGGACATTTGTATGGGGGCTAGGTGAAATAATGGACCGATTTCAGCCAGTTTCAATAGGCTTGGTCATTGGGCCGAACAAATTATATGTACCAAATTTTATCGAAATATCTTCAAAATTGCGACCTGTACTCTGCGCACAAGGTTTACATGGACAACGATCGGTATACTTTAAGGTGGGCTAGACTAATATTTTTGGGCGTTACAAACATCTGCACAAATCCAATTTACCCTCGCCACTATGGTGGTGTAGGGTATAAAAAGTGATTTTTATTCCTGAGGTTAACATATTATGGGTATTACAGTATCGAGGCTATGAAATTTTAGTTAGGTATGTTACATACCATCGGAAAGGCTAATGTCTAGTTTCTCTGCGTAAGTTTAATTTTTAAGATTTACACACAAATACGAAAAAAATCAAAATAGTGCATATGCTAAAAATTTAAAAACCTTTGTCTTGAGTTACAAAATATTTATTTTGATAGATATCCCACTCGCATCCCACTCGCATCCCACTAAGCGACCAAAAAGATTTTAAAGGAAAAGACCTAAGCTTTTTTTTTTGAGAAAAAAAAATAAATAAAAAATAGGGTCCATTTTGGAAAAAAAGTCAAAAAAGTTTTTTGATTTTGCAAAAAAAAAGTAAAAAAATTTATGTCTTGAGTTACAAAACATTTTTTTGATAGATATCCCACTCGCATCCCACTAAGCGACAAAAAAGGTGTTAAAGGAAAACACATAAGCTTTCTTCTGAGCAAAAAAAAAAATTAAAAAATGGGTACATTTTTTTAAAAAAAGTCAACAAATTTTTTGATTTTGCAAAAAAAAAGCCAAAAATTTTATATCTTGAGTTACAAAATATTTTTTTTGATAGATATCCCACTCGCATCCCACTGAGCGACAAAAAAGGTGTTAAAGGAAAAGACCTAAGCTTTCTTAAAAAAAATATAAAAATAAATAAAAAGGGCCCATTTTGAAAAAAAAGTCAAAAATGTTTTTGATTTTTTAAAAAAAAAGTCAAAAATATTTTATTAATTTTTTTTAATTTTTTTTTTTTCCAAAGATAAATAGCTATCTAAATTATTTGGTACACATTTTGCTAAGAAAAATAGGTAATAAGTTATATGGATAAGAAAAAACACCTGTTTGGCCAAAATGTCAAATTTTGACCTCCTATAACTCAGAGAGTTCTTGACCGATCTTGTTGAAAATTGTGTCCGAATTACTATCCAATAGAACTAACATTGGTGCAAATTTCATCCCGATCGGAAGACATCGATTTCAAAACTTGGTTCACTTGACATGAAATGCCCCATATATTTGTTTAATGTATTTAGGATCTTAATTTATTATATCTTTCACTGCCTAGTAGGAAAGGGTATTATTATACATTTGTGCACAGTTCTCGAATATATATGGTATCAGTATGTGATCATCGTTATGTATATTTCGGAAAAATATGGACCGATTTAAAAAAAAAATTTCGTTTTGGGATTTCTTTTTACATAATACTGCTTTCTATAAGTAGGCATCTATGTACCATAGAGCAATACTACGGTAAGAAATTTGAAATTACTATTTTCAACAGATCATATCCTTTTATCATAGTAACAATATGTACTGAAATTCATTGCCTTATCTGAAATATATTTTTAAAAAAATAGCTAAATATTTTAAAAGATTGTCAACTTTATTAAAGAATTCTGGTTTTTCTTGACCGGATTTGCCCATTTTCAATACCAAACTTTTATGATCAACAAAGACCCTCAAAAAAGACCCAGATCGTCTTAGAATTTTGTAAGGACCCAGAATGTAAGTATATACTTTTTCGTTCTACTACCAATATTTTGATTGTACCCCCATCTTTTTGGTGGTGGATATAAAATGTAAGCAATACATTCCATAAATCCATTCTTAAAACACAATTTCTTTAGCTTTATTCATAGGGTTTTATTTGAATAGATTTCATCTCTTGAATGATAAAATTTTTGTTAATTCAAATTTAATCAAATAAAATTTTCATAAAGAATATATATTCTGGATCGATAGAGCAGTCGATGTAGCCGTTATTGATACAGCAATATATCCGCTATAGTCCAGCTCAGGTTGCTGTATAAAATCGAGAAAATTGGAATAAAATGCCTAAGGTAAAACTTCGAAAATTATTTTGTCACCAACAATTAAAAAAAAAAAAATAGTTTAAACCATTTTTTCGATGTAAGCTACGCCATAGGGTAGGAAATGCATTCCCATTTGCCAATTGTCTAAAATTAATTTTAGATGGTATTCTTTGAATTATAACAGGGAATTATTAATGAACTTAAGCCAAATTAAAATTTACTTTCAAATTATGAATTTTAATAAAGCAAAAGTTCAAATAATTACCAAAAAATCTCTAAATAAAGAATTAATTCTATAAGGAAATTAATTCAATATGTTTGAAGTACCAAGGAATTAAGTCATCGTGTTAATTCGTTCTGAATATTTTAATGGAATGGCTATGATAAAATATTTAACTTGATGCTAATTTAAGAATTAATTCTTTGAAAGAGGTCAAAGAACGTTAAAAAAAACTTTAATCATTTAAGGGGATTAAGCAGGTAACAACTGTATTTTTTGGTACTTTACCGGCACTTTATGTATATGAATATTTGATTATGAGCTACCACTAAGAAACTGTAATTCTGAGTAAAGAAAGTGATAGGGGGCTTAGTAGTACTACTGGTACCAAAATCTGAGATCTAATGGTACTTTTTAGTTCTTGTAGTGGTACTTTTTGAATATTCTATAAAAGGCAACATAGAAACGTTGAATTGGATACAGTCAATGTTATGGAATCAGTAAAAATCTACAATGGGGAACTAAATGATACATTTAATATTTCCAATAGTACTTTTTTAAGTTTTCTATAATATTGAACATATAAATATTAAATAAAGTATATATGGTCCTAAGAGAGTGAAAATCCACAAGAAGGAACTTTATGGTACTTCATATACAGATTATAGTGGGAACGAAAAACGGAGGACATTATGGTACTATTTATTTCATCTATTAGTACTTTTTGAATTTTCTATTATAGTAAGTAAATCAAATACCATGGTGCTGAGTGTGTAAGTACAAGGGAGACTTCAAGGTACTTTTCTTCTTCTAATGCTGCTTTTCGTAATTTCTGCAATAATGACATTAGAAAAACAATATTAATAATAATGACTGAAAAAAAAAACGCACAAAGGAAAAATTAATATTACTTTTTCTAACTTTTCGATTTTATAGTTAACCAGAAAACATGAACTTAAATACATATGATATAAATCAGTGAGATCCACAAAGGGGAAAACTATGGTGAATTTTTTATTCTTTTTTTAGCTATTAGCTGGATCCTAACAACTAAGAGGACTTCTGATGAAATCCCTCGAGAACTCATATCTTTGTATCTTAAACACAAAAATCCAACAAAAACTATTTGGACCACTTTTATTCAACTCCCCCTATAATTGATACTCAATTGCAAATAAAACCAAAATGGCCAACACAACAATTAAACAGAATTTTTACGCACTCAATTCGTATAATTAAAAACTTTTATAACAATTAACTACCATTTTTACTCTTCATATTTTTATTGCAGTTAATTAAACTAATAAAGTTTATTTTTTTTTTTTAAACAACTTATAATGAACAGTAAGTAGTAGTAATTGAAATAACCAGTCAATATTTTACTTTAATGAAAAAACTATAATAAAACTTTTTATTTACGTTATTTTTACTTCTAAATGTTTAATTTGTCATGAAATTTTTTTTATTAAAGTGTACTACAGTATTGAAAAAAAAACAACTGTGGAAAAAAGTAGAATAATAAAAATTGTTAAACAAATTATAACAAGTACAAGTATGTACTACAAGTACTTATATTGTTAATGTTACAACGAACAGTGGGACATTCAGATGTATAAAACAAACGGTTAATAGAAAATGTTTTTTAAAAATTTTTAATATGGACTATTTTTTGTACATATTTTTATCTAAAAAATGCTTTTTTGAATCCCATAGATTTTCATAAAAGTTTTATAAATACATTTTTCTTTCCCTTCTATTTTATTAGTATTTAAAATTTACTCCCGTGAGTATAAGTCTGTGTGTAAGACGGTAGTCTGAGTATAAGACGATAGTCTGATTATAAGATGGTAGTCTGAGTATAAGACGGTAGTTTGAGAATAAGACGATAGTCTGAGTATAAGACGGTAGTCTGAGTATAAGACAGAAGTCTGAGTATAAGACGGTAGTCTGAGTATAAGACGGTAATCTGGGTATAAGACGGTAGTCTGGGTATAAGACGGTAGTCTGAGTATAAGACGGTAGTCTGAGTATAAAACGGTAGTCTGAGTATAAGACGGTAGTCTGAGTATAAGACGGTAGTCTGAGTATAAGACGGTAGTCTGAGTATAAGACGGAAGTCTGAGTATAAGACAGTTGTCTGGGTATAAGACGGTAAGTCTGAGTATAAGACGGTAGTCTGAATATAAGACGGTAGTCTGAGTATAAGACGGTAGTCTGAGTATAAGACGGTAGTCTGAGTATAAGACGGTAGTCTGAGTATAAGACGGTAGTCTGAGTATAGGACGGTAGTCTGAGTATAAGACGGTAGTCTGAGTATGAGACGGTAGTCTGAGTATAAGACGGTAGTCTGAGAATAAGACGGTAGTCTGGGTATAAGACGGTAAGTCTGAGTATAAGACGGTAGTCTGAGTATAAGACGGTAGTCTGAGTATAAGACGGTAGTCTGAGTATAAGACGGTAGTCTGAGTATAGGACGGTAGTCTGAGTATAAGACGGTAGTCTGAGTATGAGACGGTAGTCTGAGTATAAGACGGTAGTCTGAGAATAAGACGGAAGTCTGAGTTAAAGACGGTAGTCTGAGTATAAGACGGTAGTCTGAGTATAAGACGGTAGTCTGAGTATAAGACGGTAGTCTGAGTATGAGACGGTAGTCTGAGTATGAGACGGTATTCTGAGTATAAGACGGAAGTCTGAGTATAAGACAGAAGTCTGAGTATAAGACGGTAGTCTGAGTATAAGACGGTAATCTGGGTATAAGACGGTAGTCTGGGTATAAGACGGTAAGTCTGAGTATAAGACGGTAGTCTGAGTATAAAACGGTAGTCTGAGTATAAGACGGTAGTCTGAGTATAAGACGGTAGTCTGAGTATAAGACGGTAGTCTGAGTATAAGACGGAAGTCTGAGTATAAGACAGTAGTCTGGGTATAAGACGGTAAGTCTGAGTATAAGACGGTAGTCTGAGTATAAGACGGTAGTCTGAGTATAAGACGGTAGTCTGAGTATAAGACGGTAGTCTGAGTATAAGACGGTAGTCTGAGTATAAGACGGTAGTCTGAGTATAGGACGGTAGTCTGAGTATAAGACGGTAGTCTGAGTATGAGACGGTAGTCTGAGTATAAGACGGTAGTCTGAGAATAAGACGGTATTCTGAGTTAAAGACGGTAGTCTGAGTATAAGACGGTAGTCTGAGTATAAGACGGTAGTCTGAGTATAAGACGGTAGTCTGAGTATGAGACGGTAGTCTGAGTATGAGACGGTATTCTGAGTATAAGACGGAAGTCTGAATATAAGACGATAGTCTGAGTATAAGACGGAAGTCTGAGTATGAGACGGTAGTCTGAGTATGAGACGGTAGTCTGAGTATAAGACGGTAGTCTGAGTATGAGACGGTAGTCTGAGTATGAGACGGTATTCTGAGTATAAGACGGAAGTCTGAATATAAGACGATAGTCTGAGTATAAGACGGAAGTCTGAGTATGAGACGGTAGTCTGAGTATAAGACGGTAGTCTGAGTATAATACGGTAGTCTGAGTATAAGACGGAAGTCTGAGTATAAGACAGTAGTCTGGGTATAAGACGGTAAGTCTGAGTATAAGACGGTAGTCTGAGTATAAGACGGTAGTCTGAGTATAAGACGGTAGTCTGAGTATAGGACGGTAGTCTGAGTATAAGACGGTAGTCTGAGTATGAGACGGTAGTCTGAGTATAAGACGGTAGTCTGAGAATAAGACGGTATTCTGAGTTAAAGACGGTAGTCTGAGTATAAGACGGTAGTCTGAGTATAAGACGGTAGTCTGAGTATAAGACGGTAGTCTGAGTATGAGACGGTAGTCTGAGTATGAGACGGTATTCTGAGTATAAGACGGAAGTCTGAATATAAGACGATAGTCTGAGTATAAGACGGAAGTCTGAGTATGAGACGGTAGTCTGAGTATGAGACGGTAGTCTGAGTATAAGACGGTAGTCTGAGTATGAGACGGTAGTCTGAGTATGAGACGGTATTCTGAGTATAAGACGGAAGTCTGAATATAAGACGATAGTCTGAGTATAAGACGGAAGTCTGAGTATGAGACGGTAGTCTGAGTATAAGACGGTAGTCTGAGTATAATACGGTAGTCTGAGTATAAGACGGAAGTCTGAGTATAAGACAGTAGTCTGGGTATAAGACGGTAAGTCTGAGTATAAGACGGTAGTCTGAGTATAAGACGGTAGTCTGAGTATAAGACGGTAGTCTGAGCATAAGACGGTAGTCTGAGTATAAGACGGTAGTCTGAGTATAAGACGGTAGTCTGAGTATAGGACGGTAGTCTGAGTATAAGACGGTAGTCTGAGTATGAGACGGTAGTCTGAGTATAAGACGGTAGTCTGAGTATAATACGGTAGTCTGAGTATAGGACTGTGGTCCATGAATATACACGGTAATTCCGGGTACTAAACATTGTAGTAGTTGGCATTTACATAGATAAAAGTATGAATTAATTGCTGTCGTCATATAGAAACCAAGATAAGTCAGATTAAACCACAGTTCTGGCAGGGGTCATCGTCATGAGGATGGACCTCTCTCTGATGATGTCCATTTGTCCAGCATGGCTCTCTTTTAAGAGTAAATTTTATATTTTATAAAGTTTTATAAAAAAATATTTTCCATACAAAATTTGTATCATAAACCTGTAATAAATTTAAAAATTGATTATGAATAAGACCTTTATTCAATTTTTTTAGTAGCCTGTTCATTTTAAAAACTTAAAAAAAAATTCGAAAACCATGTTATAAAAAATCCAGTTAGGTTTCACGATTTGTTTAATTTTAAATACATCAATCTCTAGCCTATCACACTGTTCATTGTTATATGAAAATAACTCTTGTGCACGGATCTTTTTTGCTCATTTTTATTTTATTCATACAAAAAACTACTTTTAAACCAATACATGTCGACAACAATTACTTTTGCAGCTCAAAAGCCTAACTAGATTTATTTACACATACATACTAACAAACTAAGTACAACGAATTCTTTTTATGTACTCGTACTAAATAGGACCAGGATACTACGGATCTTTTTAAAATTATCAGAATTTTATAGTAATACTTAATATTACTTTAAATATTTATTTTTAGAATTTTGTCAATAGTCTTAAATAAAACATTGAAAGTAATTTTTAAAATCAAATTTAATTGAACTGACCAATGCCGATAGTGGGAAGTCATTCTGGATTCAAAGCTATTTTGGAATTATAACACTCAAGCGAGTGTGTATAAGGCCGCTGCGGTCATATACTTATGTAGGAAGGCTATAGGAAAAACCCAGAAACACAAATGGCACAAAATGGTCGTAAAGCCCATATTACTGTATTGTGCATTGGTCTAATGGATGGCTATTGATAAATCCACACACTGTAGACCCTTCGAAAGGACTCTATGTACAAGCAGAGAAAAAACATGTTCGTGTTAAACATAATCTAAGAGCAACTCATTATGATAAGATGTATTATTAGTATCATAAAATATTATATTATCATCAAATATACTTATAATATCATTGTCATACATGATCATAATATAACCAAAAGTAATTATATTATGACCCAAAGAAATCGTATTATGATTGAACTTAATCATATTAATGTTCTTTGTCGTTATCTCGTTCCTAATAAAAAATAAAACGCCTCCATAGTTGGAACATGTAAAATGGGCAGTTGTTTCTCAAAAAAGCCTCCATAGTTTTTCATTTATAGAAAACTAATTTTTCTTCGGGTCTATATATAATTTTGATATGATCCGAAAAAATAACTTAATATACAAGCAAGTGAAGTAAAATTTGGCTCATTTAAGCGAACGTATCCTTATCCAAACTTGGCCAAAATTTAGGTTTGAATAAAATATTCTAAAAAGGCAAAACACTGATCCTTACAAAACGCTCACATATTTGTGTAGCCCTATATGTAACTTAAATATATAATATACAAAGCTTTTCTTACTATCACTTGGAAAAATATGGGCTAAAATTTTTGGTAATTTTTTTTTTTTTTTTTGATAATTTAAAAGTGGAAAAGAAATTTGTGATTTGTTATTGAGAATCCCACAATTCCCAAAAAAACATTTCAAAAATCCCAAAAATGTTTTTTTTTAAGATTTTTGACTATATTGACGGTACGGAGGTCCGCGCTATAAATTCCCTTTTGCAGAATATTTGAACATATTGGGGCATCCAAAAGAGGTTTTAATTTATTAAAAGCAGCTATTCAATTTGAAAATATTTGGCATAAAGTGGAAATTTATTTATATAAAAATGTTGGCCCATGATCATAGTCAAACAATAAAGTCGGTTCTTTTTAAAAACTACTTTAAAATAAACTATAGTCAACATTAAAGTATGTTTTAAATTGAACCGACTACAACAAAATATAGACAATGCCACTTGTCTGAACAGCTGACTTAGAAATTTAAAAAAAACAAAAAGTGACAAACAATAAATGTAACCGGGAAACTAAAGAAAAAACAGTTTGTGGTGGAAAAACAGAAAAGGAAAGATTAATATCAAATTTATTCTATTTTGGTACTAATTTTATTGATTCAATATTCAATAATTGCAAAATCTCTACCAATATCTTGTAAATTAAATATTTTTGATTTTTGTCAAACTTTTTTACATATCGAAGAACAGCTGAAACTGTTGTTAAATGAGTTAAAAACAACTTCAGCTAGTTTTATATCTACAGTCGACTTTAACGTCAGAAGTATACTTTAACTTGTCTATGGTAGACCTAAAATCCACTCTTAAGTAAAGACGACTTTATTTCTCTTAAAATATACTTTATTTTCGACTATGATTATGAGCCATTGCATTTATTTTTCTTCTTAATTACAAAACATTACCTTTAAGAAAAATACTATATAAAAACTTTGTAAATTTGTTGTTAATTAAATAAAATATATAAAAAATCTGGGTAGTAAAAAAACGGAAATTTAAATTTTCAAATGCAATTATCTCAGAAACTGTAATAGATAATTTAAAGCTCTAGCAATATTTTCTGTAGGTCTCTTTTGACCACTACATATTTTCATCAAATTACTTTATGAACGAAATATACAATTTTAAAATCAGCTTTACATTTCGTTCATCTGTTTATAAATATTCGCCATAAACAATAAATTCTATTGTAGACACATACACTTTTACCAGAATTTTTGTCTTCACCGCGCATGCCACAACAAAAAAAATAAGTGAAGTAAAGATTATATTTACTGATGTACATACCATTGTATGAACCACATATTCTGCGCATGTCCCACAAGTTTGCAATAACTGTTGAATGCTGAGTAAATCTAGTTAGTATAAATACGATTAGCTATTTGCTGCTACTGCACATTCAGTTCAAGAATGATAGCGCCAACACTAAAATGTAAAATTACAATTTAAAAGAGAAATGTTGTGGACAAACATATTCAACTTGAAATCCAGCTTAACATTTCGTTCATCAGTTTAGTATAAATATTTGTCAAATAGCAACCAACAAATTCCAATGCGCATTGTTTTAAAATTTTAGTATAAATACTGGATACACTGGATACACACACATTTACCAGAATCGTTGTCTTTACCGCGCATGTCACAACAACAAAAAAACGTTAAATGAAGTTTATATGTACTTAAGTAGTATTGTATGAACCAAAAATATCTACAATATATGGACATAAGCAGAGTAACGTTTTCAATAAGTAATGAATGTTGCGTTCAACCAGTAGTATAAATACGACTAGCTACATGTTGCAGACTGCACATTGAGTTGAAGAATGAGAGTGTCAACATTAAAATAAAAAATTACAATCCAACAAATTCCCATGCGCATTATTTTACAATTTTAGTATAAATACTAGATTCATACACATTTACCAGAATCGTTGTCTTCACCGCGCATGTCACAACAACAAAAAACGTTAAATGAAGTTTATACGTACTTAAATAGTATTGTAAGAACCAGAAAGAACTACATTGTATGGACATGCGCAGAGTAACGTTATCAACAACTGTTGAATGTTGCGTTATACTAGTAAGTATAAATACGACTAGCTATATTTTGCATACTGCATTAGTGTGTGATTGCTCAAAGTGTGCGGTTCTCTGACCGGAAGAAAACATATTGAAATAGTGTTGAAGTGAAAAAGTGTGAAGCCTAACATTTATAGTAGGCAGTGAACATTTTGTGTGGCCCTCGAAAGATTGAGAAGTCTAACTATTATAGTAGGCAGTTTATATTTTGTGTGGCCCTTAAGAAATTGAGAAGCCTAACTAATATAGTAGGCAGTGAACAATTCGAACAGTGTTTGAAAAATTGAGAAGCCTGACTATTATAGTAGGCATTGTGAGTGCTTATATAGCATTTGAAGTTTTGAGAAGCCCATAGGAGGCAACGAATAGTGAAAAGACACTTAAATATTTGAATTTATCATATTAACGTGATTTTAGGAACGATTAACGTTTGAATGAACATTTTTATTGTGTGTTAAGATCCGATGAATCTTATTCACAATGGAGGAGGATGAAAATCTGATTCCAACCAAGAGAACCCGCAATGGGGAAACTATTATTGATCTCCAACGCATTATTGAGGAGAAAAATAATGCTTATTTAGAATTGAGCTATAAGTTTGAAAAAATGTGTGAACAATGTGCCAAACTTCAAAAGACTGTGGATAATCTATTAAATAATATAGAACCTAAATTCTCAACTGATGAGAATATGGTTGTTGATGAACCTGTCCCTAAGAAAGTTAAGAAGAATAAGAAGCAAAAGAAGGGTAAGACATCTTCTGCTAAGAAACCGAAGGAAAATAAAAACCAGACTAAAGCCGTAGCTGGTGTAAATGCTAGTTCTGCCAAAAAGGGTAATGAAGCTGAGAATGTGACTATTACTAATGGAGGGAATAAAGCAGCTTTAAATGATGGTGTTCCTGGTTGCAGCCAAGCCCGGTCAAGAAATCCGGATACTATAAGTAAGTCTAAAAATATACCTGTAATTACAGCTTATAATGTAAATATTAAGGAGATTTCTAGTATTATTGATAAGGCCTTAGGCCATTGTAATTATAACATTAAATTAATGGGCAAAAATGCCACAAATATAGGAGTCTGCACCCTTGTAGATTTTGACAAGTTGAAGACACTGCTTATTGAGCAGAATGTGAACTACTTTACTTACACGCCGAAGGGTTTGAGACCATACTCATTGGTCATTGAGGGTCTGTCGGGGACCTATACTGTGGACGATGTCAGGGACTATCTGGGTGGCCTTCAAATCAGACTGGAGATTATTAGGATAGTGAATCTTGGTGGTGACAGGTGGCTTTTGCAATTATCGCGGGAGTCGGATATGACGGCATTTGCCAATGTGCGTTATATCCTACGTTGCAGGGTGGGCATGAGGAAGTTTCGGAGAGGGGCTATTACGCAGTGCTTTAACTGCCAGCGTTTTGGCCACACTTCGAATAATTGCCATATGCCTTACCGTTGCGTGAAGTGTGGGGGATCGCATGGCCCGGGGAATTGCAGTATACCACCCAAGGGTAGTGATGATACTGAGACTTTGGTGACTGATCCTGTCACTGGACAGGCCGTTAGGCGGGTAGGGCATCCAGTTAGATGCGTGAACTGCGGCGTGGATGGCCACGCTGCTAGTTCGAAGGAGTGTCCACGCAGGGTTGAGCTACTGCGAAAGATTGAGGCAAGGAGGGTGTCTAATGGACGGAATGGGGGATCACGTCAGAAGACTGTGGTATCTAATGTTAGGACTGGGCTATCTTATGCTTCTGCTGTGGCTACCAGCTCCTCTGGTAGAGGATCATCTGGAATTGCGGCGACTGGCGGCTCATCGGCCGGCCCATCGGGCTCTGGGATTGATATGGGAGGTGCTATGGCACAATTTGACCTTATTGACGGGGACTGCAGACGGCTTTTTGGCGGCGGGTTTCTTAACTGTCTTGGTAAGATTGGTGGTTTTGCGCGCGAATATCGGGCGTTGGACAACGATGGGGCTAGGTCCCGGGCTCTCTTGGGGATGTTAATATCGATGCAGCACCATGGCTAGGACAATTAAGTGTATATTTGTGAACGTTAATTCGATTGTCTCGAGGCATAAGAGACATTATTTAGGACTGTTTTTGGACAGACACAGACCGGACATACTGCTTATGGCTGAACACGGACTTAGTCCCCGCCATAAGCTGGACTTGAGGGGGTATTTGATATTCAGACAGAACCGACAAAACGGACGGGGAGGGACGGCTATTCTTGTTAGGGACAGCCTTTCTTGCGAGAGGATTTTACTGGACACTGGGACGATGGAAAACACGGCGGTACGTATTCACAGGATGGGTGGTGGTGCCGTGACCGTAGTGTCTTTGTACCGTAGGCCGCATTCTCCACTGCTGGTTAGTGACCTTGACTCTATTGTCGACCTCTCTAATGACGGTGGTGTGGTGATCGGTGGCGATCTCAATGCCAGGCATTCCTACTGGGGTGACTCGGTCACGGACACGAATGGTAGGACTCTGCGTGATTTGCTCCTGAATTGCCCTAACCTGGATATACATCCGACTGATGGACCTACGAGGATCACCACACACTCATCTTCGTATATTGACGTGTTTATGACTTCTGTGGATATGGCTCCAATGTTGACGGGGAATGGACTCAGGACGCTGGATTTTGAATCGGACCATAGGGCGGTGGAGGCTGTTTTTGGTATAGGGGACTGTGTTGGACGTATTAGACCGACAAGATTCGACTACGACAGAATGGACCAAGTGCGCTTCAATGAAATACTATCCCGACGACTATCTGCATGTATACTTCCTACTGATGTGAATGTGTCTGAGGCTGATATTGACCAATGTGTCGAATCAATGGGTGCGGCCTTTAGGGACGCCATGGACGCTTCCATCCCTAAGGTTCCTGTTGGTAACAGGGGACTGGTTAGGCTTCCCCCTACTATTTTGCGGTTTATCGCTGAGAAGAAGAGACTGCGTCGTCTGGAGCATAGGTGTGAGGACCCTATACGTTGTGTTACCCTAAGGGCTGAGATCAGGAACCTGGACGTGATAATCAAGGGAGCGATATATGAACATGAACGGAAACATTGGACGGAATTCTTAGGGAACATTCGACTCAATAACAGGACGTACCGGACAGTTAAGGCTGCTGCTGGACTAAATAGACGAATGGGAGTACATGATCTGGTTGATGCAAGTGGCACTCTGGTTTCTGATGATGTGGGGAAGGCTGATATTTTGGCGGAACACTTCTCTCATGTGCACCAGATTGGGCAGAACCCGACTGATGATACGTTCTCTGCTACGGTGAGGGACAGGGTATCCACTTTACGTGACAGGACACCTTTAATGACGTTTGGGGATAGTGATACTGCGGACGGAGTTGGTTCGAATGGGCAGGGTTTGATAACGGCTGGGATGATTGGTTCTGCTTTAAGGAGAAGGCCCAACAAGAAGTCTTGCGGACCGGACGGAGTCCCCGACATAGTTCTGAAGAGAACTCGTACTGGGACATGGAGTTTTTTGGCAATTCTGATGAACCATTGCTTGAACGTTGGGTACTTTCCGAGGGCGTGGAAGAAGGCCCTGGTTGTGCCGATCCTGAAACCCAGATCTGACCCTAGGCAGGTGAGCAATTATAGGCCGATTTCCCTCCTTTCTCCATTTGGGAAACTCTTGGAGAGGTTTATCCTGGACAGGGTTAATGACAAGATTTCCGACGGTGGCATCCTAATGGATTGTCAATTTGGTTTCAGGGGTGGACTTTCGACATCTCATGCCCTAATGGTTTTTTCGGACCATGTGTCCCGTGGTTTGAACAGGAGACACCCTACGATTGCGGTTAGCCTGGACTTCTCTAAGGCTTTTGACTCTGCTTGGCAGGACGGTATCATATATAAGATGATGGATATGGGCTTCGATAGGGCCACCTGTAGGATGGTGCTTGATTTTCTCACGGACAGGTTCTTCAGCGTCAGGGTATGTGATGCCCGATCTGGGCAGATGACTGTGACTGCAGGCGTACCACAGGGGTCTCTGTTGGGGCCTGTGTTGTATAATATATTCTTGTCTGATATCCCCAGGCCTCCGGATGGTGACCTATTGTTGCTATATGCGGATGATGTCTTGGTCGCGTCATCGGGGCCCCGAGCTAGGTTGGTTAACAATCGGGTTAACGAGTACTTGGCAATACTGTCCCCCTATTTTGCGAAATGGCGACTGCGTCTTAACATGGATAAGACAGTGGCGGTTATGTTCAAGGGGAAACGTAGGTACCTGTATCCCAATAGTAGGTCCTTCGTGCCGTCTATTTGGATTGATGGGGAGTGTGTTAGGATATCTGACAGGATGAGGTACCTCGGTGTGATTTTTCACGGGAACTTTGAGTTTTACCGCCACGTGGACTATGTTTTGGAATCCACCAAGCGTACTTTTGCATTGTATAGGGGCATTCTTGGCCGACGGGGCTTGGATAGGAGGATAGGTCTTCTGATCTATCGTCAGATAATTCGACCTCTCATGTCCTACGCCTTTCCAGTCTGGTTCAGAATTTCTTCTGCCCAGATGGAGAGGCTTAGGCTATGGGAGAGGAGGATACTAGTTAGTTGCTTGGGTCTGAGGCGCAAGCTAGGACCTGATGGCATCTACCGGCGTCCGTCCTGTAGGTCGATTTATAGGGCGATAGATTTCCAGAGGATTGATGCCTTCATGACTGACAGGGGAATTAGGTTCCTTGAGAAGACTCGTTCTCTAGAGAATGATCTTCTTAAGGGGTGTTTTGAGAGGGCGGGTGATATGGGGGCTGTCCAGATGTCCCACTATTTGTCTCCGACCGACCTTCTTACTTTGAATGAAGCTGGTCTTCTTTACGAGGGTGAGGATCTCTTATTCTACCATAGGAGAATTAATACTTTGGATATTTTTAATGTGGTGTACAACACTGCGCAATAGGCCATGGGCCGCATCTTTTGTAAATACTTCCTTCTTTCCTGTATATAATTCTCTCTACTATATCTTTTGTAAATATTTCTTATTTTTATAATTAGTTTTAAGTTTAGTTTTAAGTCAAGTGAGAGCTTCCCCTTTTTCCCTTTTTTTGGGGGAATATATTAATATGAGTGTAATATTTGAAATGTGAATTTAGTTTTTAAGTGATTTATTATACAGTACAACTGTAAATATGTAAATAGCATTATCTGATAAGTTCCTGGAGGATACATAGTATGTAAGGAAAATATGTACAAATTTAATTTAGTTTTTAAAAACAACATGTAAAAATGAATTTTTGGAAAAAATAAATGAAATGAAATGAAATTTGCATACTGCACATTGAGTTGAAGAATGAGAGTGTCAACATTAACATTAAAAAATCCAATTTAATAGAGAAATGGAGTGACAAACATATTCAACAAATTACTTCGTGGAAGAAACATTCAACTTGAAATTCTGCTAAACATTTCGTTCATCGGTTTAGTATAAATATTTGTCAAATAGAAACCAACAAATTCCCATGCGCGTTGTTTTAAAATTTTAGTATAAATACTAGATACATTCACAAGAATCGTTGTCTTTACCGCGCATGTGACATCAAAAACAAAACGTTAAATGAAGTTTATATGTACTTAAGTAGTATTGTATGAACCAGAAAGAACTACAAATTATGGACATGCGCAGAGTAATGTTTTCAACAAATATTGAATGTTCTGTTTAACTAGTAAGTATAAATACGACTAGCTACATTTTGCATATTGCACATTGAGTAGAAAAGTGAGATTGTCAACATTAAAATAAAAAATTACAATCCAACAAATTCCCATGCGCTTTATTTTAAAATCTATTGTAAATACTTTGTATACCTATAAGTTTTTGGTATTCGTGAAAACCTTTAGACTTGAAGATTGATAATTTTATGAATTTCATTTACCTTAAAATTTCATTTACCTCAAATTTTGTTGATATCTTTAACCGTTGAAATGTTACATTTATTCAAATTTTATATTTTTCTTCATGGAAAATCACCACAATCGAATTTTTTTAGTTTTTAAGGTAAATGAAAATCATAAAATTATCAATCATCAAGTCCAAAGGTTTTCACCAATACCAAAAACTTATATACAAAGTATTTACAATAAATTTTAAAATAAAGCGCATGGGAATTTTTAGGATGTCATTTGATGAATATATATACTAAACCGATGAACGAAATGTTAAGCTCAATTTCAAGTTCAATATTTAGTTCATGAATTCTTTTGCTGGCTTGCATTTATTTTGCGATCGACACCACCACTACAGTAACTTTTTTAAATTGGATTTTTTAATTTTAATGTTGCAGTATGCAACAAGTAGCTAGTTGTATTTATACTCACAAGTTTAACGCAAAATTCAATTATTGTTGAAAACATTACTCTGCGCATGTCCATAATTTGTAGTTCTTTTTGGTTCATACAATAGTACTTAAGTACATATAAACTTCATTTAACGTTTTGTTTTTGTTGTGACATGCGCGGTAAAGACAACGATTCTTGTGAATGTATCTTGTATTTATATTAAAATTTTAAAACAATGCGCATGGGAATTTGTTGGTTGCTATTTGACAAATATTTATACTAAACCGATGAACGAAATATTAAGCAGAATTTCAAGTTGAATGTTTCTTCCACGAAGTAATTTGTTGAATATGTTTGTCACGCCATTTCTCTTTTAAATTGGATTTTTTAATTTTAATGTTGACACTCTCATTCTTCAACTCAATGTGCAGTATGCAAAATGTTGCTAGTCGTATTTATACTTACTAGTATAACGCAACATTCAACAGTAGTTGATAACGTTACTCTGCACATGTCTATACATTGTAGTTCTTTTTGATTCATACAATACTATTTAACTACATATAAACTTTATTTAACGTTTTTTTGTTGTTGTGACATGCGGGGTGGAGACAACGATTCTGGTAAATGTGTATGTATCTAGTATTTATGCTAAAATTGTAAAATAATGCACATGGGAAATCGTTGATTGTAATTTTTTATTTTAATGTTGACACTCTCATTCTTCAACTCAATGTGCAGACTGCAACATGTAGCTAATCGTATTTATACTACTGGTTGAACGCAACATTCAATAATTGTTGAAAACGTTACTCTGCGCATTTCTATACATTGTAGTTATTTTAGGTTCATACAATACTACTTAAGTAAATATAAACTTTATTTAACGTTTTTGTTGTTGTGACATCCGCGGTAAAGACAACGATTTTGGTAAATGTGTGTGTATCCAGTATTTATACTAAAATTTTAAAATAATGCTCATGGGAATTTGTTGGTAGCTATTTGACAAATATTTATACAAAACTGATGAACGAAATGTTAAACTGAATTTCAAGTTGAATATGTTTGTCCTCACCAGATCTCATTCTTGAACTCAATGTGCAGTAGCAGCAAATAGCTAATCGTATTTATACTAACTAGATTTACTCAACAGTTATTGCAAACTTGTGGGACATGCGCAGAATATGTGGTTCATACAATGGTATAAGTACATATAATCTTTATATTACTTATTTTTTTTGTTGTGGCATGCGCGGTGAAGACAAAAATTCTGGTAAAAGTGTATGTGTCTACAATAGAATTTATTATTTATGGCGAATATTTATAAACAGATGAACGAAATGTTGATTTTAAAATTGTATATTTCGTTCGTAAAGTAATTTGATGAAAATATGTAGTGGACAAAAGAGAAGTTTAAATTATCTCTTACAGTTTGAGATATTTGCATTTGAAAATTAAAATTTCCGTTTTTTACTTACCTTAGTGTGGATTTTTGCTAATAGCAAATCCAAATCGTTCCAGATTTTTTTTATCAATTTTTTTTTAATAACAACAAATTTATAATGTTTTTATATAGTATTTTTCTTAAAGGTAATATTTTGAGAAGTACCATAGAAGAGAAATAAATGCAATATTTTTTATATAAATTTCCATCTTATGCCAAATTTTCTCTAATTGAATAGCAGCTGCTTTTAAAAAATTAAAACTTCTTTTGAATGTACCAATATGTTCAAATATTCTGCAAAAGGGAATTTATAGCGCGCACCTCGGTACCGTCAATATAGTCAAAAATCTTAAAAATACTATTTTTTGAATTTTTGAAACGTTTTCTTGGGAATTGTGGGATTCTCAATAACAAATCACAAATTTCTTTTTCACTTTTACATTTACATTTTGATTAAGAATGTATATTGTATTAAAATTTCATTAATAAAGACTCATAAAACTTAAAATTATCAAAAAAAAAAAAAAAAAATTAAATTAGCCCATATTTTTGCAAAAAGCCTTCTTAAGGTGTGATAGTAAAAAAAGCTTTGTATATTATATATTTAAGTTACATATAAGGCTATACAAATATGGAGCTTTTTTTTAAGGATCAGTGCTTTGCCCTTTTAAGAAAATGTTATTCAAACCTTAATTTTGGCCAAGTTTGGATAGGGCTACGTCTGCTTAAATGAGCCAAATTTTACTTCACACGCTTGTACATTGAGTTCTCTTTCCGGATCATACAAAAATTATATACAAACTCTAAGAAAAATTTGTTTTCTATAAAAGAAACTATGATGGCTTTTTTGAGAATAAACTACCCATTTCGTAAAAGAACATTAATATGATTAAATTTAATCATAATATGGTTTCTTTGGGTCATAATATAATTACTTTTGGTTATGCTATGATCATGTATGAAAATAATATTATGTTGTGATCATAATATAATATTTTATGATACTAATAATATATCTTATCATAATATGTTGATCTTAGATTATGTTTAACACGAACATGTTTTTCTCTGCTTGTACATAGAATCCTTTAGAGGATCTACAGTGTGTGGATTAATCAATAGCATCCACTAGACCAATGCACAATACAGTAATATGGGTTTGACGACTATGATAATTGCATATGACCGCAGCGGCCTTAGACACTCTCGGTTGAGTGTTCTGATTCCAAGATAGCTTTGAATCCAGGATGACTTTTTCTGTCGGCATAGGTCAATTCCATTGTATTTGATTTTAAAAATTACTTTCAATATTTTATTTAAAGCTATTGACAAAAATCTTAAAATAAATATTTAAAATAATATTAAGTACAATAAAATTCTGATAATTTTAAAAAGCTCCGAGCTGAGTTGTCGACATGTATTGGTTTAAAAGTAGTTATTTGTATGAATAAAATAAAAATGAGCAAAAGAGATCCGTGCACAAGAGTTATTTTGATATAACAATGAACAGTGTGATAGATAGATATATTTATTTTAATTTCAAATTAAAAAATATTTCTTAAAAAAATCATGAAATTGTTTAAAATTTTACATGTCGAAGGCACCCTATTTGAGCTTCCACAACGCCGCCCCTGGAGCATTTATAAGGTCCATTTTAATAACTTAAATTCGAATGTCAAATTTTATCCCGATCGGACAAGCCGTTTAGAAATGCCAGATTTATTTCCAACAAATTTTGATTCTGCACCACTGTGGTGTTTACTTTATTTACGAAATATTCAACTTGACATTCAGCCAAACATTTCGTTTATCGGTTTAGTATAAATAGCTTCCAACAAATTCCCATGCGCTTTATTTAAAAATTTAAGTATAAATATTAGATACGTAAACACTTTTTGTCTTCATCAAGCATTACCCAACAAAAAAATGTTAAATAAAGTGTATGTATGCACATATGGACTTAGGTACTATTGCAAGAACGAAAAAGCACTACATAGTTTGGACATGCGAAGAGTAACGTTTGCAACAAATATAGAATGAAGCGTTAAACTAGTTAGTATAAATACGATTAACAATTTATTGCATACTACACATTGAGTTCAAGAATGAGAGAGCCAACATTAAAATTAAAAATTACAATTTAAAAGAGAAATGGTGTGGACAAACATATTCAACTTTAAATTCAGCTCAGTGCTATTAGGCTTTTTTTGGAAAAAGTCGTCAAAATTAAGAAAATAAATCGTCAAATTCATAATAAAAATTTTAAAAAATCGTCATGAAATCGTCACGACTAAAAATCATGTATTAAGAGGGAAATAAACAACTCAGCAGCCTTTAATCAATAAAACACTAACAGTATTTGTGTAAGTAAATTAGTATAAGTTAATAAAGTGTTTCTGTACGAAACTTTTAATATTATTCACATTAAAGCAATCTGAAGAATTATTTTTGAAAAAGTCTTGCAAATAAAACTTCTTCAAGGGGTTTTGTCTCAAAGAATTTCTTTTCTTAGCTTCATTTATATATATTTGGCTAAAAATACGTTCAATTTAAGTTACATAAATAGCCAACTTAAAGTTAACTTTTTAAATAACTAACTTTAAGTTAGCTAAAAATAAGCCAACTTTAAGTTAACTTTTAAATAACTAACTTTAAGTTAGCTAAAAATGAGTCAACTTTAAGTGAACTTTTAAATAACTAACTTTAAGTTAGCTAAAAATAAGTCAACTTAAAGTTAACTTCTAAATAACTAACTTTAAGTTACATACAAATAAGCTAACTTTAAGTTAACTTTTAAATAACTAACTTAAAATTGGCTTATTTTTAGCTAACTTAAAGTTAGTTATTTAAAAGTTAACTTAAAGTTAGCTTATTTTTATGTAACTTAAAGTTAGTTATTTAGAAGTTAACTTTAAGTTGACTTATTTTTAGCTAACTTAAAGTTAGTTATTTAAAAGTTCACTTAAAGTTAACTTTTAAATAACTAACTTTAAGTGAACTTTTAAATAACTAACTTTAAGTTAGCTAAAAATAAGTCAACTTAAATTAAAACTATTAAGTAATTTACAAAATCACATAAATTCGGAAACGCTGGTTTATTGTTTGATAATTGACTTGACGTTTTTCCAAAAAAATATTAAAATATACAAATCTTTATTATTTTATTTCATTTTCCATAATTTGATATTTCTCTTTAGATACCAATTTAGAAAAACTTTTTAACAAAGGCAGAATATAAGTATTTTTATTTAATTTTATTCATAATAATATAAAAAGTCACTCTAGGCCATTTAGTGTATATAGTAAAAAAGCAGTAATACTGAATACAAATACATATGTAAATAATAATAATAATAATAATAATAATAATATAATATTAAAAATAGCTATATTACCGATACCAAACTACTGACTTATTTACAAAATGTTTATAAACAAGTAAGAGAGATATATTCGGCTGGGCCGAATCTTATATACCCTTCACAAAACTATACTTCAAAATAAAAATTTTTAGGTAATTTTAGGTAAACAAATTTTTTTTCCAGTTGTTCTTTTTAATTTTTTGGAAAAAAAATATTTTTCGAATTTTTTTTTAAAGTTTTTATGTACAATTTTTTTTAAATTTAAATTTTTTTTTTTTTAAATTTAAATTTATTTTTTTTTTTTAAATATTTAGCGAAAAAAACTTTTGGTGAAAAAAAAAATCTGGTTCAAAATTTTTCCCGATTTTGACCCATTGTAGGTCCAACTTATTATGGTCTTATATACGTCGTTGCAAAGGTCTTTGAAATATCTATCATTTGATATCCATATTGTCTATATTAATGACTTAGTAATCCAGATATAGGTCAAAAAATAGGTAAAAAATCGAGGTTGTCCTGGTTTTTTCCTTATATCTCAGCCATTTGTGGACCGATTTTGCTGATTTTAAATAGCAAACTTCTCGAAAGCATGTCTGACAGAATTATTGAAGATTTTGATCCCGAAGATATCTGGGGTCTTCAGAAAATTGATTTCAACAGACAGACGGACAGACAGACAGACAGACAGACAGACAGACAGACAGACAGACAGACAGACAGACAGACAGACAGACGGACATGGCTTAATCGACTCCGCTATCTATAAGGATCCAGAATATATATACTTTATAGGGTCGGAAAATTATATTGTGGAAATTACAAACGGAATGACAAATTTATATATACCCTTCTCACGAAGGTGAAGGGTATAAAAAGAAGAAAATAATCGGTTTTTAAATATTAAGGAGAAATGTTTATACAATTCTTTAAATACTAAATACGAATATGGCACTCTTACTTGTTGTGGTATGTGTTGTCGAGTATAACAACAATCTGGTTTTGAAATTTGCCAAACACCTCAAAAATCTTTAGCTACGGGTAAAAAATCATTTTCGAAACTAAATTAAATTAAATTGCCCCTTAACCATTCCGTTAATGAATTCATTACGATTTGAATTTCTAATTCCTTTGTATTTCAAATGTAGTGAATTCATTCCTATGAGAATTTATTCGTTATTGAATCATTAAAATGTTCCTTAATTCAAATCCATTACATTTTTCGTCAATTAGATTTTTATTAGAATTAACAAATATTTTATGAATTTTGTTACAAGTTAATTATATTATGAATTAATGCAACGATTAATGAATTATTTTTAAATAAAGCCTTTGGGTAAAGCTTAATGCAATGAATGGCTGGCTATTTTTAATTTCGAATTAAAATATTAGTGAATTAAGCAAACATTGAATTAATACGAAGCTGTGCATATAAGCCAGTAGCTTAGTTGAATATCATCTGATTTTTAGTTTCTCAGCAGATTTTGAAAGAAGAAACTTAGACATATCAAATGGTATATGTCAATGTATGCTATATAAGTAACCTTGAGAAATCTGGATGTATTTCTCAAGCAAACACATTTTTTTTATTGTACTCGAAAACACCTACCAGGAAAGGTAGGTGTATTTCTACTTCATTCTTATTTGTATGACTGTATTATATACAAGAAATTGATACATTGAAAAATTTTGTATTTCACATAAATTTCAAGAAAAACTTTCTCTCTTTTTTATATATTTATTTTAATTTCTACAATACAATAAAATTTAAGTGAAAAAATCGTCGGCATATTAGCGAATTTACAAAAGAAATCGTCAAAGGTCAAAAAACTGAATTTACTCTAAAAAATCGTCAAAATGACGTAAAATCGTCACACCTAACACCACTGATTCAGCTTAACATTTCGTTTATCAGTTTAGTATAAATATTTGTCAAATAGCAACCAACAAATTCCCATGCGCATTGTTTTAAAATTTTAGTATAAATACTAGATACATAAACATTTACCAGAATCGTTGTCTACACTGCGCATGTCACAACAAAAAATAAAACGTTAAATGAAGTTTATATGTACGTAAGTACTATTGTATGAACCAAAAATAACTACAATATATAGACATGCGCAGAGTAACGTTTACAACAAATAATGAATGTTTCGTTAAACTAGTTAGTATAAATACGACTAGCAACTGCTAACGACTACTGCACATTGAATTGAAGAGTGAGATTGTCAACATTAAAATTAAAAAACTACAATCCAGAAACTTCGCATGCGCATTACTTTATAATTTTAGTATAAATACTAGATACATAAAGAATTTTTGTCTTCACTGCGCATGTCACAACAACAAAAAACGTCAAATGAAGTTTATACGTACTTAAGTAGTATTGTATTAACCAAAAAGAACTACAATATATGGACATGCGCAGAGTAACGTAATCAACAACTATTGAATCTTGCGTTACACTAGTAAGTATAAATGCGAATAGCTACATGTTGCATACTGCACATTGAGTTGAAATATGAGATTGTCAACATTAAAATTAAAAAATATACAGAAATACACAATTGCATGAATTTCCAATACAAATGCACAAGATTGTGAATACCGCTAATAAGTAAACTTCCGATGTTTTTTTGCTGTAATAAAAAAAAAAAAAAAATGAAAAACTTTGATTCTTCTTGTGGATTATTTTTATTTGGTCTTTTAATTTTTTTACATCAAGTCGAGAATATGATGTCATGTAAATGGCCGCCGCCACAGTTGATTGTCATTTGAGCCCTTTTTATGGCATTTTACATCACTTTGGCCAAAACTTCCGGCGATAGGTCCTCATATTCTTGACGGATATTGTCTTTAAGAGCTGCAAGAGTCTGAGGCTTGTTGACATAAACCCGCGACTTCAAAAAGCCCCACAAAAAGAAATCTGGAGCGGTCAAATCAGCCGATCTTGCTGGCCAGTGCAAATCGCCAAAACGGGAGATTAGGCGCCCGGGAAATGTATCCTTCAGTATATCGGTTGTGGCACGTGCAGTGTGTGCCGTTGCACCGTCCTGTTGGAACCACATGTTTTCCAATCCCAATTCATCAAGTTGCGGCAAAAAGAACTCGTTGATCATTGCTCTGTAGCGCTCACCATTCACAGTAACCATTTGGCCCGCGACGTCTTCGAAGAAAAAAGGTCCGATGACTCCTCCAGCGAAAACAGCACACCATACAGTGACTTTGAGCGGGTGTAATGGCTCTTCGTGGGTTACACGCGGATTTGCTTATGTAGGTACCCGCTACGATGGAAATGGGCCTCATCACTCATGATTACTCGATTGGCGGTCAGCAGCTAACAGCTGATGCACCGTCTGGACTTTGTACGGAAACATCTTCAAATCTTCTACCAAAATTCGCTGTAAAGACCGTCGACTGATACCCATTTGCATGGCACGTCGTCTGGTCGATGTCGACGGCGCTTCCATGACATCCTCGGCTACAGCAGCAATATTCTCTGCAGAACGGCTACTCCGGGGTCTGCCACGCCTGTTAGCATCTCGTGTTGTGCCAGTCTCTTCGAGGCGAGCGGCTAAACCTCACAGTGTTTCACCAGTAGGTGTTGGATGGCCGGGAAATCTGCGACGAAATTCAGGTTGTGCCAAAGTCACCGACCAATTATTGGTCAAATAAATAGTCAGAAATATTCCGCGTTCTGAAGCAGTGTACCGTAACATTGTTTATTAAAGTGTATTTCGCATGTGTTTACTACACAAATGTCAAAACAGAACTGACATTAGGTGTCAATCGCAAAATTTATAGCATTTTCTGATAGGAGGATTACTTTTGCGCCACCTTGTATATATCTGCTCTAACAGTATTCTGGGGAGACATTTGTATGGGGGCTAGTTGAAATCACTGACTGATATTGTCCATTTTCAATACCAAACAAACCTTCTAAACAGAGAGTATTTGTTGAAAATTTTAGGCAGCTAGCTCATTTTGTTTGGGCCTTATCGTGTTTTTAACAGACATAGCTATATTGTCTTAGAATTTCATAAGAACCCAGAATACATATAGTATTGTGGGACTGCGATAAATATTTCAATGTGTTACAAGCGCAATGATAAAATCAATATACCCCTCATATATTTTTTTTTGATGGTGGCATAAAAAGTAATTGTAGTGGTAGTGACGACCGCAAAATAAATGGAAACTAATTTAGAACTTCTAAACCAATAACTCGAACTGTTTTTAATTTGTAACCGCAATAGAAGATGTACAACAAAGCTTTCAGAATACAGAATACGTTAATGTGAAATTTAAATATAAAGGCGTTACGGCCTTGACAACCTTGAGGGGGAAACAATTTAGAATTTTGTACCATTTACAAATATTTATGACAATTGAGATACATTTGGTCAATTCACAATGTCTCTTATCATGTCATAATGTCCTAATATTTCACAATGGTTTTTATTGGTTTTCAAGCAAAAAGTATCCTAAAATAATATTACTTTCTATGATATGTTTATTGTGTTATCGTAACCAACCAGCAGAGATTAACGCCGAATGCCTAAGAGTCGGTTAAGCCGAGTCCTGATATATTAGGACATTATGACAATATGACTGATAAGAGACCTTGTGAATTGACCAATTAAGTTTTAAATTGTAACATCTTCTTCGTCAAGTACTTGCCATGTCCAAAAATACATTAAGTAGTATTGTAATTTCTTTTAGTTTTCGATATAACTATTGTACTCATAAGCATGTTCTTACAATAAGACAAAAGTGTAATTTTATCTTATAACTAAATTTATTTTTTCAAAACATTCCATTCTTATTTACTGCATACATTAAACAATCTACCCGAAATATTGTTCTTAATTTCCAATAATAGAATAGTACGTGGAAATCATTTTACAGCCATGAGAAAAATAAAATTTACTTATTGTTTATTACAACAATATTTAGTGAGATACTTCTACATTCAAGTAGTAGCATAAATAATAACTTAATTGTTTGCCATTTGTTGTTCTAAAATTGTTAAAAGGCTTTTCACGACAAAAAAAGAAAAAAAAAATCAACATAATCAGGGAAAGTTTTTCAAGATAAAAGCTTGAAATGTAAGGTTTTGCGGATTTGGTTGTGTATCCCACAAAATATGTATATTTTGTGTCCGTCGGTTTGTCTGTCTTGGAAGTAAAAATATAAGTTCTGCCAATTTTTTTTTTAGTTTTTTTTTTAAATTCAATATATAAAGATAATTTAATTTTATTCTTCTTTGTAAAAATTTTAAATTTATTTTTGTATATTTTAAATTTATTTTTGTATATTTAAACTTGCCCTAGCCATAATATTAACAAATTTCTATACAAATATTGTCAATAATGTCAAATACCCTTCTAAGAGTATTAAATAAATAAGTATTATAACAATACAAATTGTTGGTCCCTTTTTCCAATAGAAGTTCTTAAGTGTAGGGCAAGGGCTATATAAAGCTGGTTGATCTGTTGGAAACATTTTGATAGGTGTCTCTATATGCAAACTTAGTAGATGCTGTCTTAAATGGAATTTGGATTAAAATCACATTTAAAGAAAAAAGTAGTTCATTTAGAATGTAGTTATAATCCCACAAACAAGTTTTAAAAAACGTGTGTACCTAGAAAAGCCAATTGAATGATGCGATTGATTTACACAGATCTTTTATGATCAAGCTAAAAAAATGCATTTGATACAGGCAGAGAAAAAATATAGTTGTGCATGTTTACAGTCATCATTTTCACATTTAACAATATTATAGTCACAGTAACTATTTACATGATTGTGGTAACCATAATATGGTTAACTTGCGATTCACATGATTGTATCAATCATATATGTGGTTACAGTAAACAAGTATATGTTTGTGACAACCATTTTTACCATATTATGTTGCTGTCGGCTAATTGATATCAGAATCTGAGAACAACATATTATGATACAGTACAAGCTCGGTATTCGCGACTACACATTATCGCGACGGCTTATTATTTAACATTGCAGGTTCTATAATTGCGACAGTTTACGAAAAACAGGTTCTATTTTCGCGACTTTTATCTGTTTGTTTTAAATTTTGATTACAATCTCTATAACCAAAAAAGAGAAATCCCCGTATTTTGGTATATTAACCTTTTTCGTTGATTTTGATCCTCAATATTGTCAGTTTATTCGTGTCATCTGTTGTGTAAATACATCTTTTAATATGGTAAAGGTTCAATATATTGTAAAACCAACGATTACTCAAAAATTAGAGATTTTAAAAAAATTTAAAAGTGGAGATTCCATAAATTCAATTTGCGAGAATTACAAGTTACATAAGTCTACGGTTTACCGCATTATAAAGCAAGGAAATCCAATAAAAAAGTTCATATGTACAACAGAAAGTGGCCCTGGCAAAGGTTACACCTTAAAGAAAGTACCCAAGAATGGAAAACATACTTTATAAGTGGTTTCTAAAACAAAGAGAAAAAAATGTTCCAATATCAGCGATTTTACGAACAGAAGCCAGTCTTTTGTTTTAAAAAATGTATCAAACCAATTCAGGTTTTAATGCTAGTGAAGGATGGTTGAAGAAATTTAAGTGTCGACATGGAATTAGATTTTTAAAAATTACGGGCGAGAAATTGTCTTCTAAACCTCAACTTATTGATCCATTTGTGAAAGAGTTAAATTATTATGTTGATGAGCAATGGTTGACTCTTTACCTAATCTACAACGCCGACGAATCTGGTTTATATTATAGGATGCTTCCAAATCACACTCTTTTCACATGTAATAAGAAAACAGCGCCCGGAAGAAAAATATGTAAAGAACAAATAACTTTTTTGCGCTCTTCAAATGCGAATGGCACAGACAAACTGAAATTGTTGGTTGTTGGAAAATCGAAAAACCCACGCGCCTTTAAAGGGTTTTTCAATAATCCTGTAATATACAACTCCAGTAATAACGCCTGGATGACATTATTTATATTCAAGAACTAGTTCCATCACGAAATTTTCTCCAATTAGTAAAAGTTAGTTGTTCATAAGTAAACATTTTTTAGGTCCGAGAATTTTTGGCTTCAAAAGATCTGCCGCAAAAAGCAGTTTTGCTTTTAGATAACGCAATGAATCTAGCACCCAATTGGACTGCGCTTATTCAACCGTGAGATCAAAACGTTATCAACTTGGTCAAATTAAATTATAAAAAACAACTGCTCACCACTTACTTGACCAAAAGCTAACAAATTTGGAGCTCAAACTAAAAAACTTCAATCTCAAAAATGCAGTTCAGATTTTAGCTACGTCCGGGGATAAAAAATCAGTGTCCAATATCCCAAAATCCTGGAACGCCTTGCTCGAATTCGGCACTGAATGGGGTGAAGAGGATAACATGCCCTTAAACTGTTTACAAAATATAATTCAGGAAGAAAACGAAGATCTTTCTACTATTGGTACACTTGTAGCTCAAATTGATATGGAAGATGTTTTCACGAGTGCTGACACAAACAACTGAATTCAAGAAGAATTTCATGTGAAAAGTAATGAGGAGCAAATGAAATTATCAGATTTGGAATCAGAGGATTTAAAGGACAGTGGTAGTGAAGAAAGCAAAATTAAAGTTTACGATTTTATAACATCGATAAACATATCCATAAGATGGGCTTTAGAAAATGATAAGCCGACAACAGCACTATATAAACTACGTGATTTAGCTGTTGTTTTAAAAAATAATTTGCCAAAGAAGCAACTCAAAATCTCCAATTTCTTTAAAAATGTTTAATATGTAATATGTATATCAATAAAAAGGATTCTAATTTTAAAAATTACATACATTTTTTCAATAAAATGTTGGGTTCCGTTTTTAATTAGTTGCGAATACCGAGCTTGCACTGTATAAAGATTCATCATAACCATGGTTGTCACAAACATATACTTGTTTACTGTAACCATATATATGATTGGTATAGTCATGTGAATCGCAAGTTAACCATATTATGGTTAACACAATCATGTAAATAGTTACTGTGACCATAATATTGTTAAAAAAAAACTTTCAAAAATGTTGAAATGGTTACTGTAAACATGCATAACTATATTTTTTCTCTGCGTGTAATGAAAAATTACTACTGAAACAACCAAATAAAATTCATTGCGGTAACCGAATTTGAAAATTTTGATACATAGAAAACATAATTTGTTGCCTATCAATTGATTCTACCTTAGTAACCGAATTTTACAGTTGTGGCTACAATGCTTTAGAAGGGGGTAACAAAAGTTCGGTTGCTTAAACCAAAATTCTTCTTTATCAACTGACTTTCTGTTGATAGAACCGAAAAATTCTATGAGTGCTACAGAATCATTCGATTGGCAACATATTCGGTTGCTATCGTGAATCTGTTTTCTCTGTATATACACAGATTTTTTCAGTTCTACAAAAACAAAGTCAGCTAATAAAGATAAATTACTATTATCTACATATTTTAAATCAAAATTTCCTCATTCTGTTTTCCCTTTATATATTATAGCAATTTGTGTAGGATACCCATAAAATTCGATATTGCCTGATAAATTTCTATTTTTCTAGCTACTTCTCAATATAATACTTATTATGTATGTATATTATTATTAATTGTTATGTTAAAAACGATAACAAGTAGTCTGTTGTGATAATGTTGAACATGTTTTACAAGCATTATTGTAAATTCTCATCAATTAGTCATAAATATTGTTATTATATCAAGTTATTAGAAAAAAAAAAAAAAAAAAACAATTGAAACATTTTTAATATGGGTGGTTTTCTAAGATTTCTATAAATATATATTTAAAATGATAATTAGGTTTCTAGAAGGATGTAGAATTCTTAAATTTTAGAATAATGTAATTTAATAAATATATAACAACATCAACAGCCTTCAGGAAGAGGTGTTATCAACTAAAAAATCATAGTAGCCTTAAATATACACAAAATACGAAAACAAATTCCATTACATTTATTCAGCCTCCATTTTACAGATATAAAACGTGCCGAATCTTATAAACCCACCATCAATATATTACTGGCACCGATTGTTTTGCATTTTGTATAAAAACATTTATCTGGTTTACCCAATTTGGTTAGTTTATCAATTACTAGAAAATATTTGTGGTAAATTTCGCATTACTAGTGGATAATGAATATCCCGGACGTGGGTGTTATGTATAATTGTGGATCGATCACAAAACCAAGTTGAATGGTATCATCTGCAATTATTATCCCATCTTCAATATCAACTATTTGTGATCAACAAAGCATTTTCATACACCTACATTTTTTTGTATCGTGTCAACAACAAATGGATAGACAATCGAACATAGCTTGACTGTATTTGAATTTTATAACGGCAAATAATATACATATGTATATGCTTTTTAGTTCTATGACTAATAAATTTGTTGTGATAGGTATAAAAATAGTTTGATGGAAAAAAGATGTCCAATGAAATGTCAAATTTGTATTTAAAAACCCAAAAAATCATAAATTGACCATAACAATTTAACCCTCTAATAGGCAAGACCGTAAAAACTATCCGATTTTCAGGCGAAAAAACATTCTGAACGAACGCCAGGTAAAAAGTTGTGAAGACCGCCTGTAGACGGTCTTGCCGGTTTGCATGTAATATAACACCACATGTAAATTTTATATACAAACAAATTTTATTGATAGATGGGAACAAACAAAGTTAAATTACACATTATTTTCGATGTTGGTAGTTCCAGAGACAATTATTATCGAATTGACTGCATAAAGACAGGTCGCATTTAGAACAGATGATTTGGGTGTCACATTTCTTGCAATGTTTGTACCTTTTTTGGCTTGTCTCTAAACCCAAACAAGAAAATTATCCTCAGCATCGAACCAAACATCAGCAACTTGATGTGCAGCTCTTTTCCCAATACCTGATTAAGGCTCACCGAGATTTGGAACGGATGGTCGACCTACAGACCGTATATTTTTGAATGAAACAGATCTAGCAGCTATTTCCTCACGCAAATCTGGAAGCTGTAAAAACAGTTCTTTAATCGGACACATTGGCCTCATTGGCATGCAGACGTTCGTATAAAATGAATGCATTTGTAGAGACTATGTCCACAAATCGTACAACAACCTTATCATAATTTTGCGAGTTCTAGCTCAAATATGGTGTCGACCCTAGAGACTATCCATGAGATCTACTACACCCATGTCATCATTGTATTCTCGAATAATTTGGAACCTTTGATTGTTGTTAACTAGGACTGTTTCTTCTGAGACGTTCAATACTAACATATGTCGATGACGGGAGGACATATTTGTTATCCTTCCATAATACAGTATTCACATCGAATCCATTAATTGAGGTCATGTATTCTACGCACAATCATCTCTGCTCTTTATTCATATCGTAGCTTACACAAAAGCAAATCATGATCACCAGGAAATATGACAATAAAATTAGTACTCAAACCATAAATTCCTCTGACTTCGATATCGTGCACGAAATTAGGAATCTCCAAACATTTAAGGTAGCTCCAATGTCCGTTGTAACAGGTAAAATGATATTATCTCCGGACCCATTGTAGATTTAAAAACGTTAGGCAAACCCTTTTGAATCACAAAGCACGAACCTTTTATGCGGCTTATTGGCCATGTATTTTCGGAGATGGTGTTTCGTCTTTCCAACATAAGTGGAATCAGCAACATTGTCATTATTCATCAGACATTTGCTCCAAACTTATATTTTTCTAATAAGGACGTATCTAAAATCCGTCTTTAACACAATAGTAAGCAAAAATAAGTATTTAAGGAATAAAAGGTGAAAACAATAATGTAGGAGAGGAGGACATTTGTGTACACACAGAAGGCCTTAACTATTTCGTTTTTAAATCAAACTTTTTTCACTTCAAATACAATATGAAGCTCAAATGTAAAATTTTATCCACTTACCGTAAAATTTTCAAGTCGATCATTTTATTCTACATTTTGTTTTCTAATAGTTAAATTTGCGAAATAATTTTCAAAGCTAATTTGACAAAAGACTTGTCAGAATTTATTGGGATGTATTACAAATGTAAAAAAGTGTTGTCTTTTTTTAATTTCTATTTTTAGTATTTTCAAGCGAAAAAAATTTGGTTCCTGACTCTGGTTATACTGAAACGACTTTCTATACCGAACTGATTAGGACAACAATAAACACTTTTTTTGCAAGCCTACCAATTTTGATTGTACATTTTGGACGTGAGCATGTTTTACACAGACGGACATGGCTCAATCGACTTAGAATTTCATAACGATCAATAATATATATATATAGTTTGTTGGGTGTCATTATTTCTCAATTTTACACACATAATGACAAACTTACATATACCCTCATTCACAACTTATGGTGGTACAGGGTATAAAAACCAAAAACATACAGAAAGTTTACAGAATGTTACCGATTTGTATTTAATAGATTTTCGTTCATTGCATTGTCGACTACTGCATTACCAAACACCGGAGAAACCTACAAGATGAAGGTAATTACAGCGGGTTATTTATTTTGAAGCCGTGTCTTATCCCCAAAATTTTTTTTTATCCCAGAAAAACACAGTTTTGCTTATCCCAAAAAATTCCCTGTAAAACATATTAAACAATAGTTTTGTATTAATTTAAATGCTTATTCTTTCAATTAGTATGTCTTATTTGTACAGCGTCTTCAAATAAATTTGTACTCAACTTATCATTTTTAGAATAACGAAAAAATACAACTTTTAAATTATGTTTTCATTTAAAGTTTAGCATACTGTTTAATAAAGTGTGATACATATTCTTTGGTGTGTTCTTTCTGAATGTACACCACAAGTATAAATAAAACGAAATGATATAAATACCTAATATAATGAGACTTGAACCATTTTATTAAGAAATTCCTAAAATGAATAGTCGTTTGACAAATCTAATTAATTGTGATATATATAACATAAACCTGTCTAAGACTTCATTTGTCTAAATAACATACATTTTTGAGTATTATATTTTTATAGTATTATATTTGTAACTAACTTTATTATATTTGTATAACTTTTTATAACAAAAGTGCACTTACCAAACCCAATATAAAATTTAAAAAATCTGATTTACACTTAAAAAGACTTCGTCACATTTCTTGAACACAGTGTCAAAATAAAATTG
The DNA here is from genome assembly GCA_942486065.2 of Calliphora vomitoria. Classification (NCBI taxonomy): domain Eukaryota; kingdom Metazoa; phylum Arthropoda; class Insecta; order Diptera; family Calliphoridae; genus Calliphora; species Calliphora vomitoria. The sequence continues at coordinate 33,752,991 of OW818030.2, forward strand.
CCAATTTTCAAAGGCAATAAAAAATAAATGCTATAACCGAACTTGTTTTAATCTAAACACATTAATGAGAGACACGTTTACGAACTAATTAAAATTAATTCTATTTTTCGTTATTTAGTTATTCAATATTTTTGTCTTGGGACACTGGTGTCCCTGTGGTCGTCAAAGGGTTAATGAGACTAGTGTAAAATGTATGACATTATATATCAGAGTATGGGAAATTGTGTCTTCTTTGCAAAAATGTACAAAGTTTTTTAGATTGAAAATATTCAAAGGGGATTTTTTAAAAAAATTAGGGACAAACATTTTAGCTGAGATTTTCGAAAAAAAAAAAAAAATGCAATAAAAGTTTTGTTTTGAAATTTTACAGTTACATATATAGAAATTTTTGATTCAAAACCAAAAGTAAAAAAAATTGAGAATACCACAATTCTTAATATTTCAAAAGTCCAAAATATTAGAGTTTTTAAAGTTTCTTGCTCTATTGACGGTACCAAGGTAGCGCTACAAACTCCCTTTGCTAAACACTTAAGAACATATTGGGACATACAAAACAGGTTTTGGTTTTTAGAATGCAACTATAAAATTACAGAAAATCTGGACTAATTTTGAAATTTACATAAAAAATAGGTCTACTCGGAAAACGGTAAATAAAAATGTTGGTATTATATTCTTTTATAGTACTTTCCATAATGTTACCTTAAGCAAATAAACCCTACAATTTCTTTGTTGCATTACAGATATGTGTACATATAAGGATTTATTGAACATTATTTTCTATCTACTTTAGTATGACATATCTAATGACTATTTCCATCAATCTATTTAAAGTCAATTTCTTTAACATGTTCATTATAAATCCTAATAAACCCATCAAAATTCATAATAATATAATACGTTAAAAAAAAATTCAAAAATAATAAATATATTACTGTCACCAAATATTCATGAAATGCCTGATACAACAAATTGTTGCCAACAAAAATTAATCTAAAAAAAATTTCATATTTCTTACTTTCTTTTTTTGTTTGCTGCATATTTCCCATAGATGTTAAGAACCCTTGTAGTTCAAGACCTCTTTCCTCTAGCAAAATTTCTTACTTTGCATTGTTGGTCTCTATCTCACTATGTATATCAGCTTATTGCCAATTATATGATAAAGTTTTTTACTATAAATTTATATATTTTTTGGTAGTTTTGTTTGACTTTATTTTGCAAATAACAAAATTCATATAACAACAACAGAAAAACTTTAACATTTGCCCTTTTTCATTTGTATTGTTGGTTATTGGCAGCTACAGCGACGACTACACAGCAAATGTAAGAAAAAATGAATTGCCAAAAACAAGAAATATGAAAAAAGTAGAAAAAAAAAAAATAAATAATAAAAAAGGTTATTTGTAAACAAGTAAAAATATTAATAAAGTTTTACCCGAAATTTTTTCAATAGTTTAAGTTTATTTATTGATAAAGTCGGGGAAAATAAAGAAATAAAAAATTATAAAAAAAAAATAAATAAATAATATTTATTGTCTGCTACTGTTGTTGTGTTGTTTAAATACAAAATTAAAGATGTTTGAATTTTTCAATATATGTATTTAGTTGTTAGGGGGGACATAAATTATGAGCTAAATTTATTTTGCACAATATTTAAATGCTGTTTGTTTTTAGTTTGGAAAACTTTGGCCAAAAGAAGTTTTAGTTATTGGAAACAGAAACAGTGGGATAAATACAAATTCTAACAACAAAAGATGCACCTGAGAAAACAGAAAGTCGTAGCAGTGTGTTAACAATATATCTTAAGGTAGGGTTACACATGGAAAAACACGTAACCACTAAAAAAAAAATTTATATTTTAATTCTTTTATTTATTTCAAAAACTTCTTTTACTTAGGACAATTCAAAACAAATATTTAGTTTTATTTTATTTGATGCTGTTTGATCTTACAAAATATTTGTAAGAGTAAACAACGTCAAACAAATGTATGCTAAAAATAGTATTCACTCTTTTTTGGGTAAATATTTGCCATGTCTTGACATTTTCCGGCCTGGATGTCCTTTCAAGACACTCTGGGGCGATAGTAGACTATTTAGTACACCATTACTGATGGATACACACGTAAAACTCTAATGTTCGGGGTTTACGTGAGTACCTATCAGTAATGTTCTATTTGTCATTTAAATAAGTTTTAATGTGATACCAAGGACAACAAACGATCCTTTCGTTTCAATGCTATTAAACTGCCTTTCGCACATTTAAAAAAAAAAACAATTTTCCTGAAGACGCTACACAATGAAGTAGCGAAATATTGAAAAAAAGATATAAAGATTTTCGTAAAACAAGACCTTAAGCTTAAATAAATAAATAATTTTAAAGTTAAAGTTAAATAAAAAGGTAAAATCGATAATAGATTACGTAGCCTATTTTAATATATGATTTGAAATTGTTTCATTAGCGGTATTCACAATGTAGAGTACTTGGCGTAGTAAAAAAGCAGAAAAGCTATTTATTGACAAACATTTCAATTTCTAATGAATTTTGTTTTTAGTTTTTTGATATTCTGCTCTTTTACTATATTACCAGGCCAAGTACTCTACATTGTGATTACCGCTATTGAAACATAAATTAGAGACATTAGACTTTTTACATTTTTATAGCATATTTTTTTTTTACAATTTATTTAATTTTTAAGGTGCTAACATTAACATCCAGAGCTAGAGAATTCGAATATACTAGTTTGTCCGTTAAGATCGTTGTAGAAGATTCACGAAAGATAGCGTGTGTATAAATAGAGGCTGCAGTAGTTAGTTAGTTCATGATAGACGCTGTGAGAATAAACGTTAACTGTGTGCCTTAAAGTGTGCTGTATTTCCAGTGAATTCTTGTGCATTACCAGTGTGTAATTTAAGTGTGTGTGTATTAGAACATATTGTGACCATTTAAACTGTTGTTGTTGTACATTTTAAATAAATAAAGAGTTTTTACAATTTTAAACTACTAAAAGTGCCTTTACACGATCACATTTCACAACACACATTGGGGACAAAGTGTGTTTCTTACAGCTTTAACGAAGCAAGAGAACAATGTGTTATATTTATAGAAGATACTGATGGCTCTCTTAAGCGGATTGTATTTTATTTTTGTTACTGTTACAAACATCGTACCGAAAGTCTATTCGTCTAAAACAGCTATAAACGCTTTTTTGCAATCAAAAGGATCCGGTTTATTTAAATACAACAAACCAACGTTATTAAATGGTTAAAACATAGCAATATGTAATTAAACGTCACCAAGCTTAATAATCTAAGTTTAATATTAAATATTAATATTATACATCATATATAAAGGGTGTTCTTTAAGCCCAATAGAATTTACGAAATGGTTAACTATCAAACGTACTGACATACTGCGCTTTTGACACTTATGATCAGTACAACGCTTCCAAATTACGCAAATTTACTTTGACAATCAGTCAGCGCAACTTATAGATGATTGTTTTATCGCAAAATTGTGTTCAGCGATGTGTCTATTTTTTGGCTTAATGGATTTTCTAATAAAGAAAATTGGAACATATGGAGTGAGACCAATCCACAGCAGACCCTACAGTTTCCATTACATCACTGGTGGCATCATCAAATCTTATTTATTCAAAAATAAAGCCAGAGTTTTATTTTATCGTTAACGCACGACGATTTTTGGTTTTAAAATATGGTTGATATTGATCCGTGCGAGATGTGGTTTCAACAGGATGACGCTACGTGCCATACGGCGACCACAACTATCGTTGAAATCAAAATTTGGCGATAACTTGATTTCGAGAAATGGACCTGTTATTTGGCATTGGACGTACGATTTCCAGCCTGGCCACGTGAAGTCACTGGTTTGTACTGATAAAACAGCAACTCGAAGAATGTTGGCCTACACATTGTTCTAATTATTCGTGACATATTGCCAACAACGACCAAGATCGAAGGCTAATGCAGTAAAAAAGGGTAAATTCGGTTACCTTATATTTGCTTAACTAATACAGATACAATCAAATTTAAAGAGCATCTTTGTCTATTTAAAAAATAAGCAGACAGGTATTTGGTACACTTTTAAAATTCGAACCAGTTAGGAGAAAACGTGTAAAAACTATGTTTTTGTACTTTTTTTGTATCGTATAAACGTAATTAATTTTAAATCGTAATAAGATTTACTTATCAAAAAATGCCAAATACGAATTTAGTTCCTCTTGGAAATTCGAGCCCTTTAGGTGTAAAAACGGACAAATTTTGTCACAAAATATGTTGCCAAAATGAATTATTTTGAAATTTCAAACTTGAAAGGCAAAAGGGGGAAAAATTTATATTTTTTTATTATATTATATTATTTAACTTATATACATAATAGCTGGCTGATAAGCATCTGAGTAAAGAAAGAATCAAGGACAGGGGGACTTAATAGTATTAAAGTATATAGAAATTAAAATAGAATCACTGATAGAATTTGCTATAACAATGAAACGAAATCAGGAAATTAAACACACAGGATCTGGACTGAGTCAGAATATACAATAAACGGACATTTTGTTTTTTTTTTTTCGTACTAATACTACTTTTTGAATATTTTATAATAATAGACCTCGAAACACGAAATTAAGTATTAATGGTGCTAAGCGAATGATAATTCAAAACTGATAATTAATGGTAAAATTAGGCCACATGATCCTGAATAAGTTATGAATTATGGCGTATGGTCAGAGCTGATATCGTCACTGTCAGTTATGACTAACAAGTGTGCTGGCAATACAGTAGATATGGAATTTTTGATTCGCTAGGCCAATATGTAGGCCTCCCTGTAGATAACATTTTATAATTATTCATTTGTATGCTATTGAATGGTTGCCCATCAAAAACGTTACTTACTTAGTAATCCAGCAAGTAATATTGGATTAATCTGAAAACTACTTACTATTTGACTGAATAACTAGTTATTTTTGTTCGAGATTTCAAAAATTCATGCGTCCTACTTATAAATGTACTTTCTTTCAGCTCAGTTATAAGTAGTTACATTCACAACAAGAATATGTAGCTAAAAAAAAAAAAACAGAAAAATATTGCCTCGTGTCGGGATCGAACCGACACATTATTTGCTTGTGTTTGATAGGCAAGCTGCTAACTCACTGCATTTAGGAGTTATTTTATTGTAAGCTAACAATGGTTTTAACATTAACATATAAATTAATATAATCTGAACCAAAAAAAAAAAATGAATGGTTTCAACTGGTGTAGAACAGCTAAAATCTCGTTTTTCAGTCAAACACACTCGATAGCTGTGCTAAATGCAAAAGTTCATTACCAACCGGTACAAAAATAAGTACCTTTTCTAGTAAATAAAATAATGTGCTGGGTAACCACCACTCATTACAAAATAATGTATGTGGTAACTAGTTACCATTACAAAAAGTCACAAAATTTTTGCAGGGGTGCTACCTTTCGGCATTGAAATCGGGTGGTATACAAATAAAACCAAAATTTAACGATTTTTTTGAATTGTTTATTTATTTTTTTTTTTTAAATTTTGTGAAATTTTTGCCGAATTTTAGACGATACCCATCTACATGAGATCCAGAACCTTCCAATGTATCCCGAAAAAGTCACTGTTTGGCGTAGATTTTGGGCGTGCGGAATCATTGTTCCTCATTTCTTTGGCCCGAAAAAGTCAATGTTTGGTGTGAATTTTGGGCGTGCGGAGTCATTGTTCCGCATTTCTTTGGACATCGTTGATAAGGTTATCACCGTCAATGGCGAGCGCTATAGATCGATTATTACCAACCTCCTTTGTCCTGAATTGGATGACATGTGGTTTCAACAACATGTGGTTGCAACAGCATTAGACCATCTGCATGATCGATTTGGGGACACGTGATTAAATTCAGCCTGATTTATGCGTCAGAGTCATGAAAAATTGGATATTTGGGATCCGCGTCAACCAGCGAAGCCGTTGCTGACATTTGCTCGATGTTTTATTCAAATTTCGATGATATCTCACACACCCTTTGTTTTCGCATGCGACCTCATAAAGTATGTCGTTACATATAACAGAGTCTATTAAGCAATCAACTTGAAATCAACTTTCCGAAACCTCCAAATAACTTATAAGAATGATTGACACATCAATATATCGGGTATAGTCCTGGTTCGGTTGATATTTGATTACATGGTTGGTTACATGCATCAGTAATCCTTAAATGTCCTTTTTGAAAGGATTTTTTTTGGATTTTCTCGAAAAAGGGTCAAATTGACCCCTAAAAAGAGCAGATATAGGGTTAAGATCTTCCACAAAAATGATCCCCATCAAATTTGACAAATAACTCTGACAATAAGAATTCTCTCAGACATTAACTTACAACATTATTTTCAGATACAAAACATGAAAACTTTGACCCAATGTTAAACAAAATTCAGACCAGCTGGACTATAAGTTTATTCTACAAAAATGATCTACTCAACATGCCCTTTCATAATTATAGAGTCGCAATTCTGTTCCAAAAATGCTGTTGAACAGTGTTATTATAAGAGAATTTTGAATGTATAAGTAATTTTCTGAGAAGGACTTTGCATAGGGACAAATGTTGACCGATTTTTCTCATACTTCACAGTATAATTTCAAAGTACTTAGAACTAATGTGTGCAAAATTTAATTCCGGGGGGACATTTGTATGGGGTATTGAAATCATGGACTGATAAGTATTGCCCATTTTCAATAACAAACAAACCTTAACAACACAGAGTATTTGTGGGTTCTATCGTGTTTTCAACAGACGAATAGCAGACGGACATAGCTAGATCGTCTTAGAAACTTATATAGACCCAGAATATATATATTTTGTGAATCTGCGATGAATATTTCGCTATGTTACAAACAGAATGACAAAATCGTCTTTGATGGTGGGTATAAGTCCAAAATAGTAAACACTAAATGCATGTCTCAAATTAACACCTCTCAATTGGGTGATCCAATTACAGAAGCGCATAAAATCATGAATTAAATTCATCAATTAGTTTCATGTTTTAATGGTAAAATTTCATGTTTAACAACAATAATTATCATCACTATAAACTATTATTAACTTGTGCATACTTATAAAACCATTACACTTAATAGAAAATGTTTTTGTTCTCTACTTTCTATAACGATGATGATGATGATATGATGGTGAGATTTTTACTCACCCTTCTTTAGATACTGATAATAATTGAAGTATATTATAAACACATGCTTAAAGTGCAAAGTATTATCTTTAATTAAGGGAACTCCTTAAAAATAGCCTGCTAAGTTCAACCAACAAATTCAATTAAGATAAATTTTAAGCTAAATTTTGTTATTTTATAACTGAATTTGTTCATTTGGTTCATGGAATAAATATTAAAGTTTCCCAAAAGGGTTCCCCTTCACCTACACACTCATCCATATAACACACATACTGCATACATTCACAAATCAATTAATTCTTTTTGCTTGTGTTTTTACTTTAATACGTTATAAACTTTTTACGTACAACTTATCGAATAATTTGTTCTTATTATTTCAGTCCACTTTCAGCTCTTCGTATTTCCTAGTTACTAATAAGCCAATTTAAATTCAGTATACACTTTTTAAAAGCATTATAAGTTAATTTCTGCAGATAAAGGTAGTAGAAGAAAAAAAAAAAAAAAACAGCATAAAAACATTTCATTCTAATTTGTAGAGTGGAATTTCTTTTAATTGCTATTCGATATTTTTGCAGTAAAAGTTAAAATTTAAATTAAAAGTTACGGTAATGGAAGTTAAGCAATGTTATTAGAAATTTTTATAGTTAAACGATTTTTGAGAATAAAAATCAAATTTTAGTATACAGTTTAAGAGGAGAATATTTTCTCATTTCAAAATGAATTGCTAAATCTAGGATTCCCAAATGCTAGTATGCTATGTATTGTATTTCCAAATGAAAGCACAACTGGTGGCGTTTAAGAGTATTGTTCTTCAATAATACAGGTGACAGATATAAAACTTTATTATTAACATTAGTTTTTAGTCCTGTCAAGAGCTCATCCGCCCCAGTGTGCCTCTGTGGCCTGATATCCAAATGATTCTTTTGTTAAACAGTAAAGACATTTCGTTGAGAGATGCTTGGTAGTCAAGTGTAGTTCTAGAGCCATAATGCGGTTCGACTATCAAAGTAGGTGTTAATGGCGGTCGTTTAAAAGCGCTTGTTATATGACAAAAGTCCATAATTTATTCTTGATTGAACTTTTATTAAGCGCTTCCTATCTTTAAATTTTAATAAAATAATGAGTTTGTGAGATATCATCGATATTCGTCTGAAAGCCGTATCGATGCTATTATGTATGAAATAAAACATCGTCAGCCGCGGCTTGGCTGGGTGGCGCGGATCCTAAATGTAAAATTTTCCATGACTGTAAATCAGCCTGAATTTGAAGGAAGGCATGGGTAATGTTGACTTTGGGCGTCACTCTGGTTTGTGTTTTATTCGCATAGACCTGCAACTTAAGATAACCCCACAGGAATAAGTACAACGGGATCAAATCGTCCGATCTAGGTGGGCAGTTAAAATCGTCCCCTCGTTAGGAGACCATGCATCTTAAATTGCTCGTGCAGAATGTCCAATGTGGAATGGCATACCACACAGTATGCACCTTCGTCCTGATGGTGTCCACATCATCCAATTCAGGGCAAAATAAGTTGGTAATCTTCGACCTATAGCGCTCGCTGTTGATGGTGATGTCCCAAAATCCTCACCAAACAGTGAATTTTTGGGATGCATGGGACGCTCTTGGATCTCGTGTGGATTGGTATCGTCTCAAATTTGTCAGTTGTGTTTGTTGAAGTACCTATTTATCCAGGAATTGGTAGTTTCAATTTGCAACTGCTCCAGGGCCCATTCAGCTAACATAGGTCGTTATCTATGGTCCTTTTCCTTTAGCTCATGGGTCAGTTGATTTTTGTACGGGTGCAAGCCCAAGTCACGACACAAAATTCGACAAGTTGTCTAGTTATTTCTAGTCTACGAGTTCTTGTGACTGACGCCAAATCGACTGCCTTGGGTTCTTCTGCACACTCACATAGAAATACACAGATTTTGATAGGGTGTTCGAGATCTTAATTCCCTCCAGGAGTGAGTGGGGCAGGGGTAATCTCGTATACGAATATGACACCAGGATATATACTGATATTTCAAATATGAGCTGTGGTGTTGGTTCTGGCGTCTTCTGTGATGAACTGGGGGTAGGCATCTCATATCGTCTTCCAAATGAGTGTAGTGTTTTCCAGGCGGAAATTTTTGCAATCATGGTAGCTTGTAATATATAATCATAATACTCGCGCAATATAGGTATTTTTGTGGACAGCCAGGCGGTACTTCTTTCACTGAAGGCCTACATATCTTCACTAGTCAGGCAATGCAAGAATTCTCTGTCAAGGCTAGGTTGTCTATCTGACATTACTTCGGTTTTGGTCCCTGCGCACAGAGACCACTACGGTAATAAGTAGGCCGACGAACTAGCCAGAATGGGATCTGTCTTCTCTAATGCGATCTTTAATGCGATCTCAGTAGCTATTCCACTGGGGACTACTAAAGGTATTATCTTCAGACACTTTCTTACAAAGGCTGAGAATTGATAGCGTAATTTAGACACATGTAGGGTAGCCAAGTTGATGTGGCCATCTTTTAACGAAAATCGAACTATGCAACTGATAACCCGGAATAGAAAGGATATATCAAGGTTGCAGCAAATCCCCTGGGACTCCCTTTTAACGACCATTGTCGTAGCTAAAAACAGAAAACTATTTTCCACCTTCTCTGCGAATGCCCAGCCCTGAGTTTCAAGAGACATAAATTCATGGGCAACTATATATTGACCAACCTTGGTGAGATAGCCGGGTCTAAACTCAATTTCCTACTGAGATATCTCACAGTTACAGGTTGGGTCTAGTAAACTCGACATTTTTGTATACATTTTACATACATTACGATGTAAATGACATTACATCTGAAGAGTTGTGTGGTCTTGTCAAAACGGAGTCCCGTCGCACGCAGTGAACTACCACCTAAACCAACCAACCAACATGGAAAGCGGCGATGTTTTCGGCAGATCTTGCGTTTCGTCGTCGTACGAATATTGGTTTATTATTTTCTGAACCAGTGTATTAAAATGTATCCAACACACTGCGAATAGTACTCCCGGTAGAACGAATATGGCGAAAGTAACATGAGCGAAGAACACGGAACGTTGCCAAAATAGAACTCTCATTTTGATAAAATAACTTTATTATACATGTTGTTGAATGCTGTATCCGTCCATAGTGATGTAGTAAAACAAACTGAATAAATGTCAGCCAACTCGACAGATGTACCTTCAACAATATGGCTTCTATTTAGTGTGGACTTTCGGAAGTTGCTATTGGAAGACCTTTTATTTATTAAAAAATATATGCAAAATTGGCTAGAGTTGATTTCTATACCCTACTTTTACTATTATTGAATTTGGTTAGAATAGTTTAATTATTTCCAACTACCGCATTTGTAACCGATCGATCCATAATATATTATTACGTTTTTACCTTTTAAAAACGTGGTTTATTTCCATTAAATAAACCGGATACTTTTTCTTGCAAATAAAAAGCAGTTTTAGATGTTTAAAATTGTAACGACTTTTTATTTATTTGAAATGTACAACAACAACAGTTCAAACAGTCACTCTGTGTCTTTATACACGTTTACCAATTCGCAGAAATGCACACTTTATAATGTACAAACTCAAATGTTGATGTTAACTCTAACAGCGCCATTGATTCACTCACTGACGACTGCCACATCTGTCACTACTACTATACACACGCCATCTTTCGTGAATCTTCTACAATGATCTTAATGGATGTTAATGTTAGCAGCTTAAACATTTAGTGTTACCATACTTACAAACAATGCTAATAACCGCATGCTACTGGACGTGTTTATAAAGATGATGAATGCTGCAGGCAATCGATAAATTCAAATCGCTATTGGAAATTCGTCATTTATAATATACTTTTCTATTTCAATATACACCCCAAATTTTTGTTAGTGTTCTCCATATGAAATAACCTGAGTGAATAAAATGCTACCCATAGTAATTCAGTGGAGTCTAAGATGTTGGATATCTAACTTAAATACAGCAATTGGATAGTTATTTGAAATGTTGGTTTCCAATAGTAATTAATTTATTTCTACAATTAATTTAGTTATAACTCAAGATGGTAATATATATGCCATTACCAGGGTATAATGATCATTGATCGGAAATAGTAAGTTGCTTGGTATATTCAATAATAGAGTTCTCTCTTGCAACTCTCTAGTTTGAAAGTTCATGCTAACAAAACCATCTAGTATATCAACGTCAACCTCTAATTACCATCAAATATTCTCTATTTCAAACCCTGTACTAGACCACATTCAAAAATATCCTAAAAAATCTTAAAATCTACTTAAAACACTTGTCCCACATATGCCAACCATTTCGAAAGAAATGGCAGCAATGAGAAGCAGTTGTGCAGTATTAAAAATGTTCCCAAAAATCTGGTAATTTGTTTGTGGTCTTTCTTAGCAGAATCTCAATTTGTTTGTGGTGGGCTTTTCAAACATTAAAATTTATTGTGGCCAACAATTAAAATTATGAATTATGTTCTTGTTAAGTTTGCGACAAATTTTTCGTTTCTAGACAATCTAGTAGATTATGAAGTAGTAGTTGTTGGTTGGTACACTAGTATGAGTATGAGCAAGTATAAATGGAAACGGAAACAGGACTAAACAAACCAAACACGCACAAATACACAGACACCCAACTGCTGCCTGAAGTATGACAATGAAAAAAAAAAGCAATTTTGAAAACCAGGCACTAAAAAGACTCAGCAGCATGCTGAAAACAGTTATTGTGAGTAGTAGTAGTTGCTTGGATTTTGTGTCATTATTCTGGGTAAATGACAAACATTTTTTTTTGGGAAACTAACATACCAGAAAGTCATTCATGTTGTTAAGCCACAATAACACATGATGAGAAAATATGAAGTGTTTAAATGGATGACAAATTTTTCGTTGCCTTCCAACAACTTGAAAAGAATTTACACATACAGCCAAAAGCCCAATATAATTTAACTGAATTATTTTGGCTTTTTATTGTGTTACCAAAAAAATCTATTATAATCTTAGCCATATAAAAAAATCTTTCTTATGTTCTTTTGCGTTTTTTGCTCAGTTTTTTTTTTTTTTGTGTTTCAACATTTTCCTTTTGGCTTTTGCGATTATGTCAAGTGGTAAATGATTATGAAAATGTTGTATACACTTTATGTTTTCCGTTTTGTATTTGGGTAATGTGTGTTTGGTTTTTTCTTTCTTTCTTTCTAAGAGGTCTGATAAAAAAATTGTTAGCTATTTATAGTAGAGAAGGAAAAAAAACGTGATATTTTTTAGTTCGAGATAAAAAACATGGTTTAAAAGAATTTGTCTTTTATTTTGTGTTTTTTTTTTCCTGTATAGAGTTTTTCCTTATTCTTTTTTTTTTTTTCTTAATTTTCTAAACACGTATTTATGATATAAAACAAAACGTTGGCACGCAAACACTCATACGCGCACTTAAACATTCACATGTTTATGGTTTTTTTATACAATCTACTTTGAAAATGTTTGCTACTTTTAGTTTGTTAGCGGATTTGACGAGCTGAACATAAAGGTTTTACGGATTTTCTCTTATTTGTTTTAAACAATTTAAAAATTTACCATTACGTGGAAAGTTTTTGAAAGAACCAAGAAAACATATGAAATTCAAATAAATATTTTCCTGATTTTTACCAAAAAATCTAGAAATATTTGCACAGTTTTACATTGGAGAGGAAACCACGATTTTTGGCAAGCCATCGGAACTTACTCGTTCCAAATTTGATGTCAACACATATCAGTGGGCCTGATGGTATACTAGCACTGGTCTTGAAGCAGTGTTCTTCGACGCTAGCTCGTCCATTAGCTAACCTTTTCAGCACATTATAACATGCCGGCAAATTTCCTGTATGTTGGATGGTTGCTAATTTAACGCCAATTCCTAAAAAGGGAGAGCGTAACAACCCTGAAAATTGTGGAGAGTATGGTTAACCACCATCTTGTGAAATATTTAGAGTCGAAAAATTTACTCAGCGACCGGCAGTATGGGTTTCGTAGAGGACGCTCCACGGGAGAGTTAGTAGCCTTCCTATCAGAAAAATGGCGTCGTTCCATACACCGTTTTGGCGAAAGTAACGTGGAGGTTTTAGATATTTCTAAAGCGTTTGGTAGAGTGTGGTATGGTGCGCTTTTAGCAAAACTTATAGCTTTTGGTGTCGGTAATAACTTCCATCGATTTATATCGAGGTTTCTCAGATACCGCACTATACGATTTATTATGGATGGAATCTCATCAAATGAGTTCAAGATCAGTTCAGGGGTACAGCAAGGCTCCGTCCTTTCTCCTACTCTATTTCATATCTTTATAAACGACCTTCTACGTCAAACTTCCAACCCTATCTACTCTTTTGTAGATGACAGCAACATTTCCAATTCATATGCATTCAATTATACTGACCAAGTGTAACAATGAAATAGTATCTAAATTACCATTTTCGTGTCCATACTTACTTTTTAGGTTACTTTAATACTTATTTGTTAGTTTGTTCGATTACATGAACACACCACTATGTCACTGTACATTATTTTTGTTCATTTACACAATTTTGTTCATGTTGCTGTCACAACAGAACTATAAGTAAGCAAGGTTGAGTTACAGTCGGGGCGGTTCACACAAGACACGAATGCGCTATACAAATCTCGGAAATCGTATTATTATTATTGAAGAGCCGACAGACTTTACGAAAGTTTTTTTTTTTTTTTTAAACGTTTTTTTTATTATATATTGAATCTGCCTTATTTCTTTAGGCCTAACAATATGTATTCAAATCTTATGACTAAAATTAAATCTAATTACTCTCTAACAGAGCATAAATTCATAATTAGCTAATAAGCTCTACGAAGCCTCGACTGCGTTTGGCTCTGTGCTAGACTTGTAACTTTTTGATGTATCTCTCACGGACTCTTCTGAATTCATCCTTTACTAATGGTACTTCTAGATCTCTGTGGATGTTCTCATTTCTTATGTACCATGGTGCGCCCGTCATGGTCCTAAGAATTTTTGATTGGGCCCTCTGTATAAGTTCAATACTGGTATTACTAGCAGTTCCCCACAATTGGATTCCATATGTCCAAATTGGTTTTAAAATGGTTTTATACAGGGTGACTTTATAGTCCAGGCTTAGCTTTGATTGGTCACTGATTAACCAGTGAAGGCTAGATGCTTTTAACTTCATGTGAAGTCTCTTGGTTTCTATATGACGGCGCCAAGTAAGTCTTCTATCTAAGTGAATACCAAGGTATGTAACATAATCGGACTGAGGTATATCTACATTGTTAAGTGTGACAGGTGGACAGCATCCCCTCCTCAGTGTGAACGTAACATGTTTGCTTTTTAACTCATTTACTCGTATTCTCCATTTGTTCAACCATGTTTCCACACATCTTAGGTAGCTATCTAGTATACTAGATGCTTTATATGGGTTTTCATGCGAGCTAATAATTGCGGTGTCGTCAGCAAATGTAGAAATAGTTAATGTATCGTTCGTAGGCAAATCTGAGGTGTAAATCAAATAGAGGGTAGGTCCAAGAACACTTCCTTGTGGTACTCCTGCTCCAATCCTATATTCTATTGTCACGTAATCGTTGTACTTAACTGTAAATAAACGAAAGTATAACCTGTTTTTGGAGCAATATTTGGATAAGTATTGAATAAATTACCTACACAGTGACTTCAGTTTTCTGTTCTCACAGTGGCTTTGGCTGTATGTTCTCACATTGCTTTTGTCTGCCTGTTCTCACAGTGACTTCGATTGTCTGTTCTCACAATGGCTTCGGCTGCCTATTTTCGTAGCATAACCAATCTTTGCATTATTTAGAACTTAGACACTAAGGATTAAATATTATAATATTCTAAAAAACCCATTCCGATCAAAAAGGACCGGAACCTGATTGCAGAACGCCGAACCTGCGTTAAGCCGATCCTGATATAAACCCGAACCTGTTAGGAACGATCCCAATTATACTACCCGAACCTCCGTTAAGCCGATCCTGAATCTATGCCCAAACTACTAGTAGCGATCCCGATTACACAAGCCGATCCTGAACTTAAACCGAATCACAACAGTAGCCGATATTAACCCGACTGAATCAACGTAACTCTATTCCATCGTAATTTATTTAATATATATTGATTGTATTTAAAGTTAAGAAAGATTTCAATAAAGTACTATTTTAGTTAAACCCAAAAAGGGTACATGATAATCGTCTTGTTCCTTAAGGTTTGTGGACCCGTAAGTAAGCCTTGTACAGGACTAAGTTGTCTCAGCCGACGACAAAACCACGTTACACAAGCCTGTCGGAGATTGGAGCAATCAGGCAAAACATTAATGATACGCTTAACCAAGATCTAGTGACAATCTCTGAATGAGGTTGTGCGAACAGAGTAGATTTGAATGCCCGCAAGACTCAATGTTTTATGTTAACATACAAACGCACAACAGATCATATTCCTTTATCTGTTTTTATGGGTGGTGTTAATATTAAGGAATCAGAAGCTCTTGATGATTTTTCGAGTGTCGAAAGAAGCATTCTAGTGCCTTGGTTTTCTAAAACGGTGTAAGGCATACTTCACTCCATCTGATATCCTAATTATTTACACCACTTATATCCGATCTAAAATGAAATACAACTCTCATGTGTGGGCCGGTGCTTCGAAGTCTATTTTGGAGTTACTCGACCGCGTACAAGAGAGGGCGAAGGTTCTTATCGGTAACAGTAGGGTATCCAGCTCTATTGACTCACTGGAACATTGTCGTAATGTGGATTGTGTTTCACTGTTTTAACGATACTACAATGGTATGTTTTTTACGCAACACACATTCCACAGTAGGGGAGCTGAAAAAACAAACGTGGAAATAAATCTGCAACTTCTAAACGAATAGCCCGATTTTAATAAACACACAGAGAAAACAGATTTGTGATAGCAACCGAATTTGTTGCCAATCGAATGATTCTACATTAGTGACCGAATTTTACAGTTGTTGCTACAAAATTTTAGAAGGGGTAAAAAAAGTCTGGTTGCTTCAACCGAAATTATTCTTTATCAACTGACTTTCTGTTGATAGAGCCGAAAAATTCTATGTGTGCAACCGAATCATTCGATTGGCAACAAATTCGGTTGCTATCACGAATCTGTTTTCTCTGTGTAAGTTTAAGTTTTGAATTTGGGTTAATAAAACCAAGAAGGGGCGAACAACAATGCCTCAAAGTGGGGCACCTCGGGTATATCAAAAATTATAAAGGATGCCAAATTTTTCTTTGTTATGCGATTTGAAAGAATTTTATATATGTGGAGTCAAAAGTGAGTCAAAAGTTATGTGTAATCAAACCTAAACGTTGTCTCTAATCGCATAGCTGCTTTCAAAAAACTAGAACCTATTTTGTATGTCCCAATATGTTCTTCAATATTGTGCAAAGGGATTTCATAGTCCCGAGCTTCGTGGCTTCAATAGGTTCAAAAATCAAAACAATCCCAATTTTGGGATTTTTTAAAAGTATTTTTGGGATTGTCAAAAACAATTGACTAATTTCTTTTTCACTTTTGTATTTCGATCAAAAGTTCCTATATAAGAGTAAAATTTCATTAAAAACGATTCCGTATGTGGAATAAGCTTCCTCCAGAAGTCTTTACTGTCACTTTTAATATACGAAAATTCAAATCAATTGTCCACAAAGAATACTCCCTCTATCCTCTCCCCCATGACCTAGGTGGCATTTCCTGAGTGCTGGTCCAAGAAAAAAAAGTTCTCAATTTGCTTTGGTTTGTTTTTTATCGAGGTTCTTAGTTGAAATATTATGTAAGAATGTTGTAAAATCGCTCAATTTCAATTGTATATAACTTTTCAAACAATTATCCAATTTTCTTATACAGCTTGTTCCAATATACTTCCTAAAATTCCTTTTCTTGTGATTGCACGATATTGAAACAAAATCTACAGATGTTCCTTAATTATATGTTTAACAAGTCGCTACGAACAAACTTCCTAAATCGAATATGAGTTGCATGCGCACCAAATATTATCCAATTAAAAAAAAAAATATTTTTTTATAGAAATTTTGCGTTTCGTTTCGTTGACGTTATTTGTCCAAATTCACAATTTTTAATCCTTTAGAGTTTTCTGCAAATTTTAGTAATTTTTTAAGTTTGTTTTGTTTTTCGTGTTACACGGTGTTTCACAGTCACCTTTGCCCAACTAAAATTGCCTTACATGTCGTTTACTCTCACACTTTAATATGCTGCTCACTTAAATGCTATTCCTGCCAAATACAATACAATACAATCTTGTATTACTCATACTTATTGTGTTTTTTTCTGTGCGTTTTTATTTTATTTTTTTTCTTTATTTTTACGTTGCTTTGAGTCTGAAGATGACATTAAACATAAAGTGTCATATTTAAGTTAAACACTAAAACAATGATGACATTTTTGCATTTGATATGCGTATCTATGTATTAGTGTTTGTGTGTAAGTCTGCATGTGTCTGTGGTATGAGCTGCAGTGTTTTGTATGTCAAGATAAGAAATAAAATACAAATGAAATTGTTTAAATTTAATAAGTATTTAATTAAAAGCTTTAGTGTGAATAAAGTCTTTCTATATTCAGTAATAACTTCGCACTCATGCTACTTATTTCCAGTGTTTGAAGATTTTAACGTCAATTCTAGCTTTTTTTGTGTGCCAATCATGGGAAACATTTTAGTTTTGAAGTTAGAGGGAAATCTATCAAATGTTTAGTTGCATTTGGTGGTACCCATAATCAGTTTTTACAAAACAAATAATATTGCTAGATTTTGCAGCACCTGGACATTCAAACGGAATGTCCTCTTGCCCCTCAACGAGTATTTCGTTGAATGCCTTAGGAGCTATAGCTTAACTGTACCCTTCATCTTCGAGAGAAGGGTATATAAGTTTGTTATTTCGATTGTAATTTCCACAATGTAATTTTCCGACCATATAAAGTATATATATTTTGGATCCTTATAGATAGCGGAATCAACTAAGCCAAGTCCGTCTGTCTGTCTGCCTGTCTGTCTGTCTGTCTGTCTGTCTGTCTGTCTGTCTGTCTGTCTGTCTGTCTGTCTGTCTGTCTGTCTGTCTGTCTGTCTGTCTGTCTGTCTGTCTGTCTGTCTGTCTGTCTGTCTGTCTGTCTGTCTGTCTGTCTGTCTGTCTGTCTGTCTGTCTGTCTGTCTGTCTGTCTGTCTGTCTGTCTGTCTGTCTGTCTGTCTGTCTGTCTGTCTGTCTGTCTGTCTGTCTGTCTGTCTGTCTGTCTGTCTGTCTGTCTGTCTGTCTGTCTGTCTGTCTGTCTGTCTGTCTGTCTGTCTGTCTGTCTGTCTGTCTGTCTGTCTGTCTGTCTGTCTGTCTGTCTGTCTGTCTGTCTGTCTGTCTGTCTGTCTGTCTGTCTGTCTGTCTGTCTGTCTGTCTGTCTGTCTGTCTGTCTGTCTGTCTGTCTGTCTGTCTGTCTGTCTGTCTGTCCGTCTGTCTACAATCAATTTTCTGAAGATATCTTCGGAATCCAAATCTTCAATAATTCTATCAGACATATCTTTCGAGAAGTCTCCTATTTAAAACAGCAGAATTCGTCCATAAATAACGGAGATATGAGCAAAAATTCGAGACAACCTCTGAAAATTTCATCAGAAAAAGACAAATTATTGCATGCTTTGACAAAAAGCAACAAAACGTATGTTTGGATGTGTGTTGGTTTCATTGCTTTGGGTATTTTTTGTTTGGTGTTTCATTTCGTTTCGATTGGCGTTGTTGTTTTTGTATTCTTCACCTTCGTGAGAAGGGTGTGTATAAGATTGTCATTTCGTTTGTAACTTCTACAATATAAACTGTTCGTCAGCAATTAAATGTAAAATTTGTAAAAGTTATCTTGATACTTATATTTAGGATGCTATACACTGAAAGTGGGCATTTAATGGATTCACAACAAAGGTGAAAGGTATATAAGATTCGGCATAGCCGAATATAGATTTCTTACTTATTTTTTTAATTTCTTAACCTTCCAAAATTCGAAAAGTTTTCGAATCTCACATATCTCACCTTCTATTCTAATGGCTCATCACAACTTTTATTTTTTTAAGCCCACGATTCCTTCATACATCATTTTGCAATCGGACCAGTATTTTAGAAGATTTGGATTTATTACCGTGAGCGTCTGCGTAGAGGTAACACAACTCGTGGTTTATTAACGCATATAGTGTCTTAAGCCATTTAAATAATCTTTCTCTCGAACAATGCCAGCTATGACTTATCATGTTTCATCATACATGTTTAATCAGTATAATGGATATAATGAGGGACTTATGTAATGTTGTTTTAATATATATATAGAGGACTAACTATTCCTTTGAGTTGACTACTAAGCCCAAACTATCATTTGGTTGTAAGAGTGATTCTCCGTTTAACCCTTAGATGAGTATGTCTCCCATTGGCCTTACAATAGTGAAAAGGTACCGCAGAGACCTATAACAAATTGTATGGTATTTTACTTGATGGGGTGTGTTTGGATTGTTAATTTTTAGATTATATAAAGTAAAAAAGGCACAAGAAATGTTTTATTTTTCATTTTTGGTCAAATTTGATTTTATTTAATACTAAAATACATGAGGAAATGAAATTAATCACTGCTATGATGCTTTTTGTTGATTTTCCAGTTCAAATGTACAGGTATTGCAATGATGTAGCAATGCTGAATGCTCGGCACAAACTGTTTTGTTGCAAGTAAACCAATACGTTCTAGTTTTACGTTGGCATCCGTGCTCCACACGACATAACTAGCATGACGGCCAATTTTATCGAGGTGTAAAAGAAGGTGCGGGTCCAGCTGTCGGTCTTGCTACTACCTACAAGGACTAAAAATATTGACTTTTCCCGCTTTTTTGTATTTCAAAATTATTTTATTTTACCTTTACATTGAATACTTCCATAGCGCTTCCAATCCTGGGATAGCAGTGCTAAATATGTCGTAAGCAATTGCAAAAATTGGCGCTAATGCTGCATGCGATGATACATAGTATTCACGCCGAATTTATTAGCAATGTAATCCAGAATAACCATGGGCTTCCCTTTTTCAGTTGTGTCTACATCGCAAGTATAGTATATTGTAGACAGCAAAATTACTGCTTTATTTTTCTTCGGAAAATATGAGCACAGTGATACATCGCCTTCGTAGAAGCCAAACAATGAGCTGCAAACTGGACGCGCAGGACTTTTCAGGAACTCACGTAGAACAAATGTTTTATTTGAGCGTACTGTTCCAACAAATGCAGTTTTCTTCATTGATTTCCACATGCGGTTCAGTTTCGTCTTCCGACTCATCAACGACCAGGTTTGACTGATATGTTAGGACGCCGTTGTCTTCAACCTCTGGTCCGATCTGTATTAAATTTAACGATGGCATAGCCAAGGAACATTCGAGTTTATTTTATTTAAATGGACCCTATATATGCTTCAGGCGCGGCGCTATGGTGGCTCAAAATAGGGTACCTTCGACATGTAAAATTTTTAAACACCTGCCATTTTTTCCCCCATACGATTTCAATGATTTTGCTAGAAAACATGCTTTCGTGTGCTATTTATCTCTTATAATTTCAGAGTTATAGGCATTTCAAAATTTAAATTTTAAAATTTTGCAATAACTTTGTCCACTTTTTTTAAAAATTTAGGGCGAACTTTTGAACCGAATGGACTCAAATTTTGTTCGTTAGTTAGAAAACTAAATTACCAATAATATGCAAATGATTTCAAAGCAATTCCGATTATGGATTCAAAAATTAACGATTTTCAATTTATAAATTAAAAAATGTTGCTGTTTTTTGGGCCAACTTTCTGTGAAAACATATAACAACTTTACGGTTTTCTGTAATGTATTTACATGGAGAACATTTTGGATGTTCTTTGGATGCTTTTTGGAATTTTACATATTTTTTATAATTGTTTCAAATTTGGGCCACATGTTCTAAAGTCCTAAAACTGG
The DNA here is from genome assembly GCA_942486065.2 of Calliphora vomitoria. NCBI lineage: Eukaryota > Metazoa > Arthropoda > Insecta > Diptera > Calliphoridae > Calliphora > Calliphora vomitoria. The sequence continues at coordinate 33,774,207 of OW818030.2, forward strand.
GATTAGAAATCAGAAAGCAGCTTTGGAAACCTTGATGTGTTCCCTATTTATCCTTGAAGTATTTTCCCATCTTCAAAGAAAATGTGGACCCTATGGGCATTTTTAGGAATTACGGGATTCCCTTTTCCCTTTGACAAGTTTTTTTACACTCTGTTGTTTAAAATGCCAAATTTAAAAAACGCAGAAAATTTCATAGAGTTTTGTTAAAAAATAAAGATTTTATTACATATTATATATTTGTTGAGTCTCTAAACCCAAAATTTGTATAAGAATTTTAATAGGATTGCAAATAATTGAAATTTAAATAACCTTTAATCCGTTTCAAACAAATTTCATTGAGTTTTGTTAATAAATAAAGATTTTATTACATATTTCTTGAGTCTCTAAAACCAAAGTTTGTATAAAAATTTTAATAGGATTGCAAATAATTGAAATTTAAATAACCTTTAATCCGTTTATATGTCGTGTTTCAATCGTCTCAGTATTGAATCAATAAATATGTTTATTACATGAAAATAACAAATTTTTTTTGTTAAAAAAAGTCATGAAAAATCGAAAACTTCAAAAATATTTACTTTTATTAAAAAAAATAAAACTCTGATAATTGACTACGCTAATCATAGTGCGTATGATTAATAGATAATATTTGTATAAATAAAATTCCTCATACGCACGGTATTATGCGTTTGTGCAAATGTTTGTAACGCCCAAAAATACTAGTCTAACACCCACCTAAAGTATACCGATCAACTCAGAATCACTTTCTGAGTAGATTTAACGATTTCCGTCTGGCTGACTGGGTGGTTGGCAGGGAGTCCGTAAACATTTTGCGCAAAGTACTGGTAGAAATTTTGAAGATATTTCGATAAAATTTAGTACATACAATTACTTCGGTTCAATGACAAAGACTATTAAAACTGACTGAAACCGGTTCATTATTTCACCTAGACCCCATACAAATGTCCTGCCAAAATTCGACTTTATCCGTCCTAAATGATTAATTGATATATGTATCCACATAAATTTCGCTCTTAAAAATGTCATATACGTACAATTCAACACAAATAACTTTCATATAGACATCTATAAGACGACATTATTTCATGGCGATCGGTCCGTAATTAGTCGTAGCACTCTTCCGAAAATCATTCACAAAAATGATTTTGCTCATAATTTTGATCGACCATAATTTCTTACTTGTTTATAAATAAGAATTATAAGTTGTTAAGTTCTTATCTTTAATAATTGATTCCAAATAGTCTTGTTAACTATATGTTAAAGACTCCAAATTAATTTTATTAAATTTAAAACCAAAACTTTATTCACTCTTTAAACCTTACAATCCCAACTATTAATTTTTTAGCAATCTATAGCATTAAATTATTTAAAAACTGTTCCCTTAACATAAATATATGTAACCAAAGCTTCTCTAACACTCCACATGCATCAAATTATTCTAAAAGTGTCATTAGTATGCTGGCAAAGTAGTTGGTAGTTTCATTAAATCATCCATCAACATCAGTTACAGTCTGATAAATTAAAAAAAAAGAAGCGAAAAAAAAAGTTTTGTTTTATATTTTGGCAAACAAGCTAAAGAGATTTTTCTGTTTTTTTATACTTATGTGTTGGTTTGTATCTGTAGTGTGTCACATTATTGATTTTTTGACACTTATCAATGTGTCAATGTAAAATTCACTTTTGATTTGTAGTAGTCAGTCACTCAGTCAGTCACACAATCATTCAACAAGAAAGTAACAGATTTTGACAGTGATGGGATGTTAACATAAAAATCGATATTATACTTACATATAAGTATTACAGTGGAGGGATTTTTTTTTTTTTTTTTTTTTTGATTTTTTATTATTATTATCATTTCATTTTTTATTTATTTAAATTAATGCATGAACATGTCAGGGAGTTTGTTTGTGTGTTTTTTTAATTACTTTTCAATTTCAAATGAAAGTAAAGAATTTGTTTTTATATGAAAGTAAGTACGTACATATTTTATATGATGAGGGGAATGGTTTTTAAATAAAGTAGACATTTTATTATTATTGAATAAGTAATATTAAAATTACAGTTAAATATGGTTAGTAGAAATTAACTTTTTGGTGATTTTTCTTATACAATTATTTGTAAATTTTCCACTTAATAAATTAAATTTAATAGTTAATAGCAGATAACAGATTTTTTTAACATTTCGTTACATTTCTCTCATTTTTTATTTATTTTTCAATTACCCAGACACTAAAATTTTGTGCAATTAGTATCACATAAATTTCCCAAAACGTCCATAAACTTTGGAGTGTTCTTATTTAACCACCTTCAGTCATTCCTTTACAAACATTTATATTTTATTTAAGCCCTAAACTACGAATCTAACAAATGGCAAATTAAAGCCTGACACCGCAACAAAAATCTGAAGAAAACAACTCATAAAAATGAAACATCAACCTAGTTTTTTGCAACGTTTGCACAAAAAACAAAATACACACACATTCAGACAAAAGCCACTACTGCTTACCACCATGTACTTATTCAAATAAAGAGGTAAGTTGTTATTTTTGTGGCAAAATAGCAGTAAACAAACAACAACGACAGTAGTTGTAGCAACAAGAGCACAAGCAGCACTATTATAATAAATAGTAGTAGGGGTAAGTACCTGCTGATGAGGTTGATATTGCACAGTGAAGCAATTTATACAAATCTCTATACCATTTTCTCCTCTATTTCTGGACCGATTTTTGTTCTTCTTTTTTTTTTGTTAGAAGATATTGACCAGTTTCAGTGCACAATATATATTTGCTGTAGTATAGGAATTATAAACCAGTACGTATCTACACTAGATGACTAATTGTACAATAAACTAGTTCGCTGTGGCTTCAAAAAATGTAGTTAAATGGTTATCTTTTGCAGCAAATTTCGCCAGTGCACATAAGGTCAAACGGCACCTTTTTCTGTGCAAAAGTGATAAAATCATAGTGCCGTATTACATTTTTTTTTATTGTTTTTTAATTGGAAACACTTCAAATAAAAGATTCCTGTTTTTTGTTTGAGTTAAATGTCAAGCACCGTTACGCAGCTATGCGTCAAAATCAATAGATGTAATTTTTTCTATAAATGTGCTTGCAATTTCAGTAGTGCTTGCTCAACTTTAAGTGCGTATTTCTCGAATTGTGTTCATAATAATTCATTGGTATATAATGGAAAATATAGAGACAAGTATAGATGTGTTTAATTAAAGCTGCTTTATATTTATGTCGCTATATCGCAAAATAATTAATTATACATAACCTCAAAGCGGTAAAATTTATCCAAAACTTTGAATTTTCGTAAGCCATAAAAAATTCTGACCCCATTTGATCTCTTTCAAAGTTTAATAATAGATTAAATAATAATTAATGAGTTATTATTAATTTATCTCAAACTGCGATTTTTTGCGTTTTAGGAGTAATGCCTTCTTTTAGGTAACCTTTGTATAAAAAAACGATCTATTTGAAATGTGGCGAAAAGAATATACAAAAAAGGAAGAATTTGATGCCGTTTTCAAACATGTGATTTAAATTATTTCTAACACTAATTGATGGAAAAATTTTAAACATTATAACTGGAACTAGATCAAACCTTGTCCCATTTGTGCTGCTACTCCTAAGGACTTTATCAACACGGTTAATTATAAAAGTGGCATATTCGATGCAAAAGAGGATTAATTAAAGTTTGGACTTTGGACATTGCTGGATAAGGTTTTTTGAATTTGTGTTATATTTAGGCTATAAATGCAAGTGGCAGATACGAGGAGATGATAGCTATCTTAATAAGAAATGCAGCCATACAAAACGACTTTTGGATAAATCTCGGACTTCTCGTGGACTTGCCCAGAGTAGGTGGCTTCGGTTCCACAAATGACGGATACACCGGTCGTCGAGTGGTGAAATATATTGTTTGAAACAGCAAAACGTTTTCAGGAGCTATATATTTCTGGTTGCCAATGACATTTACGGTCCATAAAGTACTCATACACTCAAAACAAATAATAGAAAATACTGCACTTCCAATGGGTTTTTTGGAGAACAAGCTGCTGAATCGCGACATAAAATATATAAAGCCGCACCAATAACCTGCTACACAGAAAAAATTAAATAGTAAAAAACTGAACAAATTTTTACATTTTCGGAATATTTATTAGGTTTTTTACAGCCTGAATGCCTGTAGTAGAAAACCGAATAAAACGTTCAGGTTTGCGTTGAACATGCGTTCAGCTTTTTACTATATAGAGTTCAGCTTGTGCAAAAGTAAACGGGCGTTCAGGTTTTAACTATGTATATTCGTTTAATTTTCGCAATACTGAACGAGAGTTTAGTTTTTTATTCGATGAGTTCAACTTCTTCATTACTGAACGTAAGCTTATTATTTTAGTACCTACGTTCAGAAAATCAAATAAACGATTTTTAAATGTATTTTAATATTAACAAAATTTATTCAATTAATTCTACAAGCATTATTCATACATAAATGTTTACATAAACAACTATTTCTATAAACTCACCAAAACCTGCCCTTCCTGAGGAAATTCTCTGTATATGCCATCGAAAACTTCCTTAAAATCAAATGGTGTTAACATTTTTCCGTTAATGATTGCGTTTTCCAGGATTATATTTATTAATTTGTTTCTGTACTCAGATGACAAAAAAGTTATACTGCCTTCAGTAACACAATTTTTTAAAATACACAATGTTTTGATCCTCTTCTTAAAAGGCTTTTTAAGAAATTCATACTCGATTCCTGCTTCTTTATTAAACAATTATTAAATATTGAACAAATTGAATTGCTCTAACAAAGCTCAATGTTAATGTATAGATGTCACTATATAAAATATGAACATCTCACTTTAATAAACAACACACAAATGAGATTCGGTCAAACTTAACACTTGTTGTTTTTTTTAGAATCCCGTTGCTTTTGTAGCCGGCAATTGAAATAATATAAAAGTTTTAAAAAAATTTGCTAAAAAAATATTTTTACCACGTCTCGTTCAGATTTACTGAATGATGCGTTTAGTTTTTTTTACTATCCCAGTATGCTGAACGGCACGTTCTACGGTATCTATGAAGAACTTTACTGAATTTTGCATTCAGTTATGCTAAATGTGTGTTCAGCGAAAAATTATTTGGTTGATTCTAAAAATCTGAACAAAACGTTCAGGTCGCTAGTAGAAAGGATTGGGTTTTAATATGTTGCATTCAGAAAAACGTTTGCTTGGTCTATTACGAGCTGAACCTCGCGTAGTAAACAACAAAATAAGCGTTCAGATCTTGGATATTTGAATGCAACTTTAAAGGGGCGTAGTAAATGCGCCTAGTAGCATTCAGTTTGACTATTTCTAAATATTGCATTCAGCTAATTTAGTTTTTTGTGTGTAGACATATTTAATATAGCTGTCGTTACTTCAGATCTATTAATTTCCACAACATTTTTAAATAGGCGCTTACAAAAGCAGAAACGTTCCACACTTCCACCTGAAGTAATTGAATTATAAATGTTTTAGCATAATTCAAATAAATGAATGAATACCATGTTTTATGTTTGTATTAATGGTTGCAAAAGTGTTAATTTTTGGTTGTTAGTGGGTTAAATTCCATTTTGTTAATAGAGTTATTCCTACTTATGAGATTCTTACAGGTTTTTGTTTGAATAACATGATTTTGTATTCGTTATTAATTTAGCACAGAAAAAGTGGTCATTTGACCTATTGTGCAATGTATTAAGTATTCTGTTATGTGATAGCTACAGTAAATTATAAACCGAGAAACCGAATTTTTTTTTCGAATTTAAATATGCATACCCTCTATTTTTTCACTTGGCCCCTATAACTTAAAATGTTATTACTATCGGATAACGATAACCCGTGCCGACTTGATGTTAAAGTTTTAAAAAATAAAACACGGTTTTTCTTGTATCTCACATTTATTGAAAAAAAATGGATATGAATACAGAGTATAGCTCTGTATAGTGGGGGAAACCTTATCTGTCATCCAATTCTTAAAATTTTCTGCCTACGCCCTTCGCAGAAACGCAGGAAATAAGGCTAAATTTCATCACAATGGGATAAGAATACAAAGAGAAAAAAATCGGAAAATCTGTAATTACCGCAAAGTGAGCCACAAAGACTTCTTTCGATAGGGTGTACCGGTTACATTTGTCTGATAGGTTTCCTTTGGTTAAGTTAACCACCATTTTCGCTTAATTTTTTTGGTCTATAGCATCGTCAAATAGAGACAATATATACACTACATCTGTAAAGTACCATAATTGCTGGCAAAACATCTGTAAAGCTGCTTTTGAGATGCATTTGTTGATTTATTCGTAAGATTTCCTGGATTTTTTAAATATCAGGAATTGTACTTGTTTGATATTTGCCTGAAATATCATTTTAATACTAATTCGTACACGTTATGGCGGCAAGCACAAATAAGCATTTCTCTGTTTAGTTTCTGTTATAGAATTCAGTCAATAATAACGTTCGAAACTGCCTCCGCTTCTTCCCTTCCTGAAGAGTTGTCCAATTTTGATACTACTATCGGGAACCGTTCTTCTTTAGATTTACGTGCATATAATGCTGGCACCATTGTGCCATCCTAGTGGAAGGTTACAATATCAGGTACCTCGTTTTTGCAAATTACGCTTTTCTCACTGTTCTGTACGAATTCATTGAATTGAAGTTATACTTTGTTAGTATTGTATCCAAGTGCCTTAATATTTGCTTCAATAACAATCACAGAATATCTTATACTTCACTGACACATATCTAATGATGCATCTAACTTTGGAGTGATTAAATCTTTTCTCGCAGATGATTTATTAGAGTCGAACTGTGTGCACTTGATTATAATGGGTAAATTTCTTTTTAAATCCGTTGTTTCAGATTCAGAAGACGAATTTTCTTGTAATGCTTTATAAGATGATGCCGAATGACCTAAGGCTTTTTAAATGTGTTTTTGTTAGTCAATAATGATATGAAGAATTACAATTTTTTTTAAAGCTCGTTCTTCGGTTAATAGACAAGTACTGACATGCATAAAACATACATACATGAAACTTTTTTTACAATTGTTTTAACATTATTCGAAAAAAATCAAAGTGTATGCGTTAATAAAAAACTACCTTTATTTTTTTGGGACTTCTAATCTACATATAAGTATTTTTAAAATATCCTGAGCAGATTAATATTTGATGGAAGTTTTGTTCCTTGATTTAACATATTATTGGACAATTCTACCATTTTAAAAGAACGCAGTGATGATGTGTTACAAATGGAATCAAATTCAATATATCCCCATTAAAACACATAAATATTTCTCGTAGACCCACGTTAGTACAATATCTATATTCTGGGTCCTCATAAGATTTTAAGATGATCTAGCTAAGTCCCTCCATCTGCCTGTCTATAGAAAATATGAAAGGGCGCAAACGCTTGGTCTTAGATAGTTGAAATTTTCCACAAATACTCTCTGTTGATAAAGTTTGTGTGGTATTGAAAATGGGCAATATTGGTCTCAATTTTAATATTTAAAATCAATTATTTCTGTGATCTTTGTTGTTGTTGTGACAGCTAAAACTATACAATTTTTTATCATGGTGTTTTCGTTCCATTGGACTAAGTGGACTAAGTGAAGTAGGGTTGGCTGGGCAGTTGAGTATGTGGAGGGTATCATAGTAATCCTAGCTGGGTATACATTTGAGAGTCCATGGTCTATGTGGGAACAGTAGACATTAAGCCTGTTGCTCCATCCCGACCTCAGTTAATCCAGAACTAGTATTGTATTCCAAGGCAGGTTTTCCTCTGAATCTACAATGGGAACTGCGATATTCATGCGCTAGCATGCAACCGTGATATTGATGATGTTTCTGTGAGTGTTTTTCAAATCAGCTGTATATGAGTCACGACTCAATGGATCCTGCATATACCTCTGTCTTTTCTCCACGTATACACAAGATCCTTCCAGATGATGCTAGAATGACTCAACTGATGACATCCTAGAAGGACCTGTTTCGACAACATGATGCTGTGCCTCTTTATCATAGTTTCCTAAAGTAAATGGATGGTGTTACGGGATAACCTGCATGCTGCCTGCGACTGTCTTACAGGTAGCATTTAAGTTGCTTTGAACATTTATTCACTGGGTAGTATTCAATGTAGGTGAGCACACTTAAACAGCATAAGTAATCTCTGACCGACCCATCGTCTTGTAGGTAGCCAACAAGCATCCTTCTTCATGCGCCATGTGATGCCGGCTAGTGAGTTGAGTACATTGTTTCTCATTTGTTCGTGATTGTAGTGGCATGATCCGAGGAGGTAAAAAGGCTGTCAAGGGAGACTCCCAAAATGTTGGGATGGCTCACAGTTGAAATTTGGACCCCAGTGGGCTGTACCTCCTTCGCCTAGGTAAACGTTACCTACGCAGTGAATAAGATGTGTTTTGCGCTTGATCGCGGAGTTCAGCAATGTAAACTTGGACAAGAAAATTATATTGCTTGGAAGGTTTTTAAAATTATGTTTAATTTATTGTTTATCTTATAGGAAAAATTGTATAAAATCGGTCATAAAAGAGCATATAACTCGCTTACAAGAAGAAAAAGTTGAGCATACTCAAATCATGTCTTCTACAAGGTGGCGCAAAAGTAAACTTCCGATGTTTTTTGGCTGTAATTAAAAAAAAATTAAAAACTTTGATTCTTCTTGTGGATTATTTTTATTTGGTCTTTTAATTTTTTTTACATCAAGTCGAGAATATCATGTCATGTAAATGGCCGCCGCCACAGTTGATTGTCATTTGAGCCCTTTTTATGGCATTACAAGGTCCTCACATTCTTGACGGATATTGTCTTTAAGAGCTGCAAGAGTCTGAGGCTTGTTGACATAAACCCGCGACTTTAAAAAGCCCCACAAAAAGAAGTCTGCAGCGGTCAAATCAGGCGATCTTGCTGGCCAGTGCAAATCGCCAAAACGGGAGATTAGGCACCCGGGAAATACATTCTTCAGCGTATCGGTTGTGGCACGTGCAGTGTGTGCCGTTGCACCGTCCTGTTGGAACCACATGTTTTCCAATCCCAATTCATCAAGTTGCGGCAAAAAGAACTCTTTGATCATTGCTCTGTAGCGCTCACCATTCACAGTAACCGTTTTGCCCGCGACTTCTGCGAAGAAAAAAGATCCGATGACTCCTCCAGCGAAAACAGCACACCATACAGTGACTTTGAGCGGGTGTAATGGCTCTTCGTGGGTTACACGCGGATTTTCAGTGCCCCAGAAGCGTAAATTTTGCTTATTTACGTACCCGCTGAGATGGAAATGGGCCTCATCACTCATGATTATTTTTGATGAAAAATCATCTTCCGCTTGGTGGTGATTAAGGATGGCTTGAGCGTATGTTAGACACGATTGGCGGTCAGCAGCTAACAGCTGATGCACCGTCTGGACTTTGTACTGAAACATCTTTAAATCTTGTACCAAAATTCGCTGTAAAGACCGTCGACTAATACCCATTTGCGTGACACGTCGTCTGGTCGATGTCGACGGCGCTTCCATGACATCCTCGGCTACAGCAGCAATATTCTCTGAAGAACGGATACTCTGGGGTCTGCCACGCCAGTCTCTTCGAGGCGAGCGGCTAAACGTCGCAGTGTTTCACCAGTAGGCGTTGGACGGCCAGGAAATCTGCGATGAAATTCACGTTGTGCCAAAGTCACCGATCGATTATTGGTCAAATAAATAGTCAGCAATATTCCGCATTCTGGAGCAGTGTAGCGTAACATTGTTTATTAACGTGTATTGTGCATGTGTTTACTACACAAATGTCAAAACAGAACTGACATTAGGGTCCAATCGCAAAATTTATAGCATTTTCTGATAGGAGGATTACTTTTGCGCCACCTTGTATAAAGGAGTGGATGAGTGCAGGTGTTCTGCCATCCTGTTTTAAATTATGGCTTACTCCTTATATCTCTTACATAAGACTTAATTTTTAAGCAGGCTTATTAGTATGAGGTTCCAAATAGGAGTTCAGCATACACAAATCATGTCTTACTTAAGGGAGAGTATGGGTGCCACTTTGCATGGTCTGCAATTCTGTTTTAGATAGGGGATTACTCGATCTCTCTTACATAAGGCCTAATTTTGAAGCAGGCTTCTAAATATGTGTTAAATTCTGTTTTAATATAGCTTTTATTTTTAAGAGATTAATAATTCCCTTACACTACTGTAGTTAAGAAGAGATAAGGAACATGAAATTTCAGCTGCCCTATTCTTCTATTTTGTTTGATTTATCTATCTCATTTAGTGCAAATGTCTTGTTACTTACTACCAACTTTATTCTCAATTCTACCCCACAGTTGCTCAGTTTTTACCAGCAGGTTTTAAATTATTTTCGTTGATGTTTTCTTGTATTCGTTCGGTTGTAACCCTTATACCTCAAATGATGATGAAAAACCTTGTGAATGTTTTTAAGCTTAAATAAGTGATAACACTTCAGTTAAGCTTAAGTCAGTAGTCATTTATGGTCATTTTCATAATTACGTGCTCTCTACGTGATAAACATTAAAGTGTTTAGTTGGTTGGCAGTTTGCATTTTGTATGATTGTGTGTGTGTGCCAGTCTAACGGTCTGTATGTCTGTCTCGCCGTTGTTATTTTTATTTATTTCTAGAACTTTTCAAATCTGTACACCTTTTAGCCCTTTTCAGCTTTAAGTAACATTTTTCCTCACTCTTATTTAGTGTTACTTACCTGCCTCATACTTTAGCATATTGTGATGTAAAGTAATTTTTGTCGCCTTTTTAAGGAGAAATATTGTATTGCCCTTGTCGCTTGCTGTAAGTAGTAAAACACTGTTGATGGCTTATTATACCTTTTAAGTGCTTATTTGCACTTTTATCCATCATTAGCTGGTTTTTATCAAGCATTTTAAATGTAAACACTCCGCCAGTAGTCGCAAGTAAAGGCAGACAGACAGACTGTAGAAGTAATTCATTTGTGCATATAATTTTTTAAATTATATTTAAATGCAAATTTTTGTACATTTTTTTATTGACTTATGTAGTGTAGAACTATGAAAATGTAGTCTAAGGAATAGACTAAAATTTTAGAAGATGAGAAACTATAATTCAACTTCATAACCAAATAATAAGTATTTAAGACAAAAACAATTTTTTATAGTTTTTTAAACTGTTTTTTTCCAAACAAGAATTTTGATAAATATGGTTTAAGAATGCCTCACATTTAACTTAAATGCTTAAATAAACGTAAAAAGCCAACAAAAACCAAATCACGTTTATTTTCCCACTTAACAGCCTCACAAATTTTGAAATTTTTTTCTTTTAAATCACAACATTTTCTTTATATTAAAACATTTAAAAAGCACAGTTTTTCGTTTTTTATATATAAAAAACAAGAACAAAACAAATCTCTTATTTTAACACGAAAGTTTTTTTTATAACAAGCCTGACAATTCTTATGGATGACTCTTAATTCTCATCTACGGCACAAAGATAAACCTAATCTAAAAGTGTTTCAACAATAATTCATTTCAATTTATAAAAAAAAAAACCAGAAACAAAACAAAAAGAAATTATATGAATGAAAAAAATAAATACGCAAGACATACTAAAACACTTGACATGAACGGCACAAGAAATCATAAAAAAGAAATGCTGCTGCTCATTTTTTTTTTTTTTTTTTTTTTTTTTTTTTGTCGTAGCGAGAAAAACGTACGCACTTAAACTTTTAATACAAATAGAAACATGGAAATGTTAACACATACACACACACTATTATATTAGTGCAAATACATTAGGGTGCGTCACACAGTGGTTCAGCTTCATACGATTGGTGGCATTAAATATAAGGAAACATCGTAGAGCCTTGAATTTTGGTACAGATAAGTATTTGGTTGTGATAAAAAAATACTGCAAATATGAAAAAAATCCGAGCACAACCACGCCTACTTCCCATATAACACAAAAATTAAAAATCATTGTAGAGTCACAATTTTTTGCTCATTGCAATTTTATGATAATATTAACCAATGGTGAAAAAATTAGCAAAATCTGTTAATAAATACGCCTACTTTTCATACAAAATGACCACATAAAATGCAATATTTTCTTTGTTAACAAAGCTAGATCGCTTAAAAAAGCTACACAGGTTTAAATTTGCGTGTTTTTTATTTGATTAAAATATAAATAAAATTCAGTAACAGTCACGCCCATATTCAATGAAAATATCTGTAAATAAATAAAAGAAAATATTAAAAAAAATTTAAAAACAAAGTTATTTGTGTACCTTTATTAACATAACAAATTTTTTACTTCATCAGAAAATTCCAATATATCCTTCTTGAAATGTTTACGGTATGAATTTATATATGGATCTGAAGACGCTAGTAACATATGAATGACATCTTCATTTGTTGATATGCGATCAGTTTTTCTGGAGTGGCTTAGGCGATAACTTCTGTAATCTTTATTACGAGCTTCCTGAGCTTCCTCCGACAACATGCCAAGTGGCAATATTGCTGCTGACACAATTTTACTCCCATGAATTAGAACTTTGTGTGCAGTAATAGGCATATAGTACCAACTGTACAGTTGTATATATCGTTCCGCAGTGTCCAAACAATAAACATTAAATTTTTCTGTATCTATTTCGGAATTACTATTTATAACCGTTAAAATTGTACTAAATCGATGAATTAAATTTTCATCAACACCAAGAACATCTGCCGTTATGGAAGGATTTGCAAAAAAACGTCTAGAAGTATTGCCATCGTTCGTTGTGCCCATTCCTTGTTTAACCATGTCCACATTTATGCCTAGAACCACTTTCAAATTTCTTTGTATTTTCGCTTTTTCTTCATCTCTTTCATGTTTTGTATCTTTAGTTACTCTCCACTTTGAAAAACTTTTGTTGTATGCTATATGCAATATGCACTCCATAAATTTTATCCTCGCATGTAAAGGGGAAATTCCAAATTGAAGCCCTTCCTCCGAAACTGGTTTTGTCCTTAATACTTCCAAATTGTTCATTTCGCTAGGCTTAGCTTGACATATAAAACATACAGCCATTCCTGATGTTTGTGTGATTGTATTCGCAACCTTTCCATCAATCATGGTTAAAACAGGAGTATGCAACAACAACAAAAACTGCATCAAAAATAATGGGAAGAAGTAATTGCAAAAAAAAAAACAAATAAACCGTCACTTTTTCTCAATTTGCCCATTATTTTTATTGCATGTTTATTTTTAGAAAAACAGAAAAGAATATAGTATTACTGTGTGAAAACAATTATTTGACGCACAATAAAAGAACTAAGCAGTGGTATAGTGAGTACAACAATTGACTAGCAATCGGATAGTTGTTGGTTCGAATCGTGGCTGCGACTTTTTTTTTTTTTTTTGTCTGTAAATACATAATTCTATAAATTCTATTTGTTGTAAAGTTTTTGCTGGGTAGCAAGCAAGCAAAAAAATAATAAAATCTGTTATTGCATACGCAATAACATGCTTGTGAAGGAAATTTGTCCTAATTTTTTTTAGTTTTTTTATACCGGAATTGCTTAGGGGCAAAAATGGGCAGCTGAATTTTTAAGAAATCGTTAGCTGAGACTTCAAGCTCTAATTTGATGTGAGTCTCGGGCTAGAGGTCGTTGGAGATCAATAGATACAAGCCATAGAAGTTGGAGAAAATAAATATTTTTGGACAATTTATAGTAGTATAAAAATTTTTTTTTTTTCATTTTCAAATTTTTTTTTATTTGCATATATATCATTTATAACATCCAATTGTATAAAAAAAAATCATTATAGTGTCATTACAAGAGTATTTTAAAAGCTTGAAGCGATAGAAGGTAGCATATATAATACGGTCATTTCAAACGCATTCACTTAGGTCAACTTTGAATGTCTCTGAACAAAAAAGTAATAAAGCTATAAGCCTAATATTTTCGGTACATGATAACTAGATTGTTTATTACAAACTGTGAAAAAATCAGGTATATCAGAAGACATGAAAAAAATGAATTAATGCCGCTCTTGAACCAGTGTGCGTCATTTAAAAACAAATTAAATTATATGTTAAAAACAAAAAAGAGAGCTATGTATGGCTGTGCCGAATCTTATAAACCCTTCACCAAATTATAATTTAAAATACATTTTTTTTTTTTTTTCGAAATTGTTGTTTAATTATTTAAAAAAATTTATTTCCAATTTTTTTTTAATATTTATTTTTTAATTTATTGTTGAATAAATGTATAAAAAAAAAATGTTTTTTCGGGTTAAAAAATATTTTTCCCGATTTTGACCAGGTCTAACTTACAATAGCTTTATATACATCGTTGCAATGGACTTTGAAATATCCATCATTAGATATCCATATTGTCTATATTTATGACTTAGTAATCGAGATATAGATCAAAAATAGGTCATAAATAGAGGTTGTCCCGTTTTTTTCTTATATCTGATTAGGGCCGAATTTCTCTTTTTTAAATAGCAACCGAGCCGGAAGAATTCCCGATATATTAATGTATGAACCATGAATGTAAGTTTTTTGTTGGCTACGGAAAGTTGATTTCAACATACAGACGGACATGGCTATATCGACTTCGCTATCTATAACGATCCAGAATATATATATTTTGTAGGGTCGCAAAAGAAAAATGTAGAAATTACAAACGGATTGACAAACTTATATATACTCAGCGTATAGCATCCTAAATATATGAAGAAAACTTTTACAAATTTTTTCATTTAATTGCTGACGAACAGATTATATTGTATAAGTTACAAACGAAATGACAATCTTCTCCCGATGGTGAAGGGTATAAAAACAATAACGCCAAACAAAACAAAACATAAAAAAAAAAAAAACAAAATACGCAAAGCAATGAAACCAACACACATCATAAGTTTTGTTGCTTTTTTGTCAAAGCATGTAATAAATAGTGCTTTCTTGATTAAATTTTCAGATGTTGTCTCGGATTTTTGCTCATATCTCCGTTATTTATAGATGGATTTTGCTGATTTTAAATAGGAAACTTCTCGAAAGCATGCCTGACAGAATTATTGAAGACTTGGAAACTTTATTTCAACAGACAGAATATATATACTTTATAGGGTCGGAAAATTATATTGTGGATTTGGCTTGCGATTGCTAGAGAATGACACTCATTGGGAGTACAACCTCAGCGATGCTATGCTTTCGTCAAATGCTCATCAAATACGAACACTGTTTTCGAAAATTATCTCAACATGCAAATACAAAGATATCATGGGTGATGGAACAAACGTACCACTGTTGAATCGACAACAAAAATACGCGTACGACAATCTTATGAATGTTGTGAAAGATGGAACTGGAAAAGCTTTTTTGATCGCGTTGATTTTGGCAACGATACTATCGCAGAATAATATTGCACTTGCTTCATCAGGAAATCTGTTGAACTGCCCATTTAGCACTGATTTCTAAGAACAGTGCGATAGCCAAAGTTTTGCAGCAAAGCAAACTGATCATTTGAGATGAGTGTACAATGGCGCATAAAAAGTCTTTGGAGGCATTAGACAAAACGTTATATGATTTACGAAACAATCAAAGCCGATTAGGTGGTGCGATGATTCTGTTGGCAGGAATCACATTGTCAGTGATTCCACGGTCAACGCCAGCCGGTGCTGCACAACGATCAATCATCGGAAAAATCCCGGTTGACATTTCGACCATCTGCATTCAATTTTCCGTCGTTTTCTGCAAGTTCAAAATCAAAATCCGATCTCATTCGAAAGGAGTTTGCAAACATTGGACAAACATATTGGCTGCGAAAAACATTGATGTCGACGAATTGAATTTTAAGATTAAAAGTGAAATTTGCTTCGAATTGATGACGTACAAATCGGTGAATTCCATTAATTTCCAAGATGATGTTGTCAACTATCCAACCGAGTTTTTAAACTCGCTGGAATTATCCGGATTACTGCCTCAAAATCTCCAACTGAAAGTCGTATCGGTAATCATAATGTTACGAAATATAAACCAACCACCCGACTTGCGATAAAAAACCTGTTAAATAACGTCATCAAAGCAACAATATTTAAAGGAAAGTACAAAGGAAAATCCGTTTTGATATCACGGATCCCAAGGGCTTTGACCGACATGCCATTCGATTTTAAACACTTTCAGTTTCCGTTAAGGCTTGCATTCGCAATGACAATTAACAAATCTTAAGGGCAGTCATTGCGTGTTTGCTTCCATGCTTCTCGCATGGTTATTTGTGTGTCGGAACACCATCAGCACTATTTGTTTACGTTTACAAAAAATGTCGTGTATCATAGAGCATTATAAAGAACGAAATTATGATATCAAAGCCAAGCTATCGAAAAAAGTATTTCTTTATTTTAATTGGTAACCTGAACATTGAACTTTCAATCAAAATATTTATAGAAAACCATAAGCATAGATTACAACAGATATGCAACAAATGACACCTGTCAAAAGTGTAATATAGAACCGTATGCTTATGTCGACATTATTTTGACGGTTTACATAGCGAAAGAAAACATATAATTTTCAATAGGAAACGAATGTGGTATATATTTGTCCCTCTTTCTAAACTACAACCATTTTTACATTTTCTTTTGTTTGTTTTCTATTGCCATATTACCGAAACCAGCTGATTCATATCTGTATAATTTGTGACCATAAGCATAGGGTAGAACTGGAGGTGCTGGAAGTAAGCTGAGAGTAAAAATAATTACTCTCTCCTAAATTTTATGGCTGACAACACAACAAAATAGATTGATTTACATGTATTTTGTTTTTGCAAGATTTAGGTTTTTGACAACAAACTTAGGTTGTTTGTCTCACAGTAACGCTTCTATGTATATTTTATTCTATGACCATAAGATTCATTGTTGTACATATTTTTAAATCAAATGTAAATCAAAGATAACCCAAACCTATTTATTTTATAATTCTTGTTCATATAGGTTAAGTTCTTTTCTCTTTTTAACTAGTTTTACACATTTCAAACAGCTTCTCAGAAATTCACAAATCAAACAAACATTTTTTTTAATATGGACAGAACAACGTCTGTCGGGTCAGCGAGTATATATAAAATGTGAACATTTTGTGATATTGATAACACGTTACAACTTGCAAAAAATCATAAAATCCCAAAATTTGTTTAAACAAAATTTTCAATATATAAAAAAAATTAGATTCTAGCCGGTATGGATTAGCATGAAGACCTATTTGAAATAGGAGACTTTCGAGAAAATGTTGCTAAAATTATTTATTTAAAATACATTTTCTAATACAGGATATTTAATTAAGCGCTTCCTATCTTTTAATTTAAATAAAACAAGGTGTGTGTGAGATATCATCGAAATATGTATTCGTTTGAAGGACCTCCACGAGAGATGAACATACTCTTAAATGGCTCGTGCAGAATGTCAAATGCATGAGCTGTGTGGCAAATATAATGGTCCTGTTGAAATCACACGTCGTTGGTGGCCATAGCATCCAATTTAGGAAAAAAGAAGGAGATAATCATCGACCTTAACGGTAACATCGTTCTCAAAAAAACTATGGACCTACATTTGAAAAAATTTTTGAAATGTAAAATTGGGAATTTAAACATCTAGGGATAGATGAAATTCAAAAACTACATTTAATTGAAATTTTTAAAAACTTCAAATATAGAGTGATCAAATTTTTAACATTTGCATTTTAGATTTTGGAGAACAATTTTGACCTTGGTAGCTACGAAAATTTAAAAAGTGCATAATAAAAGCCACCCTAATACACACTCATAAGGATGCAGACAAGCATAGAAATACTCACACTGGAATATTTAACACAAACTGAAAACATGAACGAGACATGAAACCAACACATACATATAAATACTACATACAACTACAACCATAGTAGTTATACAATAAATAAATGGTTGCTGTGTTCGCTGTTGCTGGAGTTTGTTAAAGTATTTATATGTATGACTATTGTCCTTTATGCTGCTGATATGAAAACATAAAAAATTAAAATAGAATGTGTATTTCGCACTCGCATGTAGTAGAAACCAGTAGTTCTGAGAGTGTTCATAGTCTAACAGTTGTGTTGATAATAGTAGCGGTATGATGGAGGGATGGACAGCTTCTTGAGTTTGCACTGAAACCACTTTCATTTTTAATGCAATATAATAAATATGGCTATTATAAGTTTATTGACTCTATATAATAAAATCAACACATTTACTCAGGAATGATAACATATATCGCATTAAATTAAATAGAGAACTAAAATGTCTCGTCATTCATAAAATTATTAGAACGCTCAGAAATGTAATAATAGGGTAACTGAAGAAATAACCTCACATATTGTGGGCGTTCAAGAAGCATATGGAAATGAGAAATTAAAATTTCGTTTGAAATTATTTTGAAGGACAATTTTACAGCATTTATTTCATGCCGTTAAAAAATATTATCTTAATAGGTAAATTTGTTAAGAAATCTATCACTTTTTACCTAATTTTAGAACATTAAATCGATTTCCGGCACGTGTTCTAAAATATCTTTCATTAAGCGCTTCCTATCTTTAAATATAAATAAAACTAAGTGTGTATGAGATATCATTGACATTTTTATTAATTTGAAAGCCCTATTTATGTCATTATGTATGGTATATAACATCATGCAAACATTTGCCATGGCTTCGCTGGGTAGTGCGCACCCAAAATGCCCAATTTTCCAAGACTCTGCCGGATAAATCATAAATCAAATTTAACCTATGGCATGTGCTGTGTTAGCTTTGAGGGCAGCTGTGCTAAGTGGCTTATTCACTTAGACATCTGACTTAGGTTAGGTTAGGTTTCCAGGCACCCGCGAAGTGAAGAAGAAGTGCAGCTCACGTGGGTCCAGGCATAGGTCCCTTTGTGTTACCTGAAAGTATAAAGGCAAAAAGAGAAGAACAGAGTAGATATGAAAAGAGAGAATAGGACAGTCAGTATTTGGTTAGGATTGAAGAGTGAGAGAAGAGATACGAGAGAGAAAGAGAAAGGAGAGTAGATTATCATTGGTCACTCCATGGAGATACCCATATTAGGTCTGGTTAGTCAATTACTGTTCCTTACAAAGGCATAAATGCACTCAAGCCTCAAATTCGAGAGCTCAGAGAGACTGGTTAGGGAACGATGTCCCAGAAACCTTAAGCGAAGATTTTCCAATGCCGGACAGTGACAAAGAAGATGAAAAATTATATCATCCTCCTCCTCGTTTTAACAACTTCTGCAGAAGTCGTTGTAGGGCAAGCCAAGTCTACTCGCGTGGTTGCCAAAAGTGCAGTGACCGCCACCATGACGCTCAATTGTGAGCGTGTCAAGCCAAGAAGATATGTTGTTCGCCCACGATTTAGCCGGGGCCATATCATTCTGGCAATAATACATGTGGGTTCACAATCCCATCTTGCCTGATCAAGCTCATAGTAGAAGTTACTAATGTGAAGCTTCCATTTGGATAACGGAATCTTACATAGGAAGTCTATGTGTCCGTCATGCAGCATGGCACCCTTTTTCGCCAATTCATCAGCAACACAGTTGCCTATAGTATTTCCGTGTCCACGTACCCACTTGAGTACGACTTTTTAAGGATGCCCGGCATTCCTGGACCAAATTAGATGTTGTATATACACCTGTTAGAGATTTTATTGCAGCCTAACTGTCAGTATATATACGAATATCCCTGCCTGATATCTTGTTATAACTGAGCCAGTTAGCCGCCCTTTTTATGGCTGATATTTCAGCCTGGATAATGCTGCATTCATTTGGAGGTCTAAAAGATAACCTAGTTTCAAATTCCTGAATGTAGACACCAACTCGATCTCCCCTTCTAGAGCCGTCCGTATAGACTGAGAGACCAGTTGTGTCGTGTAGAGGTCCGTCCATTGCTTCCGAATTATGCGGAATTGAGAAACCAAAATTTCACACCATGAAGGGCCTAGAAGTGCAGTAATCGATATTTTCCGGAAGATTCCGAATGCTACCTTTTACACTGACGTGACCATATGGAGCATGTCTTCACGCCCCAATCGCGTTTAGCCTGAAGGCTGAATTGAATGCCGTTTTTCTGGCCATTAGATCCACAGGGATCCAGTTTAATAAAGCAAAGAACGACATCTGACTTAAGAAAACCCAACATGAAAATGTCTAACGGGGTCAAATCGCACGATCTCGGTGGCCAGTTTACATCACCTATACGTGAGATGACCATGTCCTCAAATCGCCTGTGTAGAACGTAGCGTCGCACAGTGCTTTGTCCCCATATAACGAATGGACAAAAGTAGAAGGAGCTTTCGTAGAGATATAGAATTTGGTACACAAGTACCCTTTTGCATTATTAGAGATAATACAAATTTTGATCAAAATCCGGTGAAGGGCTTGCCTACCTGCCATATATACTGAATATTAAAAATGACATTTTAGCTAAAATATTGATTAAAATGTTTAAAACATTTTCAGTTATCTCTAGAATTAAGGGTTTATTGTGTGCCAAAATTAATTTTAAGGACAAGGACTCCTCTTGCTTCCATATAAGTCTAATTTATGTAAAATTCGTTTGACGGTTTTATACAAATTTAAATACCATTTTAATATTCTTTCGAAAATTCAATGTTAGTAGTTATAAAACTTCTTATTTATTGGAAATATATATTTTTTAAATAATTACATTAAATTAAATAATGTACATGAGTAACCGTTTTAGTCTCAAACTTGCTAAAATTTATATTACGTAATATAATTCTAAAAATGGTAAATTAAAAATTCATATTCAGTAATTTTTAATTCTTAATATATAATTAAATGTTTTAAAACAAGTAAGAAGGTATGGTCGGTCAAGCTCGACCATATAATACCCTACACTAAGTAAATGAGCAAAAACTTGTTTCTTTTAAAATTTCAATAATTTATATTCGTGGGTGATTTTCGGAAGTGGGCCTTATATGGGAGCTATGACTAATTATGGACCGATCAGCATGAAATTAGGTCTATGTCTATGTATGTCTATATGAAATTTAATTATGTTGAATTTTATGTGTATACCAACGTTTTTAGGAGATTTAGGCATGTTAAAGTGATTTTCGGAAGCGTGTCATATATGGGAGCTATGACTAATTGTGGACCGATCATAATTAAATTTAGTGACATAAATTCCGTATATATAAAACTTATTTGGAGCAAAACTTGTGTAGATACCTATATAAATAAAACATATATGACCGATAAAGTCCAGTTTCGGGAGTATATTTGTATGGGAGCTAGGTGAAATATTGAACCGATTTCAGCCAGTTTCAATAGGTTTGATCCTTGGGCCAAAAAAGTATAAATACCAAATTTTATTGAAATATCTTAAAAATTGCAACCTGAGCTTTGCGCACAATGCTTACATGGACAGCCAGACGGACGGACATCGTTTAATCGACGAAGCAATTATTGAAAATAACAAAAAAAAAACACGATTTCTTATGAAAATTTATTCAAAATTCGAAATACATAAATTGTACAATTGGTATTATAATTTAAATGATTTAATATAATTTTCAATGTGGGAAATTATTAACATTTTATACTAAAATGAACAATAATAATCATTTTTTAAAAATAATTTTTTTCAAAATTGCGGCAAAAATTCCGTTAATTTTCTTTTTATTTTAAATAAATAAATGTATTAGCTATGAAAAACAATAACAAAAAAATACTACATTTTATACACTTTGTTTATATTTTCCACCAAACTGTAATATTTTTTAATTTTTAATATGCACTTTTTAAAGCTATGTAAAAAAATTCTAAGAGTGAAATTTCACAACAAGAATTTTTCCTTTTCTTGACTGTATACATAGTTATTTAAAATATTAAACTAAAAAACTTTTTTCCAAAAACCTAAATTTTTATAATATTTTTTGTAAGTCTATCTTCAAAAGCACTTTCGTTTCCCTGAAAAATTTCCTGACTTTAGAGCCTTCTCTCAGTAACAAATGTAGTCATATCAATATAATTTTTGGATGAGTATATTAGATGTCTTCTTATCTCTCAAATTACATATAATTTATTAAAATTTGGAAGAAAAATTTATTTTCGACTTTTGTCTATGAAACAGAGTACTGTGCGTCGTCCTGTTGAAGTTGGTAATCATCGACCTATAGCGCTCGCCGTTGGTGATGATGGCCTGGCTAACGTCGTTCTCAAAGAAATATGGACCATTAAACCCGCCTGCCCAAAATCCATCCCAAACAGTGACTTTTTCGTGATGCATTAGACGCTCTTGGATCTCTTACAGATTGTTATCACCACAAAACTGAGAATGTTGTTTGTTCCCATTCATCCAGAAATAAGCCTCGCAGTAAAATGGAGGAAGCGAAAGGAACGTTGCCCGTCTGTCATACTTTTAGATATTTATGATCAGTATACTTTGGCAAATCATCATGAATTGATTGACGCCTGAACAACACTACCAAATTTTACAAACTAACTTTGAGACGATTATTGCAAAATAATTTTCAGTGATGCGTCTCATTTTTCGCTTAACGGGTTTGTTAATAAACAAAATTGAACCCTGCAGGAAATGGCAATAGTGAAACTGTACTGACTTACTATTGACACAGTCACCAGTACTAGTGAATTACTATGCCCCTGACAATGCTATTTACTATAGACATTAAACATGTGCCTGTCATTGATAGTCTACTACTGACGATAGTACTATTGACTATGTACTACTTTTGGGAACTTATGTAGACATTGGAAGCAGAGACTCACTAGTACATTTTAGTAATTCTAGACTGGTACTTTTCTGAGGCATATTTCGTTAACATTTGACGTTGTATTACAAAATGTAAAAAAGAAAATGTTACGAATTCATAACCGTTGGAAGAGTCGACTTCAAATTATTATTATTAATTTTTTTTTTTCATCAAAGACAAATCTAAAAATATAGACGCTTCATTGATAATGTCGTTAAACAGTCACCAAAATAGTCGACAAAATTGGTGACTTGAAGACACTTGTCCCCAGGTTTCCTTCAGGGAAGTAAGACCAATCCACAACATATCCTACAGAAAAATGTACCGTTGTGTGCGGTATACACGCACATCGTACCTTATTTCTTCAAAAAAAGAAGCACGTACTCGCGTTACTGTCAATAGAGATATTTTATGATATTTTTAATGATTTACAACCTTTCGCTGAAGAATATCTCTAATAACACATACACAAACTTCTCATATGGTTTCTTAAATGCTGCAACTAAAATGTTCATCACCACTGTACCTCATATCTTTCAGTCTTAAAGTCACTGCTAAAAAATTATGTGGAAATATACACGTTTGGTTTTAAGTTTCATTTAAAACAAAACCGAAAAAGACAAAAAACTTTATAGTAAACCTAGAGAATTATTTTTTGGCGTTTATAACACTTTATGAAAATTGTCGCCTATACATGATTTTCCACCACCTTTGTTGTGGGAGTATGTTCTACTCTACTCCACATATATATGTATATTTCTTTCTTATTTTCTTCCTTGCAAATAAATGTATCTTGTGTTATATGCGTTTCTCGTATTTTTTTATTTAATGCGTTCTATACGTGCTATGAAAAATAAAAGCAAAGCTTTTAAAAAAGAACGCAAAAATGTTTTATTATATGAAATATATAAAAATATATTAAATAAAACGGCAGCGAAACCATTTTGATATAAAGATTAGGGGAATACTGCTAAATGTTTTGTTTTAAAACTATTAAAGCATTTTGAATAGGCAATTAAATTAAGTCAGTCTAGACTATAAACAGTCCCATCTATAGTCAGACTCGTCAATAGTCACTCTCGTCTATAGTCAGTCTCATCTATAGTCACTTTCGTCTGCAGTCAGTCTAGTCTATAGACAGTCTCGTCTATAATCAGTCTCGTCTATAGTCACCCTCGTCTATAAAGTCTGGCTTATAGTCAATCTCGTCTGTAGTCTCTCTCGTATGTAGCCACTCACGACTATAGACAGTCTCTATTATAGTCAGTCTATAGTGATTCTTGTCTACAGTCAGGCTCATCTGTAGTCACCCCCGCCTGTAGACAGTCTCATCTGTAGTCAGCCTCGTCTATTGCCAATATCTTCTATAGTCAGTCTCGAATGTAGTCACTCTCTATAGTCAGTCTCATCTTTATTCACTCTCGTCTATAGCCATTCTCCATCGTAGTCAGTATCATCTATATTCATTCTCGTCTATAGTTATTCTTGTTCGTAGTCAGCCTCGTCTATAGTCACCCTTGTCTATAAAGACTCTCTTACAGTCAATCTCGTCTATAGTCAGGCTCGTCTATAGCCACTCACGACTATAGACAGTCTCGTTTATAGTCAGTCTCATCTATATTCAGTATCGTCTATAGTGATTCTTGTGTACAGTCAGGCTCGTCTATTGTAAATATCGTCTATAGTTAGTCTCGTATGTAGTCATTCTGGCTTATAGACAGTCTGTAGTCGCTATCGCCTATAGAATATCTGGTCTATAGTCTAACTTTTCTATAGCCAGATACATTTTTTTATTCAAAACGCTCAACAATAGGTGGCGGGATTATATTGGTGCTGGGTATATAAGATTGGGCATAGCCAAATATAACACTCTTACTTGTTTTTAATTTAATAATGTATTTGATCAAGGTTTTTTTCCTTTCACTTAAAGTTTAATTTATTGCTTACATTCATATTTACATATCCATGTATGCAGTTTTGTGTAAATACCGTCAATATTTGAAGATGTTGCTGGTATGTTTGTTTTATTACATTTTGCATACAATATGTATTTAAGTAAAATTTAAGTAGGTAAACTTAATTTTGCATATTTATTTAATTCATCAACGCCACTTTATTGCAATCTAACCCACTAATCTGACATATTAATTTAAAATGAACTGCTAACAAGCATTTGTGCACTGTGAAATGGTGAATGATATAAATATTAAATTACACTTCTAAGAAAAACTTTAGAGAGACAATGGGATAATGCTGAGGAAAAACAAAGAAAGTCATAACTGCATATGAGTGCAGACAATGTAGAATTCAGGTTTGAAAATATTCTTTGAAGATCATCGAAATTTATTTGTTGATCTATCAAGAACCTCCGGAAGTTGATGCAAATCCTTACCTTATTAAATACAAATAAGTAAACTAAATAGTTGTCTAAAATAAAAAAAAATTGGTCAAAGTTTCAAAGTTATCGTTATGTGAAAAATTGGGCATATAATGAAAATTTTATCGAAATACTTTCAAAATTGCGACCTGGACTTTGCGCACAAAATTTATATGGCCAGCCAGCCAGACGGACGGATACCAAAATTTAAAAAAGCTTAACTTTAAAGTTATTTTCGGAAGATTTGTGTAAATATGTTCCAAATGTTATAGAAATATCTGCAAAATTGCTGAAAGTAATGCTGAGTAGATCGAAATACTTTAATTCGACAGGTATTACATTTGAGATATTTAAAGTGGATCCAACTCTGCTAGCTCCTTCGTAGTCACTATGTGCAGAGATCAGCTCTTCCTTATCCTGCCTGAATAAAAATTACTGTCGACAAAAACTCAAGCGTTCCTACGAATGTTCCATAGGTGTAGAACTTTGCATGTTTCCAGGGAAGACCAACACTAAATTCCTAAGAGTCGGTTAAGCCGAGCCGCCGAGTCGTGATATATTATGACATTATGACAATATGACTGATAAGCAGAGAGGACTAAAATGCTTTTTTTTGGCTTTTTTGCATTTTTTTGTGAAACATGTTGCTTTTTTGCTTCTTTTTCAATCTTAGTTCTTTTCTTGCTTTTTTTCTATTTTGGGGATTTTTGTTTCAAATTCCCATTTCTGCATTAAAAAACTCCTATGAGCATACACTTGTTACTACCTTTTTTGCAACTCTGTTTTCATTTCAAAAACAATTAAATGAAATCAGGCTGTTAAAAATAGAATTAAAAAAGTTAAAAAATGCCGAAAGAGAAAAGTAATAGACATTTATTATTAAAAACGGTAAAAACTTATGAAGGAGTTTTAAGGATTGAAGAAAACTGGCTCTTTTGCAATATATGCTGCTGTAAAATAAAAACTTCGAAAAAGTGTAATCTAGATCAATATATAAGATGTGGGAAACACCAATTGGTGGCTTCTAAACAAGAGAACCGTCCACAGAAACTAATCACGGAATATCCAGTGCCTCCAACTGCCACAACATTTCAAAGGGACCATTGTAAAGCATTGTTAGAATCCAATATACCAATAAACAAGTAAAGGTGCTATATTCGGCTATGCCGAATCTTATATACCCTACACCTTTGTTGTGGATGCATTAATTGCCCATCTTCAGCGTATAGCATCGTAAATATATCAAGACAACTTTTAAAAATATTACATTTAATTGCTGACGAACAGATTATATTGTTAAAGTTACAAACGAAATAACAATCTAATATATACCCTTCTCACGAAGGTGAAGAGTATAAAAACAACAACGCCAAACTAAACACCAAAAGAAACAAAAACAAAATACGCAAAGCAATAAAGCCAACACACATCCAAACATATGTACGTTTTGTTGCTTTTTTGTCAAACACCAAAAAAAATAAAAAAATAAGCAAAGCGATGGGAAGCAATGAAGCCAACACACATCCAAACATATATAGGTTTTGTTGCTTTTTTGACAAAGCATGCAATAAATAGTATTTTTTAGATGAAATTTTCAGAGGTTGTCTCGGATTTTTCCTCATATCTCCGCTATTTATGGACCGATTTTGCTGATTTTAAATAGGAAACTTCTCGAAAGCATGTCTGACATAATTATTGAAGATTTGGATCCCGAAGATATCTGGGGTCTTCAGAAAATTGATTTCAACAGACAGACAGTTGGGCATAGCTTAATCGACTCCGCTATCTATAAGGATCCAGAATATATATACTTTATAGGGTCGGAAAATTATATTGTGGAAATTACAAATTCTCACGAAATTGAAGGGTACAAACAAATTTAATTGTCCGAGTTTCAAAAATTTTATTGAGAAATATTTTCAAATGTCTGGTCCATCTAAAACATTCATCTGAAACATTCGCCAGAAATACATACCAGAATTGTATATGGAGTCTATAGAAAAAATGCGTGAAGCAGCCAAAGACAAATATATGTCTATGGATTTCTGTTTAATATTGCTTTTTTTTGTCTTCTCTGCTGATAAGAGACCTTGTGAATTGACCAATCGATTCCTAGTTCATCACAGAAGATACCATCCCAGCGGGAAAAAGATGCAGAAAAGAAGCCTTCCTAAATGCCTTATTTTGCAGACACAAGAACACCGCATTGCAAAATCGTTTAAAATTTACACGGCGTGTCATTGCGAGCCAAGGCCTTGCATACTCGCTGCTGTTAGAGGGCTGAGAGAAGGCCTACTTAAGAAAGCATATTAGAAGGTGTTCCGTTAAAGGCCTGTAAGGAGATCTGTGGCGTATTACCTCACAGAATATCTACATATTAACATCTATTAAAAGCCCTGACTACTAAAGTCTAATTAAAAACCTGCTGAAGCAAGAAAATAATCTAAATGAATTCAACATAAAACCAAAAGAAGGGATTTTAAAATAACTCGTGTGTAGTTTTTTATATAAAAAACTCCTTCAGGCGAACTTCACAACTTCAAATGTTATAAAAGACTAAATTATTTAGAAGATTTTGGACCTTCTTCTGGTTTAATCTAACAGTTTATAATAAAGATAGCAAAATATATAGTATTATAGAGAGACAATAGTTGCAAAAGCAACCATGTTTGAATATTATTTTGCAATCCAATTTTGTTTGTGTATGACATTTTTTAGAAGGAGAAGCATAGCCCTTCTAGAACGTATTTTGCGAGCAGGCAGAATAGAATGAGTATCTCATCTTTTAGAATGTGTAAACAGGTTTTTTAGAAGGCTTACAAAGTGAAGACATAGAATTTTTTCCCGCTGGGATGTTATACGTCATAGGGACTTTGAATATCATATAAGAATCCGTATAAAGAGTTATGTGCTCAGAGTTTTGATTTAGAAGCGATGCAAGTTAAATTTAACTGCTATGAGTCCGTCTTTCAATAACATTTTCTTTAACCCTTATGTGTGTGACAAAAAAAAAACACCTTTGACAGGGTGACAGAGTACCCGGGTACCACATACAGAACCTATGAAGTTACATATTATTGCGCAATATATACAAATGCTAAAAATATATGAAATGCTAAAAATGATGTTTAGCCTAACGTCAACTGAATAAATGGGGATTCCCAAATAAAGTCAGCCAGTAGAAAGACTACTCAGTATTGTGAGCGTATACGTAATATTTTCCATATAATTTGTATGTGGTACCAGAGTGCCCTGTCACCCTGTCAAGGGTCGAGACATAAATGTGTCCAGACATAAATGGGTATAAATAGAAAATTGCAATTAAATTACAAAAAGTTACCCGGGTACCCTGTCACACACATAAGGGTTAAAGACGACCAAAATTCAACAAAATTCGTTGCTAAACAAATCAAAAGTGTAGAACGGTTAATTCGGCTAAGTTCAATTTTTATTTGTTTAATGGGTTTGCGATAATTCGGATGTATGCCTTGTTATCGGTCACAAATGTTAAACTAAGAGAAAGTCGAAGCTATATTAGTCTTCTGCCCGATAGTTCAGAGACTCTAACCATCCGTTGCTTTCGTCTTCAGTATTACGCTGAAGGTATGGATTTGCCTTCGTCAACTTGCAATAAATTATCATAACGAAATCCGTGTTTAGATTCTTGGTTGTCATAAACATCTTATCTTGGCTTCCTACATTTAAGTTCGAAAGAAAAGCAAAGCGAACGAAATTTAATCACTGGAAATCGATTGAAATTAGATTTCTCTATATTGAATAATTTCGTTAGACTGAGTTTATGTCTATCTAACTAACATAACAGCAAGTTGCAGATTTTGACATTTACGTTCTCA
Source organism: Calliphora vomitoria (assembly GCA_942486065.2). Classification (NCBI taxonomy): domain Eukaryota; kingdom Metazoa; phylum Arthropoda; class Insecta; order Diptera; family Calliphoridae; genus Calliphora; species Calliphora vomitoria. The sequence goes on from OW818030.2 coordinate 33,803,274, forward strand.
GAGTTAAAATTAGAGAAGCAAATTTAATGTCTGGATATTGGATGTTGCAATCTGATAAAAACATTGTCCCATATTTAAGAAATATTACAATTTAAAGGAACTCAAAGTGTTAACTGTTTAGCTAAAAGTTCTTTCTAAAATAAATCAAAATGTTTTCATAAATATTTAACACTTGATTACCTTCCTATGCAAATAGTTTTATGTTTCCCAATCATGAATGTATGTTTTTCATATTAAATATCCATGATTTTCTCCATTCATTCCACTGTTTACACAAACTATGTTTGTATGCCACACGTACAAACATTCTTGCTGCACAAACAATTTCGCATTGTTTTTCCAAGGTTTGTTACAACTTCATTTGCAATGCATATCGATTTAGAAAAATCTGATTTGGTTTTTATTTATACCAACAAAAAAAAAAAAAAAAAAAAAGAGAAACTATTCCTATTTGTACTTGAATTTTTACTAGCAACCATATTTGTGCATTGTTCAAGCCTGTGCATAAATAATTTATTTACATTTTCAAATAACAGCTGAGGTTTATTTTAGAGGTTTTACTTTCAACACATGTAAATGAAATGAATTTATCAGTGATTTACAAAACAAAAACCAAATATAGGAAACTGAATAACACAAAACTAACAAAAAAAAGTGCATATGGCAAGTCATGGAAAAATCAAGAAAATAATGTAAAATGCATTTCAAATTTAAATAACTAAAACAAAAAAACATTTTAAATGATTTTTTGATTTCTATATTTGTTATTTTATTTAAGGAAAATAATTGAAGAATTTAATAGACAAGACTGACAAATTTACCAATATCTTAAGTAAATATTTTTGATTATCATTTAGATTCTACATATTGTTTTGTTTTAGTTTTATAAATACTTCAATTTAAATCTTTTATCTAAATTTACTTTTTTATTTTTGTAAATCTTAACACTGTAAAATTGTAAAATTACTTGATAATAGAATCTAAATGTTTACATATTTCTTCCTATTAAATTTTAAAGCATTATGTTTAATAAATGTATGTTTTTAATGAAAATATTTATGTACTTTTATTGCATTTAGTATACAGATGTATGTTTATACCCTACACCACTATAGTGGGGAGGGTATAATGGATTTGTGCAGATGTTTGTAACGCCCAAAAATATTAGTCTAACACCCACCTTAAAGTATACCGATCGACTCAGAATCACTTTCTGAGTCGATTAAACGATGTCCGTCCGTCCGTCCGTCCGTCCGTCTGGCTGGCTGGCTGGCTGGTTGGCTGGCTGGCTGTCCATGTAAAGCTTGTGCGCAGAGTACAGGTCGCAATTTTAAAGATATTTCGATAAAATTTGGTACATATCATTTTTTCTGCCCAAGGACGATCCCTATTGAAACTGGCTGAAATCGGTCCATTATTTGACCTAGCCCCCATACAAATGTCCTCCCGAAAGTGGATTTTATCCGTCACAAATGTTTAATTTATATAGGTATCTACACAAGTTTTTGTCCAAATAAGTTTTATATATAGGGAGTTCATGTCACCAAATTTTATTATGATCGGTCCATAATTAGTCAAAGCTCCCATATAAGGCCTGCTTCCGATAATCACTTTAAAGAGCATAAATCTCCTGCAAATGTTGGTATACACATAAAATTCAACATAAATAACTTTCATATAAACATTAATCACGTGACCAAATTTCGTGGTGATCGGTCCATAATTTGTCATAGCTCCCATATAAGGCCCACTTCCGAAAATCGCTCACGAACATAAATTATTGAAATTTTGAAAGAAAAATTTTTTTGCTCATTTACTTAGTGTAGGGTATTATCTGGTCGGGCTTGACCGACCATACTTTCTTACTTGTTTTATAAAATAAACAATTTCCTTTTTATTTAAATTATTCGATTTGTTAGATTGTGTATTTTATTTATTTTTTTTTTTTTGTTCATTTCATTAGAAATATTTACATACAATGTATTGGAAAAATTTATGTTCGTATGTTTACAATATTATGAATGTACATCCTGTAATAAATATTTCAATTATTTTGGCTCTAAGCCAATAACGGCAAAAATGTTTTAGTTTTTTATTGTAAAACATAATGTATTTCTATTCAGACACACTCATTTACAACCCAGCGGGAAAAATGATACAGTAAATAGGCCTTCAAAAAGGGCTTATTTTGCAGAACCAAGGACACCCAGCCATATTGAAAAATCATTTCTATTTTACAAGGCTCAACTCTCTTCTATTAGAGGGCTGACAAGAGGCCTACTTCAAAAGTAATATTAGGAGGCCTTCCCGGAATGCCTCATAGAGTGTGCACATAGAATCTTATATTAAAAGCCCTGAAAATTAAAGTCTGCTGCAGCAAGCCTTTACTTAAAAGGTGCTATTGGGGAAACTACTTTGTGTAGGAATAAAAAATGCGCGATTGACAATAGATGGCGCATCTTCTTTTTAACGCTTTACTAATTTATTGAATCTGCCTTTTATAGGCCTAACAATAAGTATTTATATCTTATAACTAAAATTAAACTAGTTGCTCTCGAATAAGAGAGCCTTCATGGTTAACTGGCACTCATTTTAACGGGGTGGTAGATCTGCTCTACGAAGCCTGGATCGAGTTGGGATCTGCACAAGTTGTCTTGCAAGCGTATTGGAATGGTTTAGCAGCTTAACAATATATTTCTAACGGACTTTCTTGAACTCTTCCTTTACCAATGTCACTTCTAAGTTCCTGTGGATGTTTTCATTTCTTATATACCATGGTGCTCTCATCATGGTCCTAAGAATTTTAGAATGGGCCCTCTGTATAAGATCAATACAGGTGTTGGTACCCAAATTGGGTTTAAAACGGTCTTATACAGGATGACTTTATATTCAAGGCTTAATTTTGATTGATCACTGATTAACCAATGAAAGCTAGAGGCTTCTGGCTTCATGTGAAGTCTCTTGGTTTCTATGTGACGGCGCCAAGTAAGCCGCTTATCTAGATAAATACCAGGGTAGGTGACAATGTAAAAATTGTTAATCCGAGTACACTTCCCTGTGGAACGCCAGCTCTAATCATGCATTCTCTGGTCATATAATCATTGTACTTAACTCTGAAAAAACTATTCGATAGATAAGACTCCAGCAATTTATAAGTACATAGTAAACATTTGATTTTATGTACTAGACTTTTATGCCATTCTTTGCCAAAGCCTGAGCAACATTTAAAAAGACGGCAGAACAATATTTCTTTAATTCAAAAGATTTTCTAATATATCTAGTTAAACGATTGACTTGTCCAATGGTGCCATGATGTTCACGGAAACCAAGTTGGTGTACTGGGATAATATTTTCATCATTCAAAAAAGGTATGATCTTTTCCTGGAATATTTTCTCGAATAGCTTTGACAAACAAGTGAGTAGGCTAATAGGTCTATAAGAATATGCCAGGGTTTAATCTACCCGGTTTCAGTGTTATTATTTTTTGAGAAATTTTCCAATTTTTTTGATATACTCCAAGTTTCAAGATCGCATTAAACAATATAGAAAGCACAATGATTACCACATTTGGTAGGTTCCTTATCAATAATGGAGTCATTAAATCATATCCCGGTGACTTTTTCAAGTTCAATTAATTTTTAATTACTCTTTTAACATCCTTCGTGCCCAGGTTCCGTCAGTTTTCTTAATCTGCTTTGTGCTTCTATCGGTGGCTTAATGTTCCTCGTTGCCTTCCAAAGAGAGAAATTTGTGTAATTTGTACTAGTCAAACTTGTAATACAATTTTCGTTTATGCGATCTTCTTCTAAATGAAGGGCTCATTTCAGTTTTCGTTCTGTTGTGAACAGCCTCTGCTTTGCAGCAGGTGATCTTTTATGTTGCCATTCTCTTCTGAGTCTTCTCTTTTCGAGAAGTCTTTCAATATCCTAACTTGAAATAGGTGTATTAGTTTTTGGAGGGATTTGGCACCTAGAGTGTTCCAGAACCGAAATTATCAATGACGTGAAGTCATTGACTGTTTTATTTATGTCTTTCTCACTATGTATTTTGTCTTAAAATACAAAGAGTTCTTTGGAAATCTTGGATTGTTGGATCTCTCGCAATAAGTAACAATTACAGGAGAATGGTCAGTGATAGATCATAGGATATTTCTGTGGATACTGTATTTCGACTAATAATTCTACATATGGCGAAGTCTATTAGATCAGGAATTTTTCTAGGATCAGTTGGGCAATAAGTTAGGTATCCAGGAGATACGATATCTAAGCCATTTTTGCGATCAACTAGAGCTTTATATAGCTGTCTACCTCTGGAATTCACCAATCGCGAACCCCAATATGTATGTTTGGCATTGTAGTATCCACATGCCAGAAACCGATCTCATAGTGTTATAAAGAATTCTTCAAATTTCTCCTTGGTCATCGTTGCATATAATTCATTGAAAACGCATCTAAGGCATAGTGTTTCAATAAGTTTCTAATTATGATACATTTGCCTTACCATCTGGATGATTTGTGTAATAGAATGAGTAATCTGATATATTAAAGTTACATCTATTTTTTAGATGTGTCATATGAGCTGGGTCAGCATTAATTGTAGCTTCTTGGTCATCTTTTGAACGTGGTTTTTGTTTTCTAATAACTTATATGTCATTTTGAAGGGTATATTTATTCTGAAATTTATTCTCACTTAGTTATTAAACACTATAGTGGCAATAAGCATTAAAGCCCCAAAAGTTCAAACACTTTACACTTTACTGAAATTGGATTTGAATGCAAATATAACTATGTTTTAAACTTAAAAAAGTTAAATATTTTTCATACTAGAAACATGTGGCTTGAATTTATGTTTCTTTTTTACTTGAGAATGCTATTGATATTCTACTGAATACTCACTTCCCATGCTGCAAGGATATTGCTACATATTGAGAGGGAAGGTAGGACTCTATCCAATATCGACAGTAACACTATCTTCTATGATAGGATATCGTGGACGATTGATTGTTTCTCACCATTCAAGTCACCTGTCTCAGTAGCAATTCCACTTGGGACTATTAAAAGTATTGTCTTCAGACACTGAGAAGAGATGGCGTAATTTAGACACATTTAGGGTCTTTTAGAAGGGAAATATCAAGGTTGCTGGCAGTATTAACGGAGCACTAGACGCTTGGAAAGCATGCAAATCGCCTGGAACTCTCTTTTAACAACCATTGTCGTAGATATATGTTCCAGCAAAAAATGTTCCAGCTTCTCTTCTAATGCCCAGTTCTGAGTGTCAAAACACTTAAATTCATGGGGAACTACATACTGTCCATCCTTGGTGAAGAAGCCGGGTCCAAACTTAATGACCTACTGAGATATCTCTCGGCTACAGGTTGGGTTTAACAAACTCGACATTCTAATATACATTACGGTGTAAACGACATTACATCTCACGAGTGGTGTGGTCTTGTCTTCGTCTCTACTTGATTGTGCACATGCAGTGAACTACCACGTAAAGCAACCAACCGACCAGCTATTGATAGAAAGTTTAATACAACTATAATTCAATTGCATGACACTTTATTTATTTCAAACTAGAATTCCAGTAAAAATTCTTACTGGAAGTTTTAACAACAAAGATTGTTTTTGCTTCGAAAATGTCAAATTTTGTACCAACGAATCTTCGTATGCAGGAAGTTTTGCTTTACTTATTTAATTTGAAAAATAGTGCCGCTGTAGCATACCGATTACTCATCAAAGCTTATGGTGAATATATTCCATCGGTTCAGAAGTAATGTTTGAAGACCCAGAATTGGAGGCTTGTTGTAAAACTCAACAAGAGCTTGTAAAATCATTTGGAGCTACTCAAGCAGCAATTTCAAAATGTTTGCGAGCAGCATAATACATAGAAAACATATAGAATTAATTACAAAACTAATCATATTTGATTTTTAAATAAAGGTTTGTCAGACCTTATTTTGCAAAGATATTTTTAATGTGTATGATTTGAACGAGTATCACATATTTTAGAATGTGTAAGTGTGTATTTCAAAAGGCCTACAAAGTGAACCCCTAGCATTTTTTTCCCGCTTGGAAGTATCACAACTTCCATATACTTAGACACAATGTCAGAATGTATGTAAATATTTATGCATAATATTATTATAACGTTTACTGATTTTTTTTTTCATGTTGTACAATTATATACACAAGTAAAATGAAAAAGGATACAGCCAATAGTTATTAGAATAATTTATTGTTAATTGTTTAAATATTGTTATTATAATTTGTATTTGTACTTTAGTAAATAAGTTAAAGAGCATTAATGTGAGCACACACCTATGTACATACGGTATATGTATGAACCAATAGTTTTTTTTTTCAATTATTTTATTTCGATTACTTGAAATTTGTTTTATTTTGGAAATTTTTTCACTACACACAAATCTGTTGTATTCAGCGTTTGTGTTGATGTTTGTAACCCACTCTGGTCCGATCGGGATAAAATATGACGCGGACGTAGCCAAGGAGTGCCATTTTTTTGTTTCCCATCAGATTTCAAAGATTTTTATATTTTCGGAAAGTGCTTGGCTAGGTCTTGAAGAAACATGCTAACGTGTGCTATTTATTTATTATAATTTTCGAATTATAGGCATTTCAAAATTTTGAACCGAACGGACTTTAAAAATTGGAGCAAAAATCCAAAAAATGGTATTTTTTACAATTTTGCCCATACTTTGGGAATAAATAGGGAATATATCAGGGTGTGCAAAGCTGCTTACCGTTTTCTAATCCCAGTTTTGGAATTTTAGAACATGTGGCCCAAATTTTAAATAGGTCAAATTCCGAAGGGCGTAGGGGCGACATATTCGAAAAATAGGCCATGTTTTTATACCAAAATGTTCCCCGTGAAGATGCCTTACAGCAAAACAAAAAAATTTTATACGTTCTTTTTGCCCCAAAAACAGCAAAACTCTACTATGTTTGGAATTTTTGAATTGAAAATCATGTATTTTCGGATCCATAACAGATATTGCTCTGAAATAATTTGTATATTATTGGTAATTCAGTTTTATGACTAACAAATGAAAATTAAGGTCCTTTCGGTTCAAAAGTATGACTTATATTTTTAAAAAAGTGGACCAAGATAGAGAAAAATATAGAAATTTCAATTTTTAAATGCCTGTAACTCGAGAATTGTAAAAGATACATACACGCAAATATTTCGCGCAAGTACATTTCTGCTTGTGTATTTCTTCCTGACTTATCAGAGCGCTTTCCAAGAATATAAAAATCTTTGAAAAAAATGGCACGTGTTTAAAAATTTTATATGTCGAAGGAACCCTAATTTGAGTTCCCATAGCGCCGTACCTGGAGCAGTTGCAGTGTACATTTTAATAACCTAAACTCAAATACTCCTTGTCAACGCACATGTCAAATTCTATCCCGATGGCACCAGCCGTTTGAAAATGCCACTGTGCGATGTACGTCTGTCCGTCTGTCCGTCTTGACGGTAGTCCATGTAAAATTGTATGCAAAGTACAAGTCTTAATGAAGTGAAGCCTATTAAAATTGGTTAAAATCGGTAAACTATTTTTCCCAGCCCCCATTAACATGACCCCCGAATATCTGTTATATATCTGTTATATAGACATGAGTAAGTTTTATATCAAAAGAAATCACACCTCAAAATTTTGTGCGAATCAGTCAGTGCCATAAAAGGCCCAAAAATCATTTTAACGATCATAAATGTCTTAAAAATGTGAGCATCCAAATAAAATTCATTAGTAATAAGTTTCATATATGCAGAAGTCATGACAACTTATTTTAAAACAATCTGTACATAATTAGTTATAGCCTAAAGTCCCTCTTCAGAAAATCACTGTACCGAGCATAAATGTCTTCAAAATTTTGGTATCCAAATAAAATCCAACAAAAATATGCATACAAATCAAGGCACCTAATTTCAAGACAATTGGTTACTAAATATTCATAGCTCCCATTCAAGGATAACTTCCTAAAATTACATAAATGTTTTATACATTTTGATATCCTCCTGTCAAGTGGCCACCCAGATCTTGTAATACACTCCTTTGGATGTTTAGACCCACCATTATATTGATTTTGTTATTTCGTTTGTATCATATCGAAATATTGGATATAGAGCCAAAAACTATATATATATCCTGGGTCCTCATAAGATTTCAAGATGATCCAGCTATGTCCGTCCGTCTGTCTGTTGAAAACAAGATAGGGCCAAAACGTAAGCGATTCACAATTATGTGAATCGTAAGTTAACCATATTATGGTTACCACAATCATGTAAATAGGTACTGTGACTATAATATTGTTAAAAAATGTTTAAAAATGTTGAAATGGTTACTGTTAACATGCTCAACTATATTTTTTCTCTGCGTGTAGTTTCCTAAATCGTTGGATAAGATTTATTAATGAGTTGGTCTAAGAAGCATTATTCTGCAAGTTGATTTTTCATAAACTAAAACATAACTTAATAAGTTAGACAAAGACTTAATTTAAATATATTTACGCCATTAGCAATCAATAAATTACAATTACACTAAACAAAATTTTTTATAACCAAATATTTCATAACAGTTTTTTGGTTATACATTCTTGTATATATTTCCCCTCATCCCTCAAATTATTTGGTTGCCAAAAACAAAAATAAAAAATATAAAATTACAACTAACCAAATACAATGTCATGCCGAACAAACATTTACGCCGATATAAAAGAAAATATACTGGTATAATTTTATTTATGTACACAAATGATAATAATCAGCAACAAATATGAATTGACAACCTTTTAACCATAAACATTCCATCGTCTGTCATCCCACCCAAACTACTCCATTCCACACGACCAAACAAACGCATGTCAATTATAATCAACTATGCGTTAGAGGTTAAAAACAATTGTTAAAACGCATTTTGATTGAAAAGCCAACAAACAACAACAACATCAGCGACAGCGCTAAAAAAAATTTCATGTCGTGCTTGAATTGTTAAAACGCACGCACCCATCTTAATTAATTTAACACGAAATCAGTCAACCGATAATAGACAAAATGATCTACTCGTGTTCACAACTAAAACAAAATGGCTTTATTACATGCAGCTAAACAATTTTCACAGAATTTAATAGAAATGGGTAAAGCGGTTGGTCTGAAATGGTCAATTGTAGACGACTTAGAGTTTATGCTATTGCTTTTAAGGGAAATTTTAAATAAAAATAAATAAAATACTTTCATTAATATTAAGCTAAAATAAGCAGAAACATCTGCACAAGATTTTAAAGTTTAATTTTGTTTTGTTGAGCCACTTAAATCGTGTTTTTTTATGGTTTTTTAAAATCTAGTAGGGTGACCTAACAACCTTAAAATACATACTGCACTTCCTTTCATTGTTTGTTGTTGGAGCAGCTAACACCACCAATAACACTGCTGCCGCCTCGTCTATTATTGTTGTGTTATTTGAACGCACTGATTAGAATTCCAATGTGACAATTTATTATTACTATAATGGCAAATTATCTTATGGATGACCTGACAAATGATAGAGGCGGCATGAATTGATTAACGAAACGTTTATTTTTATTTTATCAAAATTGAAATAAAAAAATACAAAAAATAAATAAAGAAGCAAATAACTAAAAACCCACAGTGATGGATGGAAATGAAGGTGGTTTATGGAGACAACTATAGGAATTCCAAAAATGACAAACATTTACTCAACCCCGCAAAATGTATACGTCCTTTTGTTAATGTCCTACTTTACGCAACGTTGGCGTTTGACTTCAAGGATTTGCAGAGCAATAAAAAAAGAGACATGTTAATAAATACTAAATGTTAGAAAATGTGTAAGATTTTGATTTTTACGGGTTTGACTATGGGATGGAATGTGAATATTTATACAAACCTTGTGTTTTTATATTTTGTAATTTGGAAACTCGAAAATACCTCAGCTCTAATCGTGTGAAATTTCGTAACAATATCTCAAATAGTTCCCCAGATACCGAATTATATCCAAAAAAAAAAAACTTTTCTAAACCACTGTGCACCATTTAAGGAAATCATCTGCCCTGTTGGAGAAGGGTAACATTTAGTTTTATTCACAAAAATTTAAAAACAATTTATGGGAATAATAAGCCCATCATCTTTCCTGTTGAAAACTTTAGAAAGTCTCATGGACTTATATATAAGGTAGAAATAGGGGCGCTCTTCACCACTCTGGAGCTATCAAGATGCCCTCGTAAAGGGTTACTTAACGGAGACAGCTCAGCGCGAAGTTGTAGTGACTATTGAGAGATCACTTGAGTTTAAACAATATAAGATAACAGCTTTCTTAGGTACAGACATTTCGCAATTCATCGAGCTCAAAAGATGTAGATGTTGAAATATACATCAGCATACTTATCAACTGAGTAGCTAGAATCGAGAGTTAATACTGCATGTCTTGGAAACAGCGAAAAGGCAAAGATATATAGACGTGGAATACCTAAACATCGCGTTATCTTTGCTCTACTGTGGCTGCATGTTATTAACTCGATTCTTGTTGATTTTGAGAATAATGGAATGACCAATGCTTTTGAAAAGCTTAGCAACTGAGACACAGAAAGTAGACGGAAAATTAATTCAGAGAAAACAGTAGAGGTTCTGTTCACCACTAATACTAAGATAACAAGTTACAGACTACCACGTTTATGGAGCTGTGAACTGTCCCCATCGGGCAATGCAATATACCTAGGTATTGTTCTGGACTCAAAATCAATATTGAAACTGAATATACAGCACAGGATGATGTAACAGATTTTGTTGTAAAATTAAATTTTGAGATATGAATTGGTGAAATATAATAAACCAGAAGTCTTAACAACATATTTGTTGTTACACTTGCTATTGTTAATATTTTTATCTATTGATATCTACTATGTTAGAAATTTGTTATGCATTTTGTTACTATTTTTATGTATATATATCTAAGGTTTTCCTTTTAATGCATCTTATTATCATAATACAGATCATCATTAGTTGAGTTAATTATTTTAAAACAATCTAGGTCCAAATAATATGAATTTATTATATACTTAAATCTAATTAAAATCGATAAATACTGATATAATTATTGTATTTTAGTGGTATACTTTAATTAATAACTGTTCAGAATATTTTTTTATTAATTACTTAATATACAAGATCTTAATATAAACGTATTAATTATACTAACCTAATAAATAAATAAATAAATTTATAAATTATCTAAAATGGCAACACTTAAATTTACAAAAAAATATTAAAATCTTCTGGACAAACTTTATTTATACTAACATTATATGTTATTGTCTAGTTGTATAAATATAATTATTTAGTAAGAGAATAACAACATAAATTTAGTATATGCTCTTAAATCATAAATTACCTTAATTTATACATAAATATAAATGTTTCACATTATCATCTTATGTTATGACATAAATTATTCACATCTTTAACTGGAGTTAGCAACATTGGTAAATAACGATAACTGAAGAGATTATCAAGTAATTACCTAAATTGCATATCTAATTAAATCCGAGTTGTAGAGCTGAACTTCGTCTTCCGCTAAAACTCTTTTTATACCCTTCACCTTCGTGAGAAGGGTATATATAAATTTGTCATTCCGTTTGTAATTTCCACAATATAATTTTCCGACCCTATAAAGTATATATATTCTGGATCCTTATAGATAGCGGAGTCGATTTAGCCATGTCCGTCTTTCTGTCTGTCTGTCTGTCTGTCTGTCTGTCTGTCTGTCTGTCTGTCTGTCTGTCTGTCTGTCCGTCTGTCTGTCTGTTGAAATCAATTTTCTGAAGACCCCAGATATCTTCGGGATCCAAATCTTGAATAATTCTGTCAGACATGCTTTCGAGAAGTTTGCTATTTAAAATCAGCAAAATCGGTCCACAAATAGCTGAGATATAAGGAAAAAACCAGGACAACCTCGATTTTTTACCTATTTTTTTACCTATATCTGGATTACTAAGTCATTAATATAGACAATATGGATATCTAATGATAGATATTTCAAAGACCTTTGCAACGACGTATATAAGACCATAGTAAGTTGGACCTACAATGGGTCAAAATCGGGAAAAAAAATTTTGAACCCGAATTTTTTTTCACCAAAAGTTTTTTTGGCTAAATATTAAAAAAAAAAAATTTTAAATTTAAAAAAAAAGTTTTTTAAATTTAAAAAAAATAAAAAACATTAAAAAAAAAAAAAAATCGAAAAAAAATTAAAAAAAAACAACTGGAAAAAAATTAAATTTTGTTTACCTAAAAATATTTAAAATTTTTATTTTGAAGTATAGTTTGGTGAAGGGTATATAAGATTCGGCCCAGCCGAATATATCTCTCTTACTTGTTCAATATAATCTTGTAAGCACAAAGTTAATTTTGCGGAATATTAAAATAGATATATCGAATATATTCACTTCACTAAGTCTTCATTAGGTATTCAGAGAAAAAAGTAAAATCAATTAATCGATAAACATCATCAATTTAAATAAAAATTTTAATTAATTGTAAAGCCCAATTTTAATTGGTAGGTTTTTGTGAATTTCTGAAATAATTATATCATTAATATAATAATTATTCCTCAGGGCTTTGGTGTAAGGAATAAAATGCTTTGGTGTACGAAATAAATTACTTTGGTGTACGAAATAAATTAATTTTGGTGTACGAAGTACATTTTAATGTCTGAACATCCAAACTTTGACGTCGATTTTTTAGTTCAACACATGAATTTTTAAATTCCATGTGATTCGACAGCGCTTATTAAAAAGTTATGACTTTGATTAATTAATACAACACACGCCACATGTCCAAGTCCAAAGTCCACTATTTCGTTAGTTTCAAACACCAAGTCGTCATGCTTAAATATTAAGCCAGCCCAGTTATTACATGCTGGAGCATTTAAATCCTGATTTAAAAATATTTAATCAAAAGCTGGAAGAAAGAAAATCGAATTTTATTGTACCTACAAACATACCCGGACCATCACTGATTATTTGCTAAATACTTGCCCATTGCTGCAACCCAAGATGTAAAACAACTCAACAAAATTAACAAAATAATTTTTACAGAAAAACAACAATAATGTGATGTCTCCAATAAGTGATAATTTAATAAGTATAAATAAGACAACGAAGAAGAATGTATGTAAGCTTTTTTTAAAAAAGTGCAATTATTAAGTTCTCTTAATTTAGTCAGTGCCTTTACAACTGTAAAGAATAAAGTTCAAGGTATACTCTTAACATTCGATCGACTACATGAATTATGTGTAAATATAAATTTTAGATTTTTTTGAACAGACTAATGTTAAGTGTATATATTGAACATTATTTTTGCATTTTATTGATAATCTAATGTAATAACTAGGGGGCGGATTTATATGCAAATGCATGTTTTTTATCGAACGCCCAAAAACAATGTGGACTAATTATCTATCCGAATAGCACATTTTGCTGTAAAATGGCATCGATTTGTTAGTGCATATATTTGCATATTTTACTGATAATGCATATTTTGTTATATTTTACTTCAAAATGCATATTTATATGCATATTATTCAAGTTTTTAATAAAAATATAATTTTTAGTCGTCAAAGGGCAACATATTGTATGGACAAAAAGTTTTATTTGTCGAATTTGTTATAGAAATAGCATTATATGTTATCGACTAACTTCTTTCGACGTCGTATTAAGTTTTTCATTTCTCTAAGTACCAGCAATTGAAAATTATCATTTCAAAACATCAATATTTCATTAAATGTATCGAAATAAGAGATTTCGTTATCGAAAGATTTTGCAACTTCACGTACACAGTTACCGCTCCTGACAGTCATTTCCCAGCAGTTCTATGAAACTGTCCTGAACTAGTGATAACTATCTACGTAACTGGTTATATTAACACGTCCATGTCCTAAACAGTGGGTCAATTGACTAATTTGGATAACATAGAGACAAATGCATTACACAATTAAAGTTTAAAGTGACTACCCTATAGATTACTTAGAGCCACTTAAGTGACAATTGTCTTTACGCAAGATAACATGGGATGTAAACGTAACCAATTGACTTAACTCTCCGTTACACACACGTGTCAGATGACCCAAAATATATAAATTGGAGTCAGCTAAGTGATCCGACATTAGTGACATTTGCTGTCTATAAAGGATACATTTACATTTACTACTTGCTTAACTGACAGATTATTACGAGATGAAAATTAAAATTGCATGTTACTTTACATCACGATCAAAATATGTATTGATGATTTTAAAAGGCAAGTCGCAAAATGGAAGTTATAAATATTCATACCAATTTATTACAATTAATATATTAATCGTTTTCTCAGAAGAACAATTATAATTATAAAACTTTAATTTTTAATTCCTGATATAATTTAAAGAGTCTTAGCTGCTGGGAACACTATTGTGCACTTTTTGGGCATAGCGCGATCTAAAAATATAAGTGCATATTTTTAAAAGTTTTAGGTCATATTTTGATATTTTTGAAGCATATTTTAGGCGCATATTTTCCAATAATAAATGCATGAATATCCGCCCCCTAGTAATAACTATATTTTAATATCAAAATTAATATATAAGTTATAGCATGATAGACAAGTTATGTATATTATTCCTTAAATAATTCTATTTAGAACTTTACTCATGTACATTTTCAAAAGTTACAGTTCCATGGATGTTTTGAGCTCAAACCATCGCCTACTGCAAACAATATCGTCTCTGTTTTGAATATTAGTACTATGTGGGTTTTAACAAAGTTTTCAGAAAAGCAAAAAAACTGTTTAATTTTGCTATATTTTTTTTATATCGCGTTACTTATAAAAAATAATTCTTTCCGTTGACTCATTTGCGAATGTACTTTGTGTGTATATCAAAAAAGATTCAAAATTTTAACGCGTTTTCGAGTTATTCAAAAAAAAATTCCACATAGCACTTTTTGGAAAACAGTCTTTATATTTAAATATTTTTACCTACATACATAAGCTAGAATATTAAGGTTTTGGTATAAAAATTGTGGTGAATTTGCTTGGTATAACAACGTAACAGTGTATTCAAATAAAATAAACGAAAATTTAATTTTTTACATAGCGATATTTATAAAAAAATATTAACTAATTTTTAAGATCAGATTTTATTATAATTATTTACAACAAATATAATGATTAATTAAATAAAATAAAATAAATAAAATAAGCTAGTATGAAAGGTTATCATAAAATGAATGAATACTTATGCATACATTTTTTAAGTGATTTCAGACTATAATATTTAGCTTCATCAATTTTTAAATGTTTACTATATAAAGGCTTGGGTTCAACAACTTTATTTTTCTTTGCTCTCTTTTGTTGTAAAATTTCCCATTTATTTGAGTGTCGTATCTTAAACTTTACTACACTGTCTTTAAAAAGAAGAGCGCGAATATCAGTTACTGTGGCTTCCCCAGGCTTTTTTCCTGGTCTAATTGAAGTGAAATTCCCTGGGACATCTTCATAATTTTTAAAGAATTTAAAATCTATATAATTTATTTTGTATGGATGCGATGGCCTGGCTAGTGCCATGCGACTTACATAGTCACTCGGGGAATATATAGGGGGCTGAAAAACTTTTTCCAAAGTTGAATGTACACTATCCACTTCCATCATAGTATGGCCTTTTTCTAAAATTAATTGTTCAATTTCAAGGCGCTGCATAAAACATTAAGGGTCCTCATGTAAACGCTTAAATGCCTCGCAAACTGTGCAATCTGTGCATTTTTACACTCTCGCAAATGAACTGTCAAAAAATGTATGGAAATTCGTTTGCACAACTCCGATAAGTTTGCGCGACAATTTAGACTCGCAAACTTAAATTTATTGTGCATTTGAATATCAGCTGCTTTTGTTTACTTTTATTTATGAAAAATAAAAATCAAATAAAATATAAATATTTTGTGCATGTGAAAATTGTGTAACTTTGGAACAGAATGATTGGATTGAATGGCAATGTGTATGGAAACATTCACCAAGAGCTAGAACATATACAAAATCTTCCAAACTATGTATATCATCGTTTGTTCCAAAGATTTAACTTTCATTCAACATTTTTAGAATTTAAATTTATACAATTTGAAAAACTTATTTTTTACAAATTTGTTGAATTTATTTTTATTTGACATTTTTAACAAATATAAACTTTCTGTGTAAACTTGCACAAAATTGAAAAGGTGGGTTCATGAAACACGTCGCGCAAATTTGCAAATTTGCACAAATGGGAAACTTAAGCGTTTAAATGAGTACCCTTATTGTTTTTATTTTGGTAACTGCAACCACCAGATATGAGTATTACCTTTTTATATTTTAAACAATTTACAACTTGTTATATTATTTGCCGTTACGGCTCCATCTCCTTCATGCCACACATATAAAAAAACATATTTGGTATTTTTAACATAGAAAGTAAAGTTGTGAACTGCAAGCTTTGTTTTGTAATATTGTTCCGAAACTAAAAGTTTTGGAGATAATAAAACACTTTGCATATCCATCGTTACAACCAGCACTTCTGGGGACATTTTGCTAATCATTCTTTTTGACAATATGAAGTTGATAATCTTCTTCTTTTAAATTTCCCTCTTCATATGCCACGCATGAGTCGCATTTATCTTTTCGAGATTAAAAAATTTATATTTTTTGCTGCTTTAAAATATTGCAAAACTTATTTCTCATAAATGCTACTTGATTATTTTGTTTACCCCACGCACAATATATTTTGTGCATTTGAACTTTTGATTTAAACTCCTCGTCTACGTAAACCCTGCAACTTTTTGCTCTGCAATAATGGGTTGGAATTTTCGGTATTAAATCCAACCACTTCAGAAGATTTCCGACTTTAGCAGCATTTTCTTCTTTTTGTTTATTTCTTTTTGTAAAATTTCTTTTATAGTTAGATTTGATCCATCTTTGGAATGTATTTGCGTCTAAATTGAAAGTTTCTAAAAATAATTTTTTGTATATAGTAGGCAAGTAACAGTCAAAGTAAAATTGTTTTCTTATTGTAGTTGTTTCTGTTCGACGCTCTAAAGCTTTGGTTCTTAATTGAACCAATCCTTTGATGAAGGCTCTTTTAGTAATCCATGATGACAACTTCCAAAAATCATAATGTTCTACAATTGCTTCAAAATCACCAGTTTTTTCGTTTAAAATCAGCATTTCCGCGGCCAAAAGATGTATTTTAAAATTTGATAAATTAGAGATGGACGGACAATATTAAATCACTTGAGAAAAAAATATTGGATCTATAATTACACTCGGAGACTCGCGTTCAATTACTCTTTTTGAAGTTATAAATACCAGTATAAACTAAATGTATTTATAGTGATTAAAACAAAAAAACCTATATTATTATAGACACATAGGACTTTTTGTTGAAGCATTTAGTATATGAAAATCACATAGGTGCTATTGTTAAATCCTGAACCAATTAAGATACCGAAAAATGCTTTTATGTACATATGTATGACCAGTAAAGGAACAAATTGCAACAATAAAAAAAAATTCGAAAAAATCCACATAGTACCAATATTCAAAACAGGGACGATATGTTGGAAGAGTAACAAATAAGGGTAAAATCAAGTAATAATTCTGCAACCTGAAGATACGTCAAACAGTGAGTAATAATATACATTTCATTATTTAACATGCGTTCGATTCATAGCTAAAACTATATATTCATGAATTTAGTTTATTTATTTAATATAAAAAAAAAATATCATTTACAAAGAAAAGAAAACGAAAAGTCCATTTTAAAGTTATATTATTAAACTTATGTTTAAGTTCGTAAATTTTAATAGATGTTATTATAAAACAATAAATAATTTTGAATTGTCATAATGAATAATTTTGAGTAGAAGTTATCATTTTGGGGAATGCTAATAATGAAGCCGATTTTACGTAAGATGTTTTAGATAATTAACTTATTTTTAGGGAAGATACTAAAAAAATATGAACACAAATGTATCTAATGTGTACGAGGGTGGGTTTACCAGTTTTTAAGTGTTCCAAGTGACAACATCATCTGTCACTCATATATTTCATAAACATATCCCAATTTATTAATAACTAGCTTGACCCGGTGCGCTTCGCTACCCCTGTCGATGTAAAAATCGGTTCAGCTGTTTAGTAATTATTGCTTAAAAACTAAGGGTACCAATTTTACCCATTTTTCCCCCTTTTTATCCCTTTATGGACCAAGTATAGAAAAAATTTATAACCTATTGACGCTTCCAAGTAAGGATCTATCTACGTTCCAAATTTCAATAAAATCGGTTCAGCCGTTTAGGAGTGATCCTCAAACAAACAAACAAACAAACAAACAAACAAACAAACAAACAAACAAACAAACAAACAAACAAACAAACAAACAAACAAACAAACAAACAAACAAACAAACAAACAAACAAACAAACAAACAAACAAACAAACAAACAAACAAACAAATAAACAAACAAACTTACAAAGACATTTATATATTTATATAGATAATAGCCCAGTTTGTATGTTTCTTTTAGAGTTCAGTAGATTTTCAGTCTTGGAAGAATTTGTTTTCTTTTTGTTTATGTAGGATTTTAAGGTCACGTATGGTCAAGAACCCTCCCCAATCCGGCGAGCTAAGCCCATTCAAGCTTCCAAGCACCGAGCATACTGACCGACACAAAAGATAATTTAAAATTGTATAATTTTAAATCTTAACATATTTAAAAACATTTACTACAATAAATCTCTGAGCTTATTAAGGGAATGTATACCAGTATAATACGGCCAATATTGACTTATGAATCTCTACTGTGGACCAACTGTGCAGAATTCAATGATTCAATTCCATCGATAAGTCCTTTAAAAGCTCTGAACTCTATTTAGCACCTAACTCCAATTGACCATCACTTAATGGCTATTTCCATCTGCATGCGATAAGACTGTATGCCAAGTATGCAAGTCTGTTGAATTTAATTTGAACGCTTCAAGCCAAGCAACTAATCACATAGCGCCCTTACGTACTTTCATAAGATGTTCAAAGTTATTATTCCTTCCAGACGGGAAGGAAAGTAAACCATTTTTCAAGATGTTATTATGGTGTTGGATGTGGTCAATACAACTTCCAGATAACCAGAAATCTTCAGACATTATCTTCAGAATGCCTATAATAGATGTCGTAAAATGGAAAAATGCAAGTAGAAACCGGGGACATTTAGAGGCTAATAGCAGAGTTGACGGGTATCTATTAGCAAGTAGTTACGAACATAGCTTCATTGACCGAGGATAGGAAGAAACAGTTTTTCACTTACTCTGCGACAAAGGGTACGAGATTGTGTGATCTTAATTGAAAACAGCAACAGGTTTGTTTTGGTAATCTTTTACCTAGAATTTCTACTTGATACAGTTTTTACTGATATCATTGAATTACTTAGAATTACTTGTCAAGTCGATTAAATTGTTAAAATTTAAAAATGAAAATGTGTTTGCTGATTTAAAAAAACGTACATATTTCTGAATGATAATTTTCATTCATATAGGCTTGGTGGTGTGTTTGATTTAAAAATATGTACAATGAATCTTACGATATTCTATTTGCATTTCGATTGGAAGATTGATATTCAGGTAACCAATTGAAATAAATAAATACTGTTTTCGATTTATTTGCCGTGATAACATAATTTCGTTCATCGTAATGGTCTATGATACACGAAATTGTTTGCTTTGTTGTCTGGCGCATAAACAAATAATGCTGATGGTTTTCCGACACGGAATTGATATACAATTGACCATACGAAAAGCATGGATTTTCAAGATTCTACTCTTGAGATTTGTTAATTGTCATTGCGAATGCAAGCCGTACCGGGAACTACAAGCGTTTAAAATTGAATGGCATATCGGTCGGAACCATCCGTGAAATCAAAACGTTTTCTCCTTTGTACTTTCCTTTAAGTATTGTTGCTTCGACGACGTTATTCATCAGGTTTATTACCGCAAGACGGTGCCATTAGGAAGACGTGGTTGGTTAGTGTTTCACTATGATTACCGATCCGACTGTCAGTTGCAGATTATGAGATGGTAATCCGGGTAACTCCATCGAGTTTAAAAACTCGGTTGGATAGTTGACGACATCATCTTTGAAAGTAACGAAATCCACCATTTGTACGTCAACAATTCGACAGCAATTTTATATTGAATCTTAAAATTCAGTTGGTCGACAACAATGTTTTTCAAATCAACGTTCGCACAACCAACTATAATTTTGTGCAATGTTTGGAAACACCTTTCGGATGAGTTCGGATTTTGATTCGATTAACTGGCAGAAAGCAACGCGAAATTGAATGTAGTCGATAGAAATGTCAACCGGGATTTTGCCAATGTGAAACAATTGTTTGAGTTTCTTGATGTATTTCCACAAAACGGACGACTTCAGAAATGCATTAAGTTCATTCAACGCCAGTTGACTGTGAAATCATTGGCATGGTTTGCCAAAAATCACCTGCCAATAGAATTATCGCACCACCAAACCGGCTTTGATTGTTTGGTAAATCTTGCAACGTTTTGTCGCACTGTTCTGAATGAGCAGTTCGACCGCCTTCCAACAACAAAGAAGCAATTCCTGATGAAGTGCAAGTACAATATCATTCTGCGAACGTATCGTTTCCAAAACTAAAGCAATCAAAAAAGTTTTTCCACCTGTATCACCAATTCCATCTTTCACAACATTTATAAGATTGTCGTACGCATATTCTGGTTGTCGATTCAACAGTGGAACATTTGTTCGAACTGATTTCCTCAAGGCATCGCAATCATATTGTTTTTTGCGTCGCAACTCTTGTTTGGATGCGTCGTGCATCGGAAATGGATTTGATGTTCGAATACGCATTTGATGCAAAATATCATCACATTTGGCATCTTTGTATTTGCTCCACAAATCAGTCGGTTTGGATGGGAAGCATGTTGAGATAATTATCGAAAACAATGTTCGTATTTGATGAGCACTTGACGAAAGCACATCGTATCCGAGAGAGTACTTCCCAATGAGTGTCATTCTCTAGCAATAGCAAGCGTAGACACGCTTCGCTATACGTATCACACAATTCACCATTTATATTTCGCAAATCTTGGAATGATTTTGAGCCACGAAAACTGACTAATAGCAAGCGCAAATAGAAACACTCATCGTTTCTTGGATTGACTGTGTGAATGCGACCAAATGCGTCGGTGAAAAATAAATTGGGAAATTAGTCAAATTTCTTTGACGATTGATTCCAAGTATAATATTTTGGCATTTCGGAGTATAGCAATCAATCTTGTATATGGCGGTCAATCAACTCATTGTAATACATTACCCTCAGTAAAGTACACACTTTGACTAATTTCAGATGTATGGCTAAATGAGCATAAATGGAAAATGCGCCAAATTGCTTCGTTACAACTTATCTGAACTTGAGTGACTTCATCGTTGGAATTCTCCACACTAACTCAGCCATATCACTGCCTTTGGTTACATATTTCCAGATGTATTTAATAAGTGGGCGTATTAGTGGGCGTGGACAATTTTTGTTTCTGCAAATAACTTTTGATTAAAAATGTGCCATATTGGTGCAACCGTAAAAGTGGGCAAACATTTTGAAAAAAAAAATTGTCTATATCGGTCCAGCCGTTCTTAACTGATGTAATTACCAACGAACGACATTTGCTTTTATTTATACAGATTTCTTACATATTTTTATTATTACTGTGTTTCCCTCTAGGTTAGATATTGAGTAGTAACCGTTCATTTGTATTATTTCGGTAAAGGTATTTTAGATCCCTTCGATCCCTTCCCAAAGGTTTTTAAGATCACCATAAAAACAAGTAAGCTCGTGAAAATAAGTGGTCCCCTTATTTACAGCCTCTGGTTGCTAGTAACTTAAAAACAATTTCACAAAATACATATTTTCTAGATCCCAAAACTTTAAAACTGGTTAACTATGTTCCACTCCCTTTAAATTTTATTTTTTTGTTCATATTTGATAAATTTTATATTGTACATACATATTTTTAACCAACATTTTTAAACCACTTCAAATAATTTTAATTCTAAGTAGAAAATGCCATCACATTTAATAATGCAATCATATTAAATTGTAACGCCATTCATAGTAAACACTTCAGGCATATTTAATTGAAGTTTTCTGATACACTACAACAGGCCACAATTTGAATCAATAAAGTGGTACTTATTTTAATTAGCTTTTTTTTTCATTACTACAAATATTACAAATATAAATATTAAAAGATTTTATTTTTTTTTTTTTTACAACTTTACATAGGTATGTGTATGATGACAACCACATTTAAAGTAACTTGGTATTTTTCATATAAACTTTTCAATTTAAACTTAATTGTTATAAAGGTCATTGGTAATTCTCTATTGCAGTATAGAATATTATGTAAAATATAGTTTTAGTTTTAATATGTTGGTAGTAACTTTTTTGTGTGTACTTCAAATTTTATTATGTGTTTATTTGAACAATTTTTTGTTTGTTGCTTGCCAAAATTTATTGTAGTATTTTACTTTGGTTTATTGGCAAATTTTACTAAATATTGTGGAAAATTCAAACAAAATTATTTTTAACATTTCAAATAAAATTTATTGAAATTTACACACACATGCACACATTTGGTTGGAAAGTATTTCAGTTTAAGTGCATTTAATTAAATGTAATAGAGAAAAACCCCAAATGTTAATGTGAGAACAGTTGTGTGGGAATGACTATCATTAAAATTGAATTACAATGTTTAATTTTGGCGTATTTAAAAGTTTATTATTTATAAATTTAAAGCGAACAATTATAATTTTAATTTTTTAATTACTAAAACCATTACGAGGAAGTCATTATTTCATTGATTAACATCAATGAAAACTCATTACTATTGGGTGTATGACTTAAAAATGCGGGAGTTACAATATATGGCGTAGCGTTGAACGATTTTTTTTGTATTTGATAACTCATATGGGCAATTCCACGAGAATGACAACCACGACTGAAAAAACAAAAACCCTTAAAACTATTTTTCAAGATGATTTAAATAGGAGAAAACACTAAAATGTTACTATGTGAAAGTATTTAGTGACTATATATAATTTTTTAATTCAAAAAATTAGCATACTACAATTTGACTCGAATTGTTTTATTGCTATTATCATATTGTTTATTGAAACCTAATGTATATTTTCTATTAATTTTTTTAGTTTTTGTATACATATACTTACAGAATATATGTATATTGTTTTACTATAAGAGAAAAATCTGTCACGTACGATATTAAATTTTATTTATTAAAAAATCATCCAAAGATTATCTTTATTTAAATATGATGGATTGTAAAGGAAAAAAATTAGAAATTAAAAGAAAACATAACACCTCACACGATTCGCAAATTTTCGCATATTTCTACATGTAGCTCGAGATTACTTCCGTTATATGTCACGTGCGATATACCCTTATTTCGCTCGATTTTTTGGACAACAATGTTTCGAAAGAACTTATTCTTTCTTTTTAAATATAGTACCCTCTGAATAGAACATAAATACCAAATTATTTTTCAGATACTCTTTTTTTCGCAAAATCTATTTGACTCTATAGGCGCACAAATGTCACGTACGATGACAAGGAATTGCCCATATGCCACTTTGAAGAGTACAAATCTGTCATAATAGTGTAAGCAATTTTGCACCAACGAATCGTCATATGCTGAATGTTTTGCTTTACTTCATTAATTTGAAATAAAAGTGTCGCTGAAGCACACCTATTGCTCACAAAGCTTACGGTGTTCCATGGGTTTCAACGTGCGAGAGATGCGTTGTGCAGTTCAGAAGTGGTGATTTTGACAGGGAATATAAAAATCACCCAGGTGAAGACCAAGAATTGAATACATTACCCAATGAAGATTGTTTTCAAACTCAACAAGAGCTTTCAAAATCATTGGGAGCTACTCAACCAGCAATTTCAAAAAGTTTGCGTGCTGCAGGATTCATTCAAAACAAGGTAAATTGGGTACCATACCATTTAAGCCGAGGGACCTTGAATGACGATTTTGCATGTCCAAAACGATGCTTGAACACTATAAATGAATATCGTTCTTATACCGAATCATTACTTGCGATGAAAAAGATCGTATGTGAAGCCCGGCCAACCAACCGACTCGATACCAAAGTCAAATATCCATGGCGCTAAGGTAATTCTCTTTATTTCGTGGGAGCAAAAGGGTCCTATATATTAAGACCTGCTTAAATCTGACCACACCATCATAGAGAATCTGACTGAACGAATCGGATTTGACAACGCTGGCCTGCATGTTACAATACCTGTTAAAATCTATTTGAAAAAAAGTGGTTGGAAAGTTCTGCCTCACCCGTCTTACAGTCGACTACTATTTGCTTTGATCGATGCAGAACGCTCTCTCTGAGATACGCTTCACTTTGGAGCAGAGCATCCGATATTGGCTTGATTCGATCTTGGCCTCAAAAGATATGCAGTTCTTTTGGCTCGGAATCCATATGTTGCCAGAAAGATGGGAAAAAGGCCCAGCTAACAATGGCCAATACTTTGAATTAATTTATATTGTGCAAATGTTTCAAAAAAAAGTCTAGCGGGGTCAAATCTCACGATCTCGGTGGCCAGTTCACATCACCTCTACGAGAGATGACCATGCCCTCAAAACGTTCGTTCAGAATGTCTAATGTGACATGACCTGGGTGGCACGAAGCACTGTCCTGTTGAAATCACATGTCGCACAGTGGGGCAGAATCGAAATTTGTTGGAAATAAATCTGGCATTTGTAAACGGCTGGTCCTATCGGTATAAAATTCGACATGGGCGTAGTCAAGGAGCATTCGAGTTTAAGTTATTAAAATGCACCAGGGACGGCGCTATGGGGGCACAAATTAGGGTACCTTCGACATTTTTAAGCACGTGCCATTTTTTTGTTTCCCATCGGACTTCAAAGATTTGTATATTTTTGGAAAGCGCTTGGCTAGGTCTTGAAAACACATGCTTGCGTGTGCTATTTATCTCTAATAATTTCCGATGGACTCAAATTTCTTTTGTTAGTTAGACAACTAAATTACCAATAACACACAAAAGATTTCAGGGCAATATCGATTATGGATCCAAAAATAAACGATTTTCAATTTAAAAATTCAAAAAATAGTACATTTTTGCAGGTTTTTGGACGAAAAGGTGACTTAACTCTTTTTTTTATTAAAAAAAAAAACTTTATTTAAAAACATGTAACAATTTTATGTGTTTCCGTAAGGTATCTTTACGGAAAACATTTTAGTGTTAAAGATATGTCTTATTTTTCGAATATGTCGGCCCTACGCCCTTCGGAAATTGACCTATTTTTTTATCAAAATTTCGACTTTGGGCCACATGTTCTAAAATCCCAAAGCTAGGATCAGAAAACGGAAAGCAGCCTTAGAAACCTTTATGTGATCCCTATTTATTGCCAAAGTATTTTCCCAGCCCCAAAGCAAATGTGGACCCTATATGCAAAATTGTAAAAAATTCCATTTTTGGGATTTTCTCTCCAATTTTTAGGAATTGCGGGATGCCCTTTGAGCTTTTGACAAGTTTTTTTACACTCTGTTATTGAGAATGACAAGTTTAAAAAACGTTGAAAATTTCATTGAGTTTTGTCAATAAATAAAGATTTTATTGCATATTACATATTTACTGACTTTCTAAAACTAAAAATTGTATCAAAATTTTAATAGGATTGCAAATATTAGGAACAATTTGATCCACATTTATTCAAATTTTTTTTTGTTTAGACATGTACATTTTTGGTCATAAAAAAAAAATTTCATGTCAATATCTCAACTAGATTCAAAAATATCCCATTTTAAAACACCGTTCTTCAAAAATATTTCAAATTTTCATATTTTAGTGTAGAATGTGATTAAGTCAGAACCTAGCCAAGCGCTTTCCAAAAATATACAAATCTTTGAAATCCGATGGCAAACAAAAAAATGGCACATGTTTAAAAATTTTACATGTCGAAGGTACCCTAATTTGTGCCCCCATAGCGCCGTCCCTGGAGCATTTGCAGGTTCATTTTTATAACTTAGTCCTTGACTACGCCCATGTTAAATTTTATACCGATAGGACGAGCCGTTTACAAATGCCAGATTTATTTCCAAAAAATTTTGATTCTGCCCCACTGTGTGTCGCTGGTGTCCATATTGTTCAATTAAGGCCAATTATCAAACTACAGTGCTTGCTCGTTCTCAAATAAATATGGATCGGTGACGCCGCCAGCCCACGCCGCAAATCCACACCAAACAGTGACTTTTTCGGGATGTATTGAATGCTCTTGGATCTCTTTGATTTATTTGTTGACGTAACCATTCATCCAGAAATGGGACTTATTGCTGAAGATGATTTTTTTTAAACAATCTGA
This sequence comes from Calliphora vomitoria, assembly GCA_942486065.2. NCBI lineage: Eukaryota > Metazoa > Arthropoda > Insecta > Diptera > Calliphoridae > Calliphora > Calliphora vomitoria. The sequence goes on from OW818030.2 coordinate 33,829,803, forward strand.
ATAAATTTGTCAGATGTAGCTACAAAAGTATGACCACTATCAATTGCCAAAGTTCGGACGTCCCTACTTGAATACTTATATATATTTTCCCATAGTTCTCCACTGGAATTTGGCCACTTAGTCGTACAAGCACAGATAGAACGCTGTGTGCCATTCGACGGATTGTTCCACTATTATGCGCAATATGTTTACATGGTCGACGCATAATCGATGCGCTCTAAAACCAGCCTTAGACCTTAGACTAGCTTGCTCGTTGCTTAGACTAGATGACACATGTTCTGATATTCACTTATTGATTATATGTGCTACTATTCTATTTACCATGCTTAATATCGTGATTCCTCTCTAATTACTGAAATCATAGGAATTGCCTTTCTTTGGAAGCAGAGTTGTAATCCCCCACGTGAGTTCAGTCGGCAGTGTTTCGCTATCTTAGAAGTCCGATAAGAACAAATGCAGGTGTTCAGCGCTTAGTATACAGTAGTATACGGGTGTGCGATGTCAAATCTTCCTCGTGGCGTTCAAGGCTTGCTGTCGGTGTTTGATGTGGTGCAGAGAGAAGTTTTGTGTAGTATTCTTCTCATATATTAATCTGTCTTTCTTTAGACGTAGTCATTTCGCCGTTGCTGGAATGTGGAAGAGGTCTCGGCTGCGATGGGTATCTGCTGCTGCTTGCGCTTTTGTTGCAATTTCTTTACTTCACATCCGTCCTTGCGGTTTTCTTCAACATCTTGTCCAATCTGGTTTATTCTTGTTGGGCTATAGCCGTTGCAATTCGGGTTTTGGCACAATTTACTTTGTTCTTTCCCTTTGCACGCTGTTTTATAAGTTGGAGGTCCTGTAGCCTATGTTTTCTTTTGCTGCCTTGATCAGGATATTTTTGATGTTGTATACCCTATTGGCATAACTTTAACTAAAGTTTTTCGTACTCATTCATAAAATAGTAAATCCTTTTTAATTGAAATTACTTGAAATACATTTTTCTAATCAATATTTATTTCAAGAGAAAATAAAACCCTAAAAGTATGCTAATTGATTTTTATTATTGAAAATATTTTATCACATAAGTAGTTCTTACCATTATAAGTAAAACAACATGCATTGCTAAAATTAATAAAATAAATTTTAATATGTGCTCTTAAGCATATAATTGGGAAAATTATGTAAAATATTTTCCAACACACAACACCTGTGTACGAGCACATAGTAATATATGTAAGATTATAATAAAAATAAAAATATTTTTCTGTTACAGTAATGTTAAAAAGCGTTTTTATACATTTATGTTTTTTTTTTTTTCCTGCAACACATTACATTTATATACTCATTCATTCATACGTTTCATTTCATTTATCCTTATTACAAAAATAATAATTTATTTCTATGAAAATTTATTTGCTTTTTATTTTATATATTTTTACAGTTCTCATTACATTTTATACAACATACATTTGCTCGTACTAGTTAGCTTGCAGTCGTAGTCACATGTGAATATTTTAATTTCAACAGAAATCTGCATACAATATGAGCAAATACATCAAGGGATGTTTCACGTTGCCTTTTGTATTTTATGCAAAAGTTGGCACTCAGAAATGTGTGTTATGAGTGCACAAAAACAAAACTGTACTGATCTATGTATGTGTGCCACAGATACAGTAGAGAGATTTTGTAGTTTTTTTTTTCTTTTCTTTTTGGAAGAACAAAATAGATTCATTCTAAACATAATGCAAACCAAAAAGTTTGTAATAAACTTCAAAGTTTATATCCGGTTTCTTTGGGTTTTTGGTTTACACTAGCTGGATGTTTGTTGATAGCTAGGTGGCCAGTTGTTGTATTTTCTACAAATTAAGGCATTGCAGTGTACTACAAATTGAAAAATATACTTTACAGGTGATATACAGTTTTAAATTTTATTTTATGTTTGACATTCAGTTTACAACTAATCGAAATATTGATCGTATACAATAAGTTCTATGAATATCTAAATACGTTTCGTCTGTCCTTAAAGTGCGATAAAGTCTTAATGACAGGACGAAGATTAATGAAATTTTGCTAAAATATTGTTACGCTTTTATCTTTCAAATTTTAACAACTCTTCATTTATTAAAAAATTTTGATACTTTTAATACACACGCCTATATAAAACACTTTAGAAACACATAGTTAGTACGGTTGATGTTAATTCAAGCAGTGCATACGATATAATGACTCCTCTGCAGCTCGCTATTACTTTTTATTTTGTTACGAAATTTCAATTGAATTTAAATGTAATTTCGTAACGGCTTGTATAGGTTAGGTTGTTTGAAAGTATGGCAACATACTGTACTAGTTTGTCCACTAAGATCATTGTAGAAGAATCACGAAAGCTGGCGTTTGTATAAATAGTGGCAGAGGTTGCAGTCGTTAGTGAGTTTATCATAGGCGCTGTTAGAGTTAACATCAACTGTCTTGTACATTTTAAAATGTAATTCAAGTAGGTGTATTATAAACGTGTGTGTGTATTAAAAACACATAGTGACTATTTTCAAAAGTATCCGGTTTATTTAAAATAAATAAACCACCGTTTTTAAAATGTAAAAACGCAACAATGTACACGTGACATCTAGAAAGTTCCAGTATTATCTATTTCTACAGGGAGCTTTTATAGCTGCTTCGGAGTTCATGCTAAGTGTATTATCAACATTGTTTATAAGTATGTGTATTAGTTTCTACATATGGATATGTTGATAAACATGATGAATGTTGTAGGATGAATGTTGTAGGATTGGATTGTAAGAAAGACATGTTTCGATTAACTATGGAATTTTCCATGACTCACCAATGACGCATTGAGTCTTGGTTTTGAGCTCAGGAAGTGTTTCTGGTTTATTCGCATAAACCCGAGATATCACAAAATAATAAAATCGCTCTGAACTTTGTGGCCATTTGACATCAGAATTTCTTAAGATAATTTGTTCTGGAAATCGATTTTTGCATGTGCGGTGTGGCAGGTGGCACCGTCTTGCTGAAACCACATGTCGTACAGATCCATGCCATCCAGTTGGGCCCACAAAAACTCCGTTATCATGTTCTTGTAACAAATGCCGTCCACAGTCACTGCAATATCGGCTTCATCTTCAAAAAAGTAAAGCCCAATTACCCCGCCTGACCAAAATCCGCACCTTATGGATTACATGAGGATTTGTTGAGTCCCAAATTCGACAATTATGTGTATTCACGAAGGCATTCATATGAAAATGCACTTCATCGGAGAAGATGAATATTTTTGAAAAATTGGCACCGACTTCATTATCCATTGAACGAATTGACGGCGTTTTCCATGGTCTGTCAGCTTAAGCTCCAGAGTAAGCTAGACTTTGTACGCATGATTTTGTCAATATTCGATGAAATTTGAAGTTTGTTAAGATCTTGAGGTTTTCGGCGACACTCTGGTTTACAGCAGCAATGTTGATAATAATCTGTATAGTCATACAAATATTATAAAATCATATTTGGTGTATGAGTTCAAATTAGGGATTTTTTGAAACTTTTAGCTTTTATTTTAAAACATTTGTACAATAAAATTTATTAAAAGTATTGGCCATTGTTAGCTATGATGTTTTCCCATGGATTTCGCACCAAAAGAATTGCTCATCTTTTGACGCCAAGAATGAATCAAGTCAATTTCTAAAACTCTCTTCTGAAGTGAAGCGTATCCCAGAGAGATCGTTCTGAATAGATCGAAACATATAGTAGTCAGATGGACATGGTCTGGAATATAAAGCCGGTGAGACAAAACTTCTCAACCCTTTTCATTCTAAATACATTTCAAACAGTACTGCAAGATGTTTACGGTTTATTACGGTTTTATATTCTGGGCGTTTTTTGGTCAACGCTAGCTTCAAAAGAATCAGTTGCGTTCGGTACAGGTACACCGTAATTGTATGGTTAGATTTAAGCAGCTCATAATATACAATTTAAAAAAAAATCTTAAAAAAACACAAATTTTACAAAAAAGTACCTAGTATAAAAAATTACTAAAAAAAAACGCGAATTTTACCAAAAATCACTATCTTTACCTAAAAATCGCAAATTTCAAAGCTTCAACACTTTCTTTCTGGGAAACCAGACGGGCAAAGAAGGAATCTTGGAAACGTTTCTGTGAGGAACTGGGGAGTACCACTGAGGCATCGTGTCTATGTAATGTACTATCCAAGGACCCTGATACGCCTGGATTCCTGATGAAACTGGATGGTAACTTTACTGAAAGTAGTACCGTGGATTCCTAGGCTAGTGCAGCTAAGAAAGGACTGCAGGAAACTTTTTAATAAAGCTAAGAGGGACCAAAACAATAACAGAATAATTTAGAACTATGCGATTTGGGACTTTTTGCCCTAAAATTGAATTTTACTTAAAAAATATGCTTTCTTTGGATAGACCTTGTCCCCTTGTTATTAACATTTTTTTAATTTTTTTAATTTAAAATATTCTACGCCAAGTTGAATTTTCAAAAAGTATAAATTCCATACGCATCTTTTTAGACATTTTTTAAATAACTTAAAATGAAAAAAAGTACTTTTTTTCCCAAAAAACAAGCGAAAAATCACTTTCTTATTTTTTAAGTTCAAATGCATATAACTTTCAACTCAGTCATGATTTTTAAACAGTTCAGTTATTTATTTAACATATACATTTAATGTTAGTCTAACAAAATAAACATGGAGAAAATTGGGTAATATTTGGACACGCTGTTATCTAAAAACTGGAGTAGGGTGGCTAAAAATGTTGAAAATTAAATTTTCTAATGCTAATATCTGCTAAGCTATAAGAGATAATTGATAGCCACGAGGTTTTTTGTAGTGCTGGACGAAAAGATTTTATATATGAAATTATTTTGAAATCGGAACACAAACGAAGAAATAAGATTGTTTTAAAAATTAAACATACGCGAAGTGTGCTACTTTGGGGACCACTGTTGGGCCCAATTTTATGTTATCTTTATGAGATAGATAAACGCAGGCAACATTTAATTTATAGAAGACGATTTCTTAATTAAGGGAATGATTGATGTTTAGAAACTAAACATGTTGATAGCAACAACAATCGGGAAGAGTGATAAAGAGTTTAAGCCTATTAAATACCACTAAATAGCAAAAATAAATTAAACACTTTTAAGATTTCTTAAAACTAAACATAATTACCTATCCATTGATATATAACAATTATTTATTCAGCTTTATTTTAACTTAATTTTGTAACAAAAATTCTATAATAAAATTTCAAAATAATAAAACTTTTTAAACGTCTATAAACAGTTATAAAACTAAAAGTATTAAAATATTTCTTATATTTCTAAGAACTAGATGTAATTACCTATCCATTGATATATAACACTTTATATCCGGCTTTAGTTTACTTTAAAATATTCACTGTTAAAGTAAGCCTTTAGTTCTTGCGTAAGCACAGTGCTTACTATGCACTTCTCATTTTTTCATGGGACATGTTGTATTTAGCCAATAAACGTTCTACTTCGTTGTGATTGGTTAAAAATTATTTGTTTTAGCTTAAGTACAATTTTGTTGACACAATTTTAACTAATTTTGAAACCAACACAACTTTAATGCAATAAGTAAATGTTGCGTTCATAGAATTGGTATAATTGTCAAAATGGCAAAAAATTTACAAAAAAAAAATTTTTTTCATCAAATATTAAATATTCACAAAAATAAAAAAAAAATATTCAAAATTCTAGAAAAAATCGCTAATATCACCAAAATTAAATTTTCAATAAAAAATTGGAAATTTCCCCAAAAAATCACCAAAAATTAAAAATCGCCAATTTTACAAAAAAAAATAAAATATTCACAAAAAACAAAAAAAAAAAAAAAATCAACTATTAAAAATCGCCAATTTTACAAAAAATAAAAAAAAAACACCAAAAATTAAAAATCGCCAATTTTACAAAAAATAAAAAAAATCAGCAAAAATTAAACAACGCCAGTTTTAAAAAAAAAAATCACCAAAAAATTTTATATTTTATTAAAAAAACCAAAAATTTAGTAAAACCCCATAAAATCGCTAAATTTAGTAAAAATACTTTCACGCATATTTCAAAAATAATCACAATTTCACCAAATTTTCCATTTACCCAAAAAATCTATAATTTCACCATCCATTACCAAATCTTTAAATTAAATTTCCCCTAAAAAGGCTGTTTTAAAAAAATTTTGTGAATTTCTTTAAAAATCACATTTTATTCGCAAAATCGCCAATTTAAAAAAAAAAAAAATTCTAAAAAAAATGCAGCTAAGAAAACTGCAGGAAACTTTTTAATAAGGCAAAGAGGGACAAAGACAATAACAGAATAATTAAGAACTATGTCATTTGGGACTTCTTGCCCTATAGTTGAATTTTACATAAAAAATAGGCGTTTTTTGGATAGACCTTTTCCCCTTGGTACTAACATTTTTTAATATTCTACGCAAATTTGAATTTTCAAAAAGTATAAATTCCATACACATCTTTTTAGAAATTTTTTAAATAACTTATAATGAAAAAAAGTACTTTTTTCCCAAAAAACAAGCGAAAAATCACTTTCTTATTTTTTAAATTCAAATGCATATAACTTTGAACTCAGTCGTGATTTTTAAACAGTTCTTTTATTTGTTTAACATATACATTTACTGTTTGTCTAACAAAATAAACATGGAGAAAATTGGGTAATATTTGGACCCGCGGTTATCTAAAAACTGGAGAAGGGTGGCTAAAAATTTTGAAAATTAAATTTTCAAATGCTAATATCTCCTAAGCTATAAGAGATAATTGATAGCTACGAGTTTTTTGTAGTGCTAGACGAGAAGATTTTATATATGAAATTATTTTGAAATCAGAACACTAACGAAGAAATAGGATTGTTTTAAAAATTTAAAATACGGGAGGTGTGCTATTTTGGGGACCCCTGGTCGCGCCACTGTTGGGCCCTATTTTATGTTATCTTTATGAGGTAGATAAACGCAGGCAACATTAAATTTATAGAAGAGGATTTCTAAATTAAGGGAATGATTGATGTTTAGAAACTAAACATGTTGATATCAACAACAATCGGGAAGAGTGGTAAAGAGTTTATGCCTATTAAATACCACTAAATAGCAAAAAGCAATTCAATACTTTTAAGATTTCTTAAAACTCAACATAATTACCTATCCATTGATATATAACAATGATTTATTCAGCTTTATTTTAACTTAATTTTGTAACAAAAATTTTATAATAAAATTTCAAAATAATAAAACTTTTTAAACGTCTATAAACATTTATAAAACTAAAACTATTAAAACATTTCTTATATTTCTAAGAACTAGATGTAATTACCTATCCAATGATATATAATACTTTATATCCCGCTTTAGTTTACTTTAAAATATTCACTGTTAAATTAAGCCTTTAGTTCTTGCGTAAGCACAGTGCTTACTATGCACTTCTCATTTTTTCATGGGACATGTTGTATTTAGCCAATAATCATTCTACTTCGTTGTGATTGGTTAAAAATTAATTGTTTTAGCTTAAGTACAATTTTGTTGACCCAATTTTAACTATTTTTGAAACCAACACAAGGTTAATGCAAAAAGTAACTGTTGCGTTCATAGAATTGGTATAATTGTCAAAAATGGCAAAAAATTTACAAAAAAAATTTTTTCATCAGAAATTAAATTTTCATAAAAATAAAAAATATTGAAAATTCTAGAAAAAATCGCTAATTTCATCAAAATTAAATTTTCAATAAAAAATTGTAAATTTCACAAAAAAATCACCAGAACTTAAAAATCGCCAATTAAAAAAAAAAAAAAAAATCACCAACAATTAAAAATCGCCAATTTTACAAAAAATAAAAATCGCCACTTTTACAAAAAAAATCACCAAAATTAAATTTTCACTAAAAAATTGGAAATTTCCCAAAAAAAATTAAAAATCGCCAATTTTACAACAAATAAAAAAAACACCAAAAATTAAAAATCGCCAATTTAACAAAAAATAAAAAAAATCACCAAAAATTAAAAATCTCACCTTTTACAAAAAAAATCACAAAAATTAAATTTTCACCAAAAAATTTTATTAAAAAGCCAAAAATTTTGTAAAACCCCATAAAATCTCTAAATTTAGTAACTTTCACGCATATTTCTCACATAATCACAATTTCACCAACAAATTTTCCATTTACACAAAAAATCTATAATTTTACCATCCATTACCAAATCTTAACTATAACAACTAATTTAAATTTCCTCTAAAAAGGTAGTTTTACAAACATTTTGTGAATTTCATTAAAAATCACATTTTATTAGCAAAATCGCCAATTTAAAAAAAAAAAAATAAATTCTAAAAAAACACAAATTTTACAATAAATTATCCAGTATAAAAAGTAACTTAAAAAAAAACGCGAATTTTACCAAAAATCACTACCTCTACCAAAAAATCGCAAATTTCAAAGCTTCAACACTTTCAAGAAGGAAACCAGTCGGGCAAAGACGGAATCTTGGAAACGTTTTTGTGAGGAACTGGAGAGTACCACTGAGACATCGCGTCTATGTAAGGTATTATCCAGGGACCCTGATACGCCTGGATTCCTGATGATACCGGATGGTAACTTTACTGAAAGTAGTACCGACACTTTGGAACTGCATATGGAGACACAATTTCTGGGTTGTAGGGATGATGAAAATGAGGGATCCGCTTCGGAGCACCTTGCAACTTCCCAAATCCACATAACTGCATTAGTTAGCTCCACTGTTAGCGTGGAGAAAATTTCGTGGGCGGTGTCGTCTTTTAAGCCCTATAAATCTCCAAGGCCAGATGACATATTCCCAGCGTTACTCCAGAAATCGATTTCAACCATCATGCCATGGCTTATTATGATTATTAGGAATAGCCTGAACACAGGATACATTCCTAAAGAATGGAGAGAGGTTACTGTTGTAGTTATCCCCAAAGCGGGAAAGGTAAACCATAGTACCGCCAAGGACTATAGACCGATCAGTCTGTCATCGTTTTTATTGAAAACACTGGAAAGGTGTTGATCAGCGGATAAAAAATTGGACCGAAAATATGCTTAAGAGCAGGGCCATAAACTATAATATGGAAATTTGTAGGACAAGGAAAGTTGTGACAAGGGGCACATCACAAGGCGGTGTCATCTCTCCAGTTCTGTGGAATCTTGTCGTAAATAAAATCCGGGAAAGGTAAACCATAGTACCGCCAAGGACTATAGACCGATCAGTCTGTCATCGTTTTTATTGAAAACACTGGAAAGGTGTTGATCAGCGGATAAAAAATTGGACCGAAAATATGCTTAAGAGCAGGGTCATAAACTATAATATGGAAATTTGTAGGACAAGGAAAGTTGTGACAAGGGGCACATCACAAGGCGGTGTCATCTCTCCAGTTCTGTGGAATCTTGTCGTAAATAAAATCCTTTTCAGGATCACTAGGACAGGCACCAAAGTAGTCGCATATGCTGACGACGTTCTGCTTCTTATTCAAGGGAAGTTTCATCCCACAATAAGTGTACTCATGGAATCAGCCAAAACCGAACTGGTTCTTTTCACCAAGAGATACAAAATCCCAGAATGCAGACCTCCACGACTGTATGGTACTTTTTTAAAGATTTCAAGCGAAGCCAAATATCTGGGCGTAATTTTGGACTCTAAGCTCTCGTGGAAACGTAATGCTGAGAGTCGAATGAAGAAGGCACGAGTGCCTTTTATATATGTAAGAAAACCTTTGGGAAGAGATGGGGTCTTAAACCATATATTGTACACTGGATGTTCACCGTGGTCATAAGACATATTTTGACCTATGGGGATCTTGTTTGGTGGAGAGCGGTGGACACCAAGACTCACCTCTCTACTCTAAACAAGGTACAAGGACTTGCATGTCTTGCAATTACTGGCTCTATGAATTCCACCCCTCAAGCCAGTCTAGAGACGATGCTAAATATAACTCCCCTTGATATATATATCAAATGCATTTCTTCTAAGTCTGCTCTACGACTCCAACAGTCGAGCGGACTGAAGCATGATCGTATTGGTCACGGCACCATTCTACAGAAGATAGGCAGGCCATACATGGGGCATGAAACGGATTACTTGGTACCTACACCGAATTTTGATAGGACGTTTAGGATCAAGATACCGACAAGGGATGACTGGGCCGCGAATACCGTCCTAAGGGACGACGTGATCTCAGTCTACACTGATGGTTCAAAGGCAGAAAGAGTCACGGGCTCGGGAATTTTCTCCGATTAACTGGACCTTTTGCTGTATCTTCGATTACCGGATACCTGCACGGTTTTTCAAGCTTAGATATATGCCATCGATACAGCCGCGAGAAGAATCCGGGAACTGAATCTCGAAAATTGGTCTACACATATTTATTTGGACAGCCTTGCATCAATCAAGGCTCTTAACTCCAACTTTATCAAGTCGAAATGTCTTCTCATTTACATCCAATCACTGGCACAACTGACACAACATCACGTCGAGTTGATATGGGTCCCAGGACATGAGGGCATCCGAGGAAATGAAGTATCCGACGAATGCGCAACAAACGGGTCGTCCCTGGACGTATGTCTTGCACAAAGGGATATTCACACTCCCTTGGTGAACGTATCAAAATTGATAAATGAATGGGCTTTGAGTGGGACGGAACTCCAGATTTCTCTGGCCCACTCTGACATAGAATAGGACTAAGACTCTTTTGTCTCTTAGTAGAAATTAGATCAGGCTTCTTACGGGTATAATCACTGGGCACTGTATGATTGGACGCATGTCGGAACGTATGGGTTACCCACGTTATAGCTATTGTAGAAGTTGTTTGGATGAAGAGGAGAAAGAATCGGTACAACACCTTCTATGTGACTGCCCAGCCTAGACTACTACATCTTGGTAGAGCTCTTTTCCATGATCTGGACTGACTCAGAGATGTGCCACCAGTAAATATGATCAGATTTATTAGAAGTACCGGTTGGTTCTTCTAATAGCAACCCACGTAACCTAACATAACCTAATGCCTCCAATTCTTGGTCTTAAAAATTATTTGGTTGGCCTGGGCAATCTTTATCTTCCGTGTCAAAATCACCACTTCTAAACCGCACAAACCATATCTCGCACATTGAAACTTATAGAATAGAATCAGTGTACTTCAGTGTATGTTGTTTACACTATAAGTGAGAATAAATGACAGATGTGTACCCTTCAAAATGACATATAGTATATTAAAAACAAAAACCGCGTTCATAAGATACGTCATCTATTGTAAATCACGCATTTGTAACAAGAATATCATTGCATACCTTATATAAAAACTGGGTTTCTTCTGAGAAAAACATTGACCTATGTAGTTTTAATTTCAAAAATAATCTAAATAATAAAACAATAAAACATCTGACCTTCCCTTTAGATTAAATAAAAACAAAAAAACAAATATAAAGTAATATAAGCTTTAGAATAAAATTTTTAATGTTGTTAAAATACCATCAACATCATCATCAACAACATTACATTACACCCATTGCTTATGGAAATGAAACAACGACAAACAAGGAGTAACAATACAACATTTGTAAAAAAAGGACACTAGTAACAAGAATATATAGTGACAAAATAGAAAACAAAACAAACAAACAAACAAAAAAAAGAAATATGACAAAAACAAACTATGAATGTGTAACGGATGTAAACATGAAATGAGATGCTTGACCGCATCCAAAAGCCACCAACAAAGGCAACAGTGTTCAACTACAGGTCGTGTAGTACAACTTTGATTAATTTTGTGTCCGAACTCACTATGGGATCATCATCAGTATCAATAGAGAAACAGACAAAAAGAGTGCTAGAAAGGAAGAAAAGAGAGAACTAGCAAACACTAAAATTATTTTTCCCCACAAAAATATACAAAAAAAAAAGAAGATGATAATGATGGTGACAAAGACATGAAGAGACTGCCAGTAACCAGTAACAACCATAACAATGTTGGCCACATAAAGTATGTTGTTCGTTTGTGCGTTGATGGTGTAAATAAATGGAGTTATTTGTAGCGTCTATGGTAGATCCTTTGCTCACAACTGGCAAGGATGGGGTGGTGTTTTTTTTTTGTCCAGTTTACAAGGCTTTATTGCTGAAGGTTTCAAGTTTTGAAAAATATACACGAGCAGTAAGTATGTGTTGACTTGTTTGTTTTAAATTGGTTGTAGGTGTTATCTTTGCTTAGAAATTGTGTCCATGTGGTTGTTAAGAATGGCACTCTATATTCAATTTGCCATCGCGTGTTGTTGCAAATATAGCTACACTTACATTCGCACATACAAGGTTACAAGGATTCTAGCATATACCAACCCATTTACATAATACATACATAAAGTGTGTATGCAACTGCATGTATGTAGAGTGTGTGAAGTGAAGGACTTGTACTTGTACTTATGAATACCGATTACATTGAACAACATACTATCTATACTTGCAACATTTCTACTCTTTTCTGTTTTCTGTTGTCATTGTATTTTTATATTTTTTGTTGCTGCTATTGTCTTATTTTCATAAACTCATGTTATTTTGTTGTAAAACATACAATCAAGTTCATTTATCTATAGTTGTACAAATGTGGGCATGCTTACAGTGCATTAAAAAATTAATGAGTCTTGTTAAGGCAAATTTATTACATGATTAATATCGAGAAATAAATGCTAGATAACAAAAATAATTATAATATTGTGCATGAAATTGGCATACATATAATTGTGTATTGAGTATACTATTTACAGGGTAATTTTTATTCGAGTATGCTGTAATCAGATGTATTAATCCATTATAACAAATATTACATACACTACTGACTACTTAGGTTTACTATAGAAAGTCTTTATCTTAGTTGAATGTGAAAATCTTTAGCTCAGAGCCTAAGTTGCAAAACATCTTTAACATCATTAGTTCAAATGGGTGAACCTTTGTTTTCTATACAAAATATGTTGTTCAGTAGGCTAAGCCTCAGTTTTCTACAGAAAATCTGATTCACAGTTCGCTAAGCCTCAGTTTTCTATAGAATAACTTTACCTCGATTGGATGAGTGTCAGTTGGGAAAAATTTATTTAAAAATCCCAGCTAAAAATTTTTTATAGAAGAGCATCGCTCAGCCAACTTGTAATGTGTGTGTGTTCATGTTTTGTTTGTTTGAACAAGAAAAATTTTCACTTGGCAATTAATATGGATAGTTAGAGTCGGCGGGACCCATCATTACTACTAGCTACATCGGTTTGGGGAGATTCTTGACCCTTACCATATCCATTTGCACACTACACTCTTTATTATCAGAGTCCCTGTATAAACACTCATACAATTTTGATTAATATTTGAAGTAATTGCATGCATACTAAAAGTTTTAGGTTTTTTGGGGAGAAGATGGAATTTCCCCTGTGCTCTTGACCCTCCCAACCATGTCCCTGCGGCACCTTTCCTTACAGGAACCCATAAATGTAGTTATCCCATCATTAACAACGGAAAATAAACTTAAATTTTCATTCCATTATATATTATTTTTATTTACACTTTAAAAAAACAAGATTTCATTATAGAATATGACAAAAATTTTATATGTTTACAAACTTCATATATTCTTATATATCTTCATACTAAATTTTTATTAAAATTAATTTAAATTTTTAACGAAATTGCAATAGAAGAAAAAATTGTGTTTTAAGTTTAAAAAAAAATTCTATTTCATTTAAAAAATTATAAAATTTTCTTATATTTTGCCGCACTAAACACTTTTATTGATTTGTTCACTTTTTTTTTTTTTTACACTCACTGTTGCTCTTTTAAAAAAAATATTTAAAAATGTATGTAAGTTAAATTATTGAAAAATGACAACAAGAAAGAATAGAAAAACAAAATTTTGTAATTTCTTATTATTCTTTTATGTTCCCATTTAGTTTAATAATTTAACATAATTTGAGAAATTTAACATATATAATAATGTTAAAGAGAAAAAATGTAAATATGTAAAGTAGTACTCACGTTATAGCTGCAATGATGAAAGGCCTTCCAGATCGCCGCTTACAGAGGGGGGAAACGAGGAATCATAAACCTCTCTCAACAAAAATATTTCTCTACTTTTGTTTTTTTTTATCACTTGTCCGTTACTTTTTTTCTTTTTAACAATTTAAGAAAGATTTTTAAATATTTTTAGCACAGTGTTACGATTTATAATTTTTTTCAATAAATATTAAGCGCCATTGATTTAATTGAAATACATTTGTTTAAAAATTTAATTAATAAACATTCTTTTAACATGATATTTAAATTATCATTTTTTTATATATCCTAGATTTGTTTTATATTTTTTTTTTTAAACTTTTTTAAACCAAACACAAATTTTTCTTTTACACAAATTTTTTTATGATGCAAATTCTTTTTTTTAGTTTGCTAAATTCCACATTTCTTCATTTTTTAATTTCTTTATTTTATAAAATATTTATACTAGATTTACGTTTATTTTTTTTGTACTATTTTTACCTTATTTAAAATTTCTTTAATTAATTTTCTTCTTATTTGCTTAATCTTATTTTTTAAAAAAAAAATACTTTAATTTTACTTTAAAACTTCTTCACTATTTTATATATCTTCACTAGCATGCACTCATGTCACTTTGCAACTAAATTGATAGAGAACTGCCTATGCAATCAAACCTTCCTTCATCTGCCTTTTCTTTTTTCTCAGCTTTGTCCTATATTGAAGCGAATGAAACTCTCAGAGCTGGAATTATATTAAGATTCCACGAGAATTGGAACTCGACGTGCGAATTGATCTATAAAAAGAGATTTTCATCATTTTTTTTTAACAAAGAGGTCTATTCTGCTTCTATTTTTTTTTTTTTTTTATTTCTTTTATTTTATTACCTTTTCTTAGTTTCTTATGAAGCAAAAATGCCAAAATTTGAAGTTGTTGTCGTATAAAGAACTCCCACAAAGGTTCGTCTGGTTTTATGAAATTTTGGACGAACTTTTGATACCAAATCTCTACAATGATGTCTTTTCGCTCAAATTTCTTCAAGAATTTTTGGAGGATATTGGTAATTCTTTCTTATAAACCAAATTTGTCTTTTTTTAAATTTTTCATATGAGTTTCAAATTTGCTTTTAGTAAAGTTGAGGTTTTCTTAAAAGTGAAATAAATATTGTCAAAATTACTTAAATATTGGCAATTGTAGAAAATATGAATAAAAAAATTTATCTTACCAATATTTTTTTATATGGATGTTAAAAATTAACTTCATCCCAAAAAAATTAACTGGTGATGGATATTTTAATTTTTGCGACTAGCTATGGCGAAGATCAAAGTTGAAAAGACAAATTCTTTCCTTTTCCTGTATTTTTTGGATAACTATAAGATCAAATTGCCTCATTTTTTATTTATCTTTTGACAACTTAATTTTCACCTTATCGTTATTACGATGTTGCCACAGAATATTTAAAAAAAACTTGTTTTGCTTTACCAATATCTCATGTATAAAAAACCGTTAAACTTTCAAATGTATCTTTGAAAAATATTATAATTTTAAGACCTAAAAAAATTAACTTTTCAAAAAAAAAACATAAAAAAATTTATACGCAGATTGTACATTACAAACTGAGCTAAAGATTTTCACTTGAAATCGGAGGCTCATCCAACGAAGCTAAATATTAACTATAGCAATCAGAGGCTCAGCCAACTGAGCAAAAGTTTTTTCATAGAAAATCATGGCTCTGTAGCCATCTGAGCTTAAGATTTTCTACAGAAAACAACAGAACTAAATATATTCTGTGGAAAATCATGGTACTGTAGCCCACTTTACTAACGACTTTCTATAGATAATCATGGCTATGACACCATCTATGATCTTCTATACAAAATCCAGCCTCAGCTTACTGAACTAAATATTTAATATTGAGCTCAGTTGGATGAACATAAGCCAAGGAATAATTCACCTTCTTAGTTGACGAGGTGGGCTGGTCATCTCCACATCT
Organism: Calliphora vomitoria; assembly: GCA_942486065.2. Classification (NCBI taxonomy): domain Eukaryota; kingdom Metazoa; phylum Arthropoda; class Insecta; order Diptera; family Calliphoridae; genus Calliphora; species Calliphora vomitoria. The sequence continues at coordinate 33,845,832 of OW818030.2, forward strand.
AGCTCTCTTAATGGTGTCCTTCTGGCGACCCTTGAGACCACTAGATGGAGTTTTACCAACAGTTTTCGCTGCTTTATTTTGACCCGGTGCCTTTGATGAAGAGGTTTGGGAACCTCCAGATCTTGCTTCCTTCAGCCATGACACCTTTATATGTAATTTCCTGCTAGCACGCGCAGCTTTAACCGAAGTCCTGAGCTTTTCAGTGGTAGAGAATTCACCCTGCTTGTTTTTTTCGAACGGCTTGTGGTTGGAGCCGCTTAGATGTCTCCTACACGGTGACCTGCCGAACAAGATTGGTGACTTTAGCTCCACGTAGACAAGCTTCTATTGATCGGCTCTCTTGGTTCCCCTTGTCCTCATCAGTAGAAGGGTATGTCTATGCTATCTGACCCTGAGCAAGTATCACAGTGATTCATAGCCAGAATGCCGAACCATCTCCTCAAACTTCTGAAAGTCGTAAGAAAGGAGTATTTCGCCTATCCCAGAAGTTGTCTTTCCTATCCTCCATGCTCCAAAATTCTGGAATCAACTTTAGTCAATATAATTTCACCTACTAGGATGCCATCCGTTCCCACTATTATGCCCGAAAATAACAGACCATTTCATGCAGTGAACCCATGCGTGGATTGAGCAACTAAACTACAACTGCGTATTACCCTGACGCTGAGGGGAGCTGTTAGCGGCTATTTTATTTAAACACTAACTAACCATCCACGTCCTCGGCACTGCTTCCACTCTCCTTGACCTTAAGCGCATGGCTCACTAAATGCTAACGAACATTTTCTTTCTTATTTTATATTGAAAACAATAAAAAAAATTCAATTTTATTTGTTGTTTTCAATATAAAATAAGAAACGCCCGGTAAAGCCTCTAATACACAAGGGGCGATATGATATGAGGAACGACTGAAGCTAAAAGATTTTCTATAGAAAATCTGGTTCAACTAATCATTGGCTCACTTGGTTTATAGAAAATCTTTGGCTCACTTCGTTGAACCTGGATTTTCTTTAGCTCGACTGGCTGAGCGTTAGTTTCTATATAATACGTTGAGGCCAACTATTTAAGCCTGGCTTTTCTGTAGAAAATCTTTGGCTTACTTGGTTAAGCCTAAGTTTTTTATAAAAAATCTTTGGCTCACTTGGTTGAATCTAGGTTTTCTTTAGCTAGCTAGGTTGGCTGAGCTTTAGTTTTCTATTGAAAATTATGGCCTTGGTTTGCTATAGAAAATTTTTAGTGCAGCTGGCTATAACCGAAACCCAGCTATTGAAAATCTTTTGCTCAGCTGGCTAACCCTCGGTTTTCTTTAGAAAATCTTTAGCTTTTTTTGCTTGAGCCTGTGTTTTCGATAGAACATCTATAGTTCATTTGGTTAAAAGTTAGTTTTTTATAATGAACCTTAATGTGCTACAAATGAACTTTCCTGTGCTACAGCAAGGTCGACTTGGCCCGTATATGATTCCAGTAGGACGAAACTATTAATAGAATACCGTCGTGAGCAAATAAGGCTAATTGTCTTCTTTATTACAGGACACTGTTTAATCGGGACACGTGCTAGAAGAATGGGTCTACGGTACAATGATTACTGTAGAAGCTGCCATAATGAAATGTGTATCACCATTTCTGCCAATGTCCTGATGACTACTCCTTGTGTATTACAATGGGATCAGATTTAAATGGACCTAAGTGAGCTGCTTGAGGAGCGGCTGCTCATGGAACCTAACCTAGTTCTTTATAGGAAATCTTTAGGACAGTCGGCTGTGATTTCTATAGAAAATCATCGGCTCAGTTGGTTGAGCCTTGAAAAAATCGAAGGGTCTGTATTTTGAATCTGGAATTCTATAAAAAGTTGTTGGCTCAATTGGTTGACACAGAAAATAAAAAAATCTTTTGCTAAAATCTTTTGTTAAGCCTCGATTTTCTATAGAAAATCTATAGCTCTGTGAGCTGAATTTGGGTTTCTATAAGAAGTTCTTGGCTCAGTTGGTTAAGCCTTGAATTTCTTCAAAAAATATTTCCTTCAGTTTGTTGAAGTAGTTGTAATAAGCATCCGCATTAACATTATATAAAGGAAGCTTCACTACTTTGTACGTCATATGAATACCCTGAAAAACTAAAACTTTTATTAATAGCAAAGAAATTAAAGTCAGTGTATTTAAGCAGCGCTTTTTTGACTTTACTGTTTATGACTCTGGAGACAAGTTATTGTGTTTTCCTTTTTACTTTTGTCATGTTGTGGCTGTTGTTGTATGCATTAAACACAAAGCATGTTTAAACATGAATTTCTCAAAAAAAAAAAGAAGAAAAACAAAAAAGCGCACACATATACTCACACAACATAAAAGTTCACATGTATGCATCCTTGTCTTTGTTACTTGGCAAAACAATAGCGTAAAGTCATCACACTGCTGCGTAGGAATGTTATAAATTTTGTCAGTATGGCATCTACATGTTCCGGTTTGAAAAAAAGGAAGTGTTTTATAGTTGCCTTTTTTGACAATATGAGAGAGAGAAAAAGTGAAAGAAAAATTATTTGAACCAAAACAACACAGAGAAACACACATATCCAGTCATATGAGCGAAAATGGCACTAACACATTTTGCAAATAAATATATTGGTTTAGGAATAAGGGCGTTTATGTCATAGATGATGAAGGAAAAATATAAGGAATCTAAAGATGCCTTCTAGGCTTCAAGCCAATGTTATAAATCAGAAACCAACCTGTGCAGAATTAGACTCAAGGTATTGAAAACCTACTAAACATCCAATGACTTAAGGTACTCTCGAATTTTAAATGGTTAGGAGTTATTGAACAGTAACAAAGAAAATGTATATCCCCTAGCCCAATAAAACAAAAGCTCTACACATATCATCTCAACTGTGGCAGCATGAATTTCATATAATTTACAAGAGAATTCATAAAATTCTACCGCTTTTTATATAATTTTTTTTTTCTTTATGCAAAAATCCTTTTGTTAAAACCAAAGAAACAAAAACAATAACCAGTAAAATTTATTAGATTTTTATATTTATAAAATAAAAAGATTTTACCATTTGTGTTTCATGCTGCATTTTATGCTATATTTTTTTTTTGTTTGTTTGTGTATTTTACGAGTTGTACAAGCTGTATTAATATGCAGCTAAAAATAATATTTATGTAAAACATTAAAAAAACACAAATATATGTATTTATTTACTTTATGTTCGAATACAATATTGTGCAATATAAGCAATAGTATAATAATATTGTTTTTTTAATATTTATTTTTACTATATTCATTTAATTGTTAATGTAAACTATTTAAATTAATAAAAGTTTGATTTCACCAACATTTATTTTCAATAAATTAATTATATAAATATTGTATAAATTGTATTGTATGCCTTTTTATGTAAAAACGAATTAAAATTAATACCTTTTGTACCGACAAAGGCAACAACATAATTTTAATCAATTTCATAATGAAAATTTGGCCCGGGGGTACATTGAAATGTATATAAAAAAGGTTTGTGCTTATATGAAACAAGTAAACTAATAATTGACTTATTTTTTTCTATATTGTACGTTCTGTAAATTGAAAGGTGTCAAAAGTTCATTATTTAACAAAATGTTTATTCATTTGAATGATATAAATGATCTTTCATTAAGCGCTTCCGATCTTTAAATACAAAAGGCATATTGATGTCATTATGTATGGAATAAAACTTTGCCCAAATGCCAGCCACGGCTTCCCTGTTAAATTTTTCATAGCTCTAGCGCACAACTCAGGCTGAATTTGACCAAAGGCTTTGAAGTTCGTTAGAACTGAACTAGATCTGAACTAGAACTGAACTAGAACTGAACTAGAACTGAACTAGAACTGAACTAGAACTGAACTAGAACTGAACTAGAACTGAACTAGAACTGAACTAGAACTAGAACTGAACTAGAACTGAACTAGAACTGAACTAGAACTGAACTAGAACTGAACTAGAACTGAACTAGAACTAGAACTGAACTAGAACTGAACTAGAACTGAACTAGAACTGAACTAGAACTGAACTAGAACTGAACTAGAACTGAACTAGAACTGAACTAGAACTGAACTAGAACTGAACTAGAACTGAACTAGAACTGAACTAGAACTGAACTAGAACTGAACTAGAACTGAACTAGAACTGAACTAGAACTGAACTAGAACTGAACTAGAACTGAACTAGAACTGAACTAGAACTGAACTAGAACTGAACTAGAACTGAACTAGAACTGAACTAGAACTGAACTAGAACTGAACTAGAACTGAACTAGAACTGAACTAGAACTGAACTAGAACTGAACTAGAACTGAACTAGAACTGAACTAAAACTGAACTAGAACTGAACTAGAACTGAACTAAAACTGAACTAGAACTGAACTAGAACTGAACTAGAACTGAACTAGAACTGAACTAGAACTGAACTAGAACTGAACTAGAACTGAACTAGAACTGAACTAGAACTGAACTAGAACTGAACTAGAACTGAACTAGAACTGAACTAGAACTGAACTAGAACTGAACTAGAACTGAACTAGAACTGAACTAGAACTGAACTAGAACTGAACTAGAACTGAACTAGAACTGAACTAGAACTGAACTAGAACTGAACTAGAACTGAACTAGAACTGAACTAGAACTGAACTAGAACTGAACTAGAACTGAACTAGAACTGAACTAGAACTGAACTAGAACTGAACTAGAACTGAACTAGAACTGAACTAGAACTGAACTAGAACTGAACTAGAACTGAACTAGAACTGAACTAGAACTGAACTAGAACTGAACTAGAACTGAACTAGAACTGAACTAGAACTGAACTAGAACTGAACTAGAACTGAACTAGAACTGAACTAGAACTGAACTAGAACTGAACTAGAACTGAACTAGAACTGAACTAGAACTGAACTAGAACTGAACTAGAACTAGAACTGAACTGAACTGAACTAGAACTGAACTAGAACTGAACTAGAACTGAACTAGAACTGAACTAGAACTGAACTAGAACTGAACTAGAACTGAACTAGAACTGAACTAGAACTGAACTAGAACTGAACTAGAACTGAACTAGAACTGAACTAGAACTGAACTAGAACTGAACTAGAACTGAACTAGAACTGAACTAGAACTGAACTAGAACTGAACTAGAACTGAACTAGAACTGAACTAGAACTGAACTAGAACTGAACTAGAACTGAACTAGAACTGAACTAGAACTGAACTAGAACTGAACTAGAACTGAACTAGAACTGAACTAGAACTGAACTAGAACTGAACTAGAACTGAACTAGAACTGAACTAGAACTGAACTAGAACTGAACTAGAACTGAACTAGAACTGAACTAGAACTGAACTAGAACTGAACTAGAACTGAACTAGAACTGAACTAGAACTGAACTAGAACTGAACTAGAACTGAACTAGAACTGAACTAGAACTGAACTAGAACTGAACTAGAACTGAACTAGAACTGAACTAGAACTGAACTAGAACTGAACTAGAACTGAACTAGAACTGAACTAGAACTGAACTAGAACTGAACTAGAACTGAACTAGAACTGAACTAGAACTGAACTAGAACTGAACTAGAACTGAACTAGAACTGAACTAGAACTGAACTAGAACTGAACTAGAACTGAACTAGAACTGAACTAGAACTGAACTAGAACTGAACTAGAACTGAACTAGAACTGAACTAGAACTGAACTAGAACTGAACTAGAACTGAACTAGAACTGAACTAGAACTGAACTAGAACTGAACTAGAACTGAACTAGAACTGAACTAGAACTGAACTAGAACTGAACTAGAACTGAACTAGAACTGAACTAGAACTGAACTAGAACTGAACTAGAACTGAACTAGAACTGAACTAGAACTGAACTAGAACTGAACTAGAACTGAACTAGAACTGAACTAGAACTGAACTAGAACTGAACTAGAACTGAACTAGAACTGAACTAGAACTGAACTAGAACTGAACTAGAACTGAACTAGAACTGAACTAGAACTGAACTAGAACTGAACTAGAACTGAACTAGAACTGAACTAGAACTGAACTAGAACTGAACTAGAACTGAACTAGAACTGAACTAGAACTGAACTAGAACTGAACTAGAACTGAACTAGAACTGAACTAGAACTGAACTAGAACTGAACTAGAACTGAACTAGAACTGAACTAGAACTGAACTAGAACTGAACTAGAACTGAACTAGAACTGAACTAGAACTGAACTAGAACTGAACTAGAACTGAACTAGAACTGAACTAGAACTGAACTAGAACTGAACTAGAACTGAACTAGAACTGAACTAGAACTGAACTAGAACTGAACTAGAACTGAACTAGAACTGAACTAGAACTGAACTAGAACTGAACTAGAACTGAACTAGAACTGAACTAGAACTGAACTAGAACTGAACTAGAACTGAACTAGAACTGAACTAGAACTGAACTAGAACTGAACTAGAACTGAACTAGAACTGAACTAGAACTGAACTAGAACTGAACTAGAACTGAACTAGAACTGAACTAGAACTGAACTAGAACTGAACTAGAACTGAACTAGAACTGAACTAGAACTGAACTAGAACTGAACTAGAACTGAACTAGAACTGAACTAGAACTGAACTAGAACTGAACTAGAACTGAACTAGAACTGAACTAGAACTGAACTAGAACTGAACTAGAACTGAACTAGAACTGAACTAGAACTGAACTAGAACTGAACTAGAACTGAACTAGAACTGAACTAGAACTGAACTAGAACTGAACTAGAACTGAACTAGAACTGAACTAGAACTGAACTAGAACTGAACTAGAACTGAACTAGAACTGAACTAGAACTGAACTAGAACTGAACTAGAACTGAACTAGAACTGAACTAGAACTGAACTAGAACTGAACTAGAACTGAACTAGAACTGAACTAGAACTGAACTAGAACTGAACTAGAACTGAACTAGAACTGAACTAGAACTGAACTAGAACTGAACTAGAACTGAACTAGAACTGAACTAGAACTGAACTAGAACTGAACTAGAACTGAACTAGAACTGAACTAGAACTGAACTAGAACTGAACTAGAACTGAACTAGAACTGAACTAGAACTGAACTAGAACTGAACTAGAACTGAACTAGAACTGAACTAGAACTGAACTAGAACTGAACTAGAACTGAACTAGAACTGAACTAGAACTGAACTAGAACTGAACTAGAACTGAACTAGAACTGAACTAGAACTGAACTAGAACTGAACTAGAACTGAACTAGAACTGAAATAGAACTGAACTACAACTGAACTAGAATTGGCTTATTTGCATAGATCTGCTACATGAAAAAGTTTTATCACGCCATATCGGCGAGCAATTCGCATCACTTCCACGTGAGACGAACATAACCTCAAATCAATCGTTCAGAATGTCCATTGAGGCATAAGCTGTGCGGCACTTTGCATCGTCCTGCTGAAGCCAAAAGAAGTTTGTAAATATCGACCTATAGCGCTCGTCGTTAAGGGTGATTGCCTGGACAACGTCGTTCTCCAAACAAATGGAAGGAATCAATACCAAACTGTGGACAATCTTGGATTTCATATGGATTTGTATCGCGTAGAATATTGCCCGAACAGAACATACATTTTGATAAAACTATTTTATCAATTTGTTTGTGTTGTTAAACGCTATATACGTACATGGTTATTGGACAAAACAAACTGAATAAATGACAGCCAACTCAACAGATGTAACTTCAATAATAACAGTCCTCAGTTAGCTGCGATACATTATCTAAAGCAGTGGTTAGCATAAAGAGATCATGAAATTTGGATTATAACGACTGAGATCGAAAAATTTTTAACATACATATATGTTAATAAAAATGAATTGAAATTATTGTTACAATGTAAAAAAAAAAAATATTTTAATAGTTCTAATCACTAATCATGAAATTTTGAACCTTTTTCGAAAATCCTTCCATTATGGTTTTTATAGTGCTTTATGGCACTTTGTTTGAACAGGTTGTCCATCTCCGTTTAAAATGTACCACACTTTTGGGCAACTTTTTTGTGCTCTTCAATTCTCTTTTAACAAGAGCCCAATATCTCTTCACTGAACTCAGCTCCAGGCAGTTTGGAGGAATACAAATACCACATTATTGTTCTTGTACCACTCAAGACGTTTCTTACCATAATGACAGGGTGCCAAATCTGGCCAAAAATAAGTGGACACACTAAGAAGTCTTATGAATGGAAACATCCTATTTTGTAAACATTCATTGATGTAAATTTCGGTATTTATAGAGCCCTTTGTAACAAATGTTTGGCTTTTTTTGCCACAACTGCATATTGCTTGCCATACCAAGAACTTTTTGGTAAATTTTGTCTGCTTTTGGGTTCTAAACTTTTCTTCAATATTCCCTCGACCATCTGCTACATAAGAAAACTGACCCAGAAGCTGCGAACAATTTCCCATACGTACATTTCGTCATCCATATATATTTTGTATAAAATTTTTTGTATAAAATTTGACTTCAATTTCCGTGCTTTGTCTTTGGCCCCTAAATTTTAAGCAGAGTTCCTGTCAGGAACTTTTTGAGCATTGCATTGTTTTAAACTTTCATTGGCTTTAACTCTTCCTACCAAATAGTCCGAGTACTGACCTAACCGGGCTGCATTGGAAACAGTTTGGTAGCAGACCTTTGATTGTTTGGCGAACTTTTTGTAGGACCAAGTTGGGTTTTGCTGAAAATATTTAATAATTTTAGTACTTATTTTTTTCTGGTCACTCATTTTAATCAGATTAACAGCAAATGAACATAATTGACATTATACATAATAACTGACATGCTTTACAAAGGTAACTTGATAAAAAAAAAATCAAATAATACTTGGGTTAAAAGTATTAATGAAAAACGTGTGTTAAGAATTTTACGATCTCAGTCCTTATATAAGTAAATAGATTTAAATTATTTTTATTAAAACAAAATTAATTTTTTGTGAATAAAAAATTAAAGAAACAATAACCTAACACAGCTATAATAAAGACAGGAAGAAGAATTATTTCTTGTTTTGTTGTTTTCTGTTCTTTTCAAAACACAGAATTTGCTTCTTCAGACGAGCGACAAACTCGTAATGAACAAAGCAGTCATTATTCGTGTTCTTTCTTTATGAGTGGAAATTTAATTTTGGCTTTTATGAGAGCATTGACATAAAAATTAAGAAAATTTATATTGGGAGGTATACAGGTTTAGTGCAGAGGTTTGTAACGTGCAAAAATTTTGTCTCAACACCCGCCTTAAAGTATGTAAAATCTACCGTCCGTTCTAGTAAAACACTTAAAACGTGTAGGTCAAAGGTAACATTTTGCAATATTTGGAATTTCTAATAGGCCCAAAGTGACCTCAAACTGTACTTTTAATTACAAAAAATAAATCTACATTTAACTATTTAATATGAATAGTAACATTTTATGACTTCGATGTGCATTCCGAAATCGTTATTCGATTTGACTCAAATCTTCAGCACTTAACTTTAAGACCTACTGTCACAATATTCCACCCGGGATAATTTGAAATCTAAAAAAACAGTCTGTATGGTCGTGTTTAACCGACTATACTTTCTTACTTATTTTTATTTGATTTTTTAATATCTCCTTTATTACTGCACAAAAGATAAAAATACGAATACCACACGAAAAAGTTATTCAAATTTTCTTTTAAAACACATCTTATATAAGAAAGCATACACTTTGCTGCTGTTATTAAGCTTATCTGAAATTAAATTTGTATTTTCGTGAAAAAGATGTGGCGACAAAGAGGCTAAAACGCTATAAAGGAATACAAAAGAGTTCTTAAAAAAAAACTCTTTACCGGCATTTAAAAACATACAAATGAAACTCGTATGCCACACTCATAAAAACCAATTTTGCCTCAAGGAAGGTTTGTCAGATTATTGTCACGTTATAGAAACAATGTGTATCTTTGATATTTATGTGCATATGTATGCATATCTATATGTATACGTATGTGTAGGAGATCTATGCATATTAACCCACTAACAGGCATGATAACAACTATGTTTTGTGGCACATGTACGATTACTAACTACACTATTATTACTACTCCTGCAGCTCTCTTTGTTGTTATATCTACTGCCACATACACACTCAATAACACAAGATTAATGAACATTCATATGGAATACTATGAAACGGGAAGACGCGCATATATCCACATAGGCATGGAAACATAAAATAGAACAAATTTTAGATGCAGAAGTATGATGCACTATAGGTCTGTTGAATACAAATAATACAATACTGTAAAATAAAGTTGACATTTCGTAACTGACAAACTTGTTTCACCATTCATGGAATACTCCAAAACTCTTTTCGCACATATAATCCACCAATTGTTTCTCCATTCATGCAATACTCCAAAACTCTTTTCGCACATATAATCCACCAATTTATCAGAGCCTTCTAACAGTATTTGAATAAATAACAAAGTTAAATCGGTAATTTATGAAATAATTGGGGTATTCAAACTGTATGCTATTAGGTCATATTGTCATAATGCCCTAACATATCATGATCGTTTAAACAAATTATTGATGTGCTTCAAACAAAATAAGTGTTATTTTATGACAAAACATAGTTAAAAAAATCTTATTAGTTCAGAACATTTCTTGTTAGAAACACAACAAAAATTTGTTTATACTATCAAAATATATTAGGACAATATGACTATATGACCTAATACAGCAAAACGTTTGAATACCCCAAATATAAAAATACAATTCATTATGCAGAATTTACGAAACTTCCCCAATATTATGTATCAATATACGAACAAAATTACAACTCTTTGAAATAAAACAAGTATCCTAATTGTTATATTAAGTTGCGACGAATCTTATATATCCACCGCCAATAGAAAATGGGTTCCGTTTATTGTACATTTTCTATAAAAACATTTATCTGGTTCTCCCGATTTGGTTAATATTATATTTTCTGTTACTAGAATATCAGTGGGCAATTTCAATCTGCTATATTCATGCATTTAAATATTAACGGGAACAAAATATTGTTACGTTTTTTACCTTTTAAAAACGTGGGTTTATTTCCTTTAACTAAACCGGATACTTTTGATTGCAAATAAAAGCAGTTTTAGTAGTTTAAAATTGTAACAACTCTTTATTTATTTGAAAAGTACAACAACAACATAATTAAATAATCACTCAGTGTCTTCATACACGTTTATCAATTCGCAGAAATGCACACAAACTTTATAATGTACAAACACACATGTACAAGACAGTTGATGTTAACTCTAACACCGCCAATGATCAACTCAACTCACGACTGCCAGCTCTGCCACTATTTATACACGCACCATCTATCGGGAATCTTCTACAATGCTCTTAACAGACATACTAGTACATTCGAATTCCAGAGCCTTCGATACCATTGCCAGCAGCCCAAAAGTTTAGTGTTGCCATACTTACAAACAATGCCAATAAACGCATGCTACTGATGGACGTACCTTCAAACATGATGAATGCTGCAGGCAGTCGTTACAGACCGTTGAATTCAAATCGTCATTGCACATTCGTAGCAATATGTATAGGGGTAAGTCTGAAAATAGTTTTTCATATATTTATTTTGACCCAAGACTTCATACCGGTTCAACCAATTTTGTTAATTTTTGGCCACAATCATTTTTGATCAATAGAGTATGTTTGGGGAAATTTTCGTGCCTTCAAAATATCGACTGTCACAAGATCCAATAGTATTATTTATGCGTTCTTAAAAAAATTTTGTGCTAAAATTTTTATCAATATCCATATTCATGTGCGGTAATGTTTTTCAACTGTGGATACTAAAGGGACTTACAACTTTGACAGTTGATAGCAGCCATACTGTTAAAGCTACATCTGTCGAATTGGCTGTCATTTATTGGGCGGATACATCATTTAACATCACGTGCAAATTAAAAATAAAAACAATTTTTAGAATGGGTGTTCTGTTAGGGAAACGCCCTTCGCCGATTTTTGGATGAATGGGACAGTAGCAATCTACAAGAGATCTTAGAGTTTCCAATGCAATTGAAAAAGTCACAGTTTGGTAAGGATTTTGGGCGGCGTCAGCCGTCTATATTTCTTTGAAAACGACGTTGCCCAGGCCACCACCGTAAACGGCGAGCGCTATAGTTCGATGATTACCAACTTCTATTGGCCTTAATTGGATGATATGGACGACATGTGGTTTTAACCGCCCGGCGATATGTGTCACACATTATGCGCGAGCAATTTGAGGGCAGTGTTATCTAACGTAGAGGTGATGTGAGTTTGACACCATTTTTCTTGTGGAGTAGAGTATATGCGAATAAGTCATAAACCACAGCTGCCATCACTCAAATTCACCTTGATTTATACGCCAGACTCATGGAAAATTTTATATTTCTGATGCGCATCACCTAGCGAAACCGCAGTATACATTTGCGACGAATAACAAATTTGGTTAATATCTCACACACACTTTGTTTTATTTAGATAAATTTAATGATAGGTAGCGCTTAATAAAATACGCTTTATAACATTTTATTAATTTTTAAAGACCGATCGTCATAAAATATTGTGCCGTTACTTCGATGTATTTAACCCGCTAATGGTGACCTATATGTCTGTGAGACTGGGTGTGTTAAAATAATAGAATAACATTATTCTCCGTTATTGTTATTTTTTGAATTTTAATATTGAAGTAAAAGAGCTTTAATTGATTAAATATCGTTGTTTTATTGTCAAAGAGCATAAATTAAAAAAAAAAATTAACTATTATTGCGTGAGACCCGCCTCACTATTGATCAAAGTCAAATTTGCGTCACCATTGGCGAGTTAAACCTAATTTTTGTTGAATTTAATTTGCATGAGTTTTATGGGTATTATTACTCTCGAAAGTGGAACTTATGTGAAAACAATTGCCAATTATAGACCTAAACTGCATTAGTGTGAGTTTTGGGTTTTGTATAGGGTTTTCCAACAAGAGGTGTTGTTTTGAATCACCCGGTATTTCGGTAGCTGTCACTTTTGAAGCTTTTATTCTTTGACATTTGACGCGCTTCAACAACGCATTGAAATTATTAAAATTCACTACAAAAATGCCGAAAATCTTGCAGTCACAGTTCGCAAAACTAAAGCATTTTTGGATCGTCGTAAAGCACCTTGTCGGACCGCAATACAGAACTTGGTGGAAAAATTCGAGCTGTTGGGACAAGTTAGTGATGTGAAGAATAAAACCCGTACACATCGCTCAAGAACAACTGAGAATATTGCTGCTGTAGCCCAAAGTGTTGAAGAAACCCCAGGTTTGTCCATTCCTCGTCGTTTTGCATCAAGACTTGGGTCTTAAGGCTTATAAAGTTCAGTTAACAAAATAAATCAAGCCGGTCATGTCTTTGCTGATTGGGTCCTTGAAATGCATGAAAATGTTATCTCTTAAAGAGATTATCACAATTGGCCACCGAGATTTTGTAATTTAACACCACGTGAAAGATGGTCTACGCCAACAGTCCAACGTCGATTCAAGACCTCAAAGATAGAATTCGTGGGGCTATCGAGGACATAGGGCAGCCACTTTGCGATTTGGTTATGGAAAATTTCATGAAAAGGATATGGTTGGTAAGCGTGGTCGTGGTGGCCATTTGACTGATGTTGGTTTTCATTATCAACGGCATACCATTTATCTCAAAAAATTCCATTTTTCTTTGAATACCAAAATTTCACCTCTTGTTGGAAAACCCGTTAGTTGTAAAATATTTATTTTGTATTAATGTGCTTTCGAAATTGGTCCTTATATGGGAGCTATGATAAGTTATGGCCCGATCTCTATAAAATTCGGTACGCCGATATTTATGCTTATGAGGATTATTTGTGTCGAATTTCAACTTGAGAACTTTTTTATTTGTTTTAATTATGTTCGGAAGTGCACTTTATGTGGCGGATCCACGAAAAATATGGTATTTTACATAAAACTTATGTTTGCTCAATTTTGTACGAAAACTGATGTTCTATAGGCATTTGTGTACCATATGAAAAATTATGGACAAATTGTCCACTTATAAAAGGAATAATTTTTTATAAAGAAAAAGTTTAAAACATAAACTTTCTTGGAAGAACAAAGTTTACTTCATTTTTACTCGTTGTTATACTCTAGTATGCAAAAATGGTAAGTCAAAAATGCTAAATCATTATCTCAGTAAAATGGAACTGAATAAAACTTACTATAATTGTTAGTTGGAACGATCGAATGAAAATGTGCTGTAAATCACCAAATACTTAAGTACTAAAACTGAATTTACCAAAAAAATTAAAACCGAAGATTTTAGAGCGTTTCTCTATCTCCTGTAAAATTTGTGAAAATTAATTTAGCATGTTCACACATTAAGCTAACGATATATAAGTCATTGTTCATAAAAACACAAGTCTATGTGGATCCGATGACCGGCTATAATTTCGTACTTGTTTCGGAATTAACAAAGATTGTGCCGATTTCGTGATAAATGTCAACATCGAATCCATAATAGAGAAAGAATGACGAAGTAAGCTGATTGCTTGAGCCTTTTTTTCTTGTTGACCCCACGTGTTTTTTCTTCTCTGATCAATGTAATTTTCCATTACTTAATAGAGAAAGGAAGTGGCACATTTGTATAAAACTTAATGCGTTCAATTGAGGTTGTTCTCAAAAGGTTGCTTCCTTCACTTAACCAGTTCGCCCAGAATCATACATCTTAACTGGCTTTCTGATGGATCCGGAAATACATTATTCACTGTATTATTTAATAAAACTGATCTTATTACACAGTTGGCTTTTTTAAGTCTTTTCGGTGTTAAACAATGGGGACAGGATTTCTTATTATTTCTTATACAACTTAAAATATGTCAAAACGAGGATGAATCCAACATGCATATTTATATGTACAATTCTTCAATAGGGTTAAATCTATTTCATCGATTTTATGGCCCAATTTATAGATTCCCTTACGTTTTTGGTTCGATTATGGACCAGCTTCAGGTTGTCTCTGAAGTCCACCTTTAGAAGTTTAAGTTGAATTGACTGCTACTACGAACGTTTTGCAAAACATTGTGAAAGAAATTGCCAATATAAGATTAACCTGCCCTACTGTGCAATGCTTTTTGACTTTCGTTTTTAAAATTAGCCCCCCAGAAATTGATTTGGAATTTTAAAAGTGAATCATAAGGCATCATTATACCCCAACTAATTTGGTTGTGGCAATGATACTAGAATGAAAGCAGTTCTGTAATAATAAAACACTGATTTGTAAGAAACGTTCATTAATGTAACTTCACATTTTTACTAACTAGGATGTAATACAAAAAAGTTCGGGGTATTCTTCTAATGTTTAAGTTATGTACTGTACCTTAAGTAATGAAATGATTGATCATATTAAAGCGTTTAAATAATTATTGATAGAACAACTACTTACATAGGCTAACATTTTTTGGAAATTTTTATTTTGAATTATATGATAACATGGTGTTGGTATTAAAAATTTGTGTTTAAATCGTTAAAAAACATAGCAGTCGTGTGGTAAATTTTAAAGTAATTTAAATAATTATGATTTTAAATTTTCTTTACACAATGCACTTCTTATCACAAAACACAATGGAACGTGATATAGCACACCCACATGTGTTTAAGAGGAGTGATGGTTTTTTGTTTGATTATTATATATAAAAATCTAAGATAACCCTCTAAGTATACCATGTGTACATAATAGAGCATAAAAAGAAAAACACATAATTTAAATATTATTGGATAAGAGAAACATTCATTGCAGTAAAACATCAGCAGGGTGCAAAGCTAGCACAAACATCCCCTTTTCAAATGGGGAGGAAAATAGAAAATTTACGATAATCGAAGCGTTCGTTTTGCTCACCAAAGCTTATGGTGAATGTGTTTCATCGGTTTCAACGTGCCAGAGATGATTTGTGCGGTTTAAAGGTGGTGATTTTGACACGAAAGGCAAAAATCGCCCAGGCCAGCCAAAAAAGTTTGAATACCATGAATTTGAGGCATTACTCCATGAAGATTGTTGTGAAACTCAACAAGAGCTTGTAAAATCATTGGGAACTACTCAAACAGCAATTTAAAAACGCGTGCAAGCAACAGAATTCATCCAAAAGCAGGGAAATTGGTTAACATACGAATTAAAGCCGAGAGACCTTGAAAGACGATTTTATATGTCCGAAGTGATGCTTGAATGCTATAAAAGAAAATAATGTTTTTTCCAACAAGATGTGTTATTTTGGTATTCAAAGAAAAATTGCATTTTTTGAGATAAATGATCGGATGTTTATTTCATAATAAAGAGGAAGGTGTGCCGTTAATAATGAAAAATCACGTCAGCCAAATGGCCACCACGACCACGCTTACAGGATCATATACTTTTAATTAAATTTTCCATAACCAAATCTCAAAGTGGCTGCCCTATGTCCTCGATAGCCTCACGAATTCTATCTTTGAGGTCTTGAATCGACGCTGGGCTGTTGGCGTGGACCATATCTTTCACGTGGCCCCAAAGGATGAAGTCGCAAGTTGTTAAAGATCTCGGTGGCCAATTGTGATCACCACTTCGAGAGATAACACGGTCCGGAAACTTTTCCCGTAAAAGAGTAATGGTTTCATTGCTTGTGTGGCACGTAGCGCCGTCTTATTGAAAGTAAACGTTGTCCAGATGAGTTTCATCCAAAATACGGTGTAATGACGTTTGTGGAATGCCCCATTCCAAAGAAGGACGAGGAATGAACAAACCTGGGTTTTCGTCAACACTTTGGGCTACAGCAGCAATATTTTCAGTTGTTCTTAAGCGACGTGCACGGGTTTTTTTCTTCACATCACTAACTTGTCCCAACAGCTCGAAGTGTTCCACCAATTTCTGTATTGCGGTCCGACAATGTGCTTCACGACGACCCAAAAATGCTTTAGTTTTGCGAACTGTGACTGCAAGATTTTTGCCTTTTTTGTAGTGAATTTTAATAATTTCAATGCGTTGTTGAAGCATGTACCTTCCATTTTTAGAAATGGCGGAGTTTCTACTTATCAAATGTCAAAGAATAAATCCTTCAAAAGTGAAAAAGTCCCGCATTTTAAAATTATACATCCATAAAACAAACAGATAGTTGGTTTACTAAAGATCAATAAAATCAAAACATTAAACATTGCCCCGCCTTTAAGTTTTCTTATATCGCCTTTTTCATATACCCAATATGAAACAGAAATTATATTCTAGTTTCCCCTTGAGGTAATGTTATTGCTGGTACTGATGCTTGTGGTGATAACATTTGTTATTTTTGTTTTCTATGTGGCTCATGTGCTAACATTCTTTTTATACTCTTCACCTTGGGTATATATAAGTTTGTCATTCCGTTTGCAATTTCTACAGGTTACATTTGCGAAACCATTAAGTAAATATACCTTGAATCGTTATAGATAGCGGGGTCAATATAGCCAGGAACGTCTGTCTGTTGAACTTTCCGAAGCCCCAAATAACTTTCATAGATTATTAATACATCAATATATCCCCTAAAGTCCCGTTTCAGTTGCTATTTAAAATTGAGAAAATTCGCAAAAAAATGTCTCGATTTTTCACCAAACATTTTCTTCCGAAAATTTTTTAACCAACATTTTTATTCACCAAAAATTTATTTCCACAAATTTTATGTTGTTACCGACATTTCTTTTCATTAAAAATATTTGATCACTCAAATATTTTCCACCAAAAACAGTTTTTAATATTTATCTTAATATAAACTTTGGTGAACGGTATATAAGATTCTGCAATGCTGAACTCTTACTTATTTACTCACATACATTTATTTTTTTTGCCTGCTGGCCAAATATTGTGCGTTTTGTTCTCCATTTCAATATTATGTCAGTTGTTTATTCAAATATATATACAAGCAAATGTTTATAGCACTAATACGTAACACATACAACAAATAAGGAACAAAAAAAAAAAAAAAAAGGAAAACAAATTTTAATATTTGGATTAAAACACGTTTCTTCTACTATAGCCTAAGGTCTTATAATATTCTTTAAGGTAAACACACTTGCAGTCATAAATATAAATGATTTGGTTTTGGCTTTGTCTTAAGTTTACTATAGCAATATGAAAATTGTTCTTAGTTACTTGTATATGATATCAAAAGGACCGCAAAGATATTGATTTTGTTTTTTTTTAATAAATAAAAATAAATAATGAAATATTTGTGTAATTTGTAAATGAGTTTTAAATTAAGAATCTTTTGAATCTTAGCTTATATAATTTTTTACATTTCTTATAATTGTTATTTTAATTTTAGAGTAAATGGTCGATATGTCTCATGCTTTCAAAATAAAAATCTTTTTATATATAAACATCTTTAATTCTAGCTTGAAGTCTTGCTAATACCTTTGTTGATAAATTTATCTCCGACAATAATTTTCGAAAAATTTTCTTGATTCCTACACAGAGAAAACAGATTCGTAATAGCAACCGAATTTGTTGAAAATCGAATGATTCTTCCTTAGTAACCGAATTTTATAGTTGTGGCTACAAAATTTTAGAAGGGGTAACAAAAGTATGGTTGCTTCAACTGATATTATATTTTATCAACTGACTTTCTGTTGATAGAACCGACAAATGTGTGCTACCGAATCATTCGATTGGCAACAAATTCGGTTGCATTTCGAATCCGTTTTGCCTGTGTATGGATTTGAAAATAGTTTTGTTTTAAATTCCCGCAGTATTATTTCTGCTTATATAAAATATATTCATTGTGATTTATTGCCAATCGAATATCCACCGATACTAGCAACAGAAATTCAGTTGGTATGGTGTAATTACGATTGATATAAATAACGCTAAGAATTACGATTTAAATAAAACTAAAGTTTTTCAGCCACAACAGAATAAGCGGTCATTTAGGCAGAATAATATTACAGTTGAATTCGTCATCTCCAATTTTAACGAAATTTACCACAGTTATTATGCATTGAAATTTGCTTACTCAAAACATAAATTTTTTTTCTCGAGACCCTTTCCGGTCCCAAAATATGACGTCTTGAAAAAAAGGTAAAAATTTCATGAGTATTAAATCACTAAAATGATATGAATAAATCTATTTCTTTCAAAATTCCAAAGGTAAATTACCGAGATATTTTGATGACTTTTTAGAAATTTTTAAGGCGAAAGTACACACTTTTATTTTAGGAGCTACGCACTCAAATAAAGTATAAATCTTATTTTTATACGCACCTCCTAATATTTAACAAGATGATAGTTAACCATACTCTCCATAATATAGGAAAGTGCAGAACAAATTTGTTATTGGGAGATCATTTTCAGGGTTGTTAGTCTATCCCTTTTTATAAATTGGCGTTACATTAGCGGGCACGGTATAAGGTCCTAAAAAGTTTAACTAATAGACGAGCTAGCGTCGAAGAACAGTGTTTCAAGACCAGTGCTGGTATACCAACAGTCCCAGGAGCCCTCCCATAAACGAGTAAGAATTCAGGAACTAGCATTATCCTTTATTTTTTAAAGAATGGACAAAAGCTTTAACTGCCACGGGGAGCAGTAACAACTCTGGCGCGGAGGCGCTGCTCGTGTAAAGATGTTTCACATCTCAACACTTTGGCACAAGAAGATCTTTCCCTTCTGCGCAGCGAATTAGTTTCGGCATTATTGTTATAACGCCAGATTCTGAATGCTTCCTCTGTGGATCTGTTTGCGATTAAACCAGAATTTTTCTGCAGTTTTAATCGAATTACTAAGAGGTGCAAAAACATCTTGTCAGGGTGTAAATATTTTTGAAAGAATATCAAGCACTATTATATATGACAATACGAGTAATAAATGTAGACAACTACCATTCCTTCTTTATCTCTCTGGCTTAAATTCCAATTATAGAACCCTATTTCTATTTCTGGCTTAATTATTAAATCTTGGTTGCGCTGCTTATCGTAAAAACTCTCTATCTCTCTAAACAAATCACTTCTTCCAATTCAAATTCATTAAAAAAACCTTATTTGCATTTTATTTATGTATATGTTACTTAAATTACACAGAAAAAAATGGTAACAGGTACTAAGTAATTAAAAAAAATTGTTTGAAATGTGATTTAAATTTTCAATTATAATTTTATTTAATATGTTCTTTTTAATACTCATATCAACAATTTATTTTAGATATTTATTAACAATTTCAGTTGTTACAATTCAATGGGAATATTATATTGAAAGTAATAAAAAAAATGTGTCAAAAAAAATTAAAATTAATGAAAAATATACACATTTTTTGGTTCATAAAAAATATGTTTTCTTTTATAAATTATGAAGAAATTGGAGTTTCTGCATGGTAAGTTGAATATGAAACTTTAATCTATCGCTGTAGACCAGTCATGGGCAAACACATACCACCATGTGTATATTTGTGTGCGTTAAGCAGCAGAGAGATGACATTTTGCTAGGTGTAATAAAAGAGAAAAAATCATAAGCATAAAAAAATCCGCAACGTGATCTTGCTTCTACAAAAGCTGAACAGCAACTGATTTGATTTTGATCTCTGAGATCGTAACAAAGCAACAAACAAGTGGTCATTTTAGTAAAACACAGACACACTAATACACACAAGCTTATAGTGTAGGTGTGTCAACAAAGCGTCAGCAGAATTTCTTGGCCTATGCACGCGTGCATTAGAATTTCAGTTTTGCTCGTGACTGTTTTATATACAAAACTTTTGTTCAATAGGATTTCAAGTGAACTCTATTCGTCATCAAATGCGTCGAGTGTAAAAGAACCTCATTCAAGAAAAATACTGGAGGAACAATCTCTATAACCGTTCGTAGAGGGTTACAATTGTTACAATTTTACTATTGACTGTTAACAAATTTGTTGTTTAATTTCACAAACTCGTTGCTAAAACTTATTTTTGAGAGTTAACAATTTTAAGTAACAAACAAATTTTTTGTATCTACAAAATCGGTTGTTGGTGCCTTTTTAATTAAAAAAATAATTGTATTGACGAATATGGTAATTTATATGACAATTGATTTGTCGTAATTTTTTTCTGTGTTAATAAACAATAATTCAAAATACTCAAATGCGATCAGGAACATTTGCACTTGTCACTCTGAGTAACTCTGTTCCTCTTTAATACTGGTTCCTGTCTCCATTCATCGTAAACCCAACCCATTAACTAATCTATTGTCTCGTCCTGTCCTTTTCCCCTGTCAAACACTGTATTCTGTCCCCTTTCTACATAGATCTTTCATTTAGTTTAATAACATTAATTTTTGGATATTTAATGTTAAATTAAGTTCTTATTTTCGATAATTCTTGTTTTAATTAGTCGGGAAAAACATTAAACCATTTTCCTAACATTAAAGTTACGCAAAGAGGGACAACTTTATCCAGATTTGCAAATCAATATTAAACGTTTTTAAATATAAAGAAAAAAAGAAATAGGGCATTAAACATAAAATAGCACCCCGGACGATCGAAACGCCTTTGGAGTCATATACTATGATTTAGTTGTCAGGCAACTAAAAACAGAATTAAATTTAGAATTTAGCGAAATGATTATGAAGAGAAGACTTCTAGATGGAAAAATTGTTGCGATTTACTTTTATCGTATTGATTTTTTTGAAATTATAGTGGGCAAAGTAGTTAAATTGAATTCCCAATAGTTCAAAAGTAGTGTGTACTAGAAACCCTTATTTATTACATTACATTTTTATCTATCATGCGATAATTTGTATCTCAATGTATGTTATGTAGATATATATGTATGTAGGTCTATGTAATGGTCAAGTATTTTTTTTTTTTGGGTAAAGAGGTGAATTACAAAGGAATGTGAGTCCCGTTTGATTTTTTTTACTTGTACCCAAATTTCATCATCTACTTTTGCCTTAAACAAAGTAATATAATTTTAAATTGAGCAGTCAATATTAAAACGTGATTGAAATCGGTAGTCCAGAATTTTTTTTAATTTAATACAAAATACTTTAAAAAAAAAAAATCTGGAAGGAAAATTAACAAAAGGCTGATTATTCTAAGAGTCTGCAGAATATTCAGTTTGAAGCGGACTGATTTCCTCTATAGTTTCAATTATTAAGAGAAGAAACGAGAAAAATCATACCAGCGTGATTCAAAATAGGGGCTGGATTTTATAACCAGATTCGTCTTCCCCATTAAATTGGAACCAAAATTAAGAACCACGTGATTCCTGGTCCGTAGTTGGAAAAACCTGGCCTAAAACTATTAATCCTCAATTATTGCGTAATTCCAAGATAACCTTAAACCTATTACTTATATAACCAATGCGTGCTGAAACTTATTACGTAATCTAAAATTATTATCTAAACTTAAAACCAATTTTTCTTAAAACTACAGAATTAATAAATTCTTACTAAAAACCACACCTTTCTAATTTTGAATTAATTAAAGGAGAAAGCTATATTTTCTGTTATCCAAATTTAAATTTAGTTACCTAAAATAATTCTTAAAACGTATGTAACAAATTTTGAATTGTGGTAACAAATCAAAAGTAGAATGTTGATAAACTTCTAGCCAAATGAGTTTTTTTTTTTTGAATTAAAATATACCAAGTTTATGTAAACTGAAAACCTCAGAACATTTCTCAGATCACTCAAAACTAATTACATACAAATCACTCAAAACTAATTACAAATGTTAACATTATAAAATAAAATATTAAATGTAGATATACACTCATGTTGTTTATGTTTATTCAAATAATTATAAATACGTATGTTAATATAAGTATGTAAGTATATCATAAATTATGTTAAATCATGATGCAATTATGCTCACACCAGTAGCACAACATAACCAATATATCTCATGCCATATGATAACATAATTTATGTCTTACAATTATGTCAGATATAATAGTTACGAGTACTAATGTAGTTAGCAACATTGATAATATATCGATAACCAATATAATTATCAAGTAATCACATATATGAGATATCTAAGCATAAACGAAGTGTAAAGCTTGATTCAATCTTCCACTCGGCCTTTTTTATTGAAATTTCTAAGAGTTAAGTTAATTTACGGAAAATAAAGAACTTAATAAAAGAAAATTTTAAGTACAGTGGTGGCCATGAGGTTAGCACACTTCATACTTGCTGTTTTCTAAAGTAAATTATTTCATTTCATTGCAATTATAAACTAAAGTTTTTGGTAATTAGTGTTGTTTATGGTGTGATCAATAAGTCCCGTTACTTTTTTTTTGCATTCCATCGCTATTCTCTTTCAAATTTGGATTTTAGTGCAGTAATATGTAAAATAAGCTGGACACAATTTTAGCACATATAAGTATAATTAAATTTTTTAAAAGTTTTTTGAGGGTATAAATATTAATTGGTAAGTTTAGGTATTATTTAATCAATGAGGAAGACAAACTGACTTAATAAACATTATTTAGATATGGCTAAAAAAAAGTGGTGTACAGAGGAACAACGAAAGATTATTCAACAAATGAACTCGAGAGGAACAAGTATAAGTGAGATTGCTTATACTTTGGAATGCTCCAGGAAGATGGTTTGTAATGCATTAAGACATATTCAGAAATATAAAACATCTAAAAATGTTACACAGGCTCCTCGACCCAGAAAAACTTCACGTAAAGAGGACTCTTTAATATACAGAGCCTCTGTCGAAGATCCTTTTAAGAGCTCCACCGTAATCCAGAGAGAAATTTCAGGAAAATATGGTATCAACGTGTCCAGCAGAACGATAAGAAGGAGACTTAATGAAAAAAATTTACGTGGATGCATTTCTCAGCATAAGCCACATGTTTCAAAAAAGAATATACAAGCTCGGTTGTCCTTTGCTCGTGAGCATTTGGAAAAGCCGTTAATTTTTTGGAAAAATGTCCTTTGGAGTGATGAATCTAAATTTTGTAGATTCGGATCGGATGGTAAGAGGTATGTATGGCGTCCTCCGAACATGCAACATAATCCAAAGTACACCAGTAAAACAATAAAACACGGTGGGGGTAATGTGATGGTGTGGGCAGCATTTTCTGGGTATGGTGTTGGTCCTATAAAAAAGATTGATACTCGTATGGACCAGTATGTATACCAGAATATACTTCTAAATACAATGATACCTTATGCAGAGGACAACATGCCACTTAGGTGGCGATTTATGCAAGATAATGATCCAAAACACACCTCACGCTTAGTGAGGTGTTGCTTGGAATCGAACAATATCGACATGTTAAAATGGCCAGCCCAATCTCCGGATCTCAATCCTATTGAGAACCTTTGGAATGATGTGGAGCAGCATGTAATGAGAGAAAAGCCTAAAAATTTGGCCGATTTATGGAAAGAAGTAGAAAAAGCTTGGAATGATATTTCAGTGGATCGCTGTATGGGCCTTGTAGAAAGTATGCCAAGGAGACTAGCAGCTGTGATCAAAAATAAAGGGTATCCAACTAAGTACTAAGTTTTTAGTGAAATAAGTTTTTTTGTTTTGTTACTTTTTTAATATGAATAAAATTTTTTATTTTGTGCTAAAATACTGTCCAGTGTTTTTTTGAGGTTATTCTATTCTGGATAGAAAAACGCAAAATATATATAAAGGAATAATGCTGGACATGATGGGACGTGATCTTAGAAGGACAAGTAACACGCATGCAAAAGATATCATAAAAAAATTAAGAAATATAGGAAATATTTGCGTTTAAAAATAGCAAGTAGCTAGTGTGCTAACCTCATGGCCACCACTGTATATTAAGATTTATATACCTATGTATATAAAATTAATAAAATTTGAAATAGTTTCATAAAAATATTCAGAAATACCGATATATCTAGTGTTTTTTATCGAATGTGTAAAACCCAAATTAATTTTGGTAAGATTTTGAATAAAATACTATTTAAAATATTTTAAATAATATAAAACTATTTGTAGGGTTTTTATAACATTATAATAATTAATACTGGAGATGTTTTAATGTGGTCTTAATTACTTGAGTAATTATTTTTGAAGAAATCATCAATTTATCATTTTACTTGAGCATCGTCCAAAGTTCAACATTATGCAAATGCACGTTTTCTGATTGCATTTACAATAAATCTTCTCCTAATGTTTGCCTCTAATACTCAACCATATACATCATCATTACAATAAAATCAGCATCATCGTAAAATTCGTCCAAATATTGCTCCCATATTAATTACAGAACTCCAAACTTTTATATACAAGGCCGTAAAATTATTAAAATAAGTTATCGATTGCCAGCATGAAATTTTGTCATAACCTCAACAAACATTAATTCTACATAATTGTAATGCAATCTTCATTATGACGTTAAATCATATTAATCAACAACAAAATTCATCACATCATCTGTATAACTTATAAAATGAATGATCTTCAGAAGATTTAAATGTGCTCAATTTTAGCCCACAATTGTATTATTTTATTTTATGACTTAAGACGTACCAAAAAGAAGAACACAAAAATCCCAAATTATTGCGTGACGTCATCGATTTATTACAAAGCAAATCAATCGCTAAGAGCATTTAAAATAAAAGAAACACTAACAGTAAGCTTTGTAATGTATATTATATATGTAAGTAAGTTAACATTAAGATTTTTTAATTAACCTGAAGAGAGTTTCTCTTAAACTTTGTTTTATAATTTTTCTACTTTACATCTGTAAAGAATAATGTTCATTTAACATTAACATTTAATATTATTTTCTATCAAATGAACAACTAAGATATTTAATATATTAATGTTAATGAATCAAACATTAGTATTTTATATATATATATATTGTTAATGTAAATTATATTGCACATACCTATAACTATAATGTTAATTTAATTATTAATTTATAAGTTTTGGCATGTTAAATATATTTTGTATATTATATCTACAGATTTAAATAATATTTTTGCTAATACAAATTTCTCTGAGTTACAGTATACTGGATATTTTGAGCTCAAACTATCAGCCGAGTAACAGAAAAAGGGTATTTAAAAGGGTAACATTTTACATCATCATCACCAATGAAACACAAAAATCGTAAGTTATAATATACAAAACTAAATAACATGCGTTCGTTTAACATTTAATCGTTTAAAATTTAATAATTTTACTAACAAATTTTATATTATTTTATTATTATATTATATCAATACATTTCATAATAATTAGTTGAAATAAGATATATATTATAAGTCTGATAGAAATATCTTGCTTTATATAAAATGAATTTATTATATTAATAAACAGATTTGAATTGACAAATATGAAAAGTTTTGAGTAAAGATAATTTGATTGGGAATGCTGAGAATTGATTATATAATACGGATGATTTTGTAGGCTGTAGTTACAGTTTTTTTTTAGGGTAGATACTGAACATTATTTTAGGAACACTAGGGGTATCTTAGAATGAGGGTGGGTCAATTATTCAATAGTGTTCAATGTGATAAGAACATCTATCACTTTTCTATACAGATTTTACAAAAATACCATATTTAGTATTCACTCAATAGCCAGGGTTTGTTGTTAAATTTACATTTCTTTTAAAGTCAAGTCTTGGAAAGATTAATTTTCTTAATTTGTTTGTGTAGTGTGTAAAGGTCAGGTGTACTCAAGAACCCTCCCCAATCCGGCGAGCTAAGCCTATTCTAGCTTTCCAAGCACCGAGTACATTTGCCATAAAACTCATTAATTTGAATACACTAAAAAAAAAAAAAAAAAAAAAAAAAAAATTTGCTACATAAATAGAATGGCGCCCAACGAGTTCGGCTTAAATGTCGTTTTCGATTTTATTTTCAATTTCTACGTAAATTTGTCTCGAACTGATTATTTTCTTGTCAGCTTCGATTTGCAATTTACTATTCCATTTTTCATTTTTTTTACTTATGCACAAGACATATGTGGTAACATTACCTATATTGCTGTGATAAGTCATTTCACCATTATTTGTCAGTTTTTTTTAAAGTAAGTCTTTCAATATTTGGTTGAAATCGAATATTGTTTTTGCTATTTTTTTAACTGATATGATTTTTTATGATTCCACTTAGTTTCAATAGTTTGTTTTATATTGTTATGTAAGTCATGGATTAATCTATTCAAATAGATAATCTCATTTGCGACACAATAATATAATCAATTAGTTTACCAGATAATTGGAGGGGGTATTTTGTAAAATATTTGTATAAATTTTTATCCGTATTTAAAATTTCAATTCAGCATTCCCATAGATTTTGAGATACGTTTTTGAAACAATAGTTTTTTTTAAATTTTCTATAAAGTTTTTTTTTGAGTAATGTCAAAGAGAAAAGGGAAGTCGAAAGATAGAGAAGAACCAACTAGTGATAGCCAAATTGATTACACGTTTGACGAAAATTCCGAAAATCCATTTATTCCTCGACCGAGGATAAGCGAAAGCCCAATTTTAACAAGATCTAAAGCTCGAATTCTTAATTTATCTGTTGAAAACTCAGACAGCCCATTTGTGTCAAGGCCTAAAATTGTAAAAAGTCCAATAGCTTCACAGGCTAGAAATAATTTACCGTCTTCCTTACAACCGGCAGAATCAGCTGTAGACATGGGCAATGAAAACGAAAGTAGTAGTTTGCCAAGTGGTTCACAACAAGTCCCAACTGGTAGCGTTAACGTAAACGATTTAAGTATTTTAACTTCAAGGTTAGAACGTGTCCTCACGTTAAATCATAATGCATTTATGGGTGAGATTTCCAATTTAAGACAGTCTCTAGTAGAAGGTTTTAACCGAAACTCAAATACTTATAACCCACCACAGGCAAATCAAAACAATTCAGGCATCAATACTAACAACGGCCATAATAACTCTTTTCATAATCAAAGTATGAATTCAGATGCGGGCAGAAGTACATCTTCTAATGATTATGTTCGACTAGACAAATGGAACATATTTTACGATGGTTCAGATGATGTTAACGATTTTCTCTTTAAAGTTGACACTCTCAAAAATAGATATAATTGCTCAGACAAATATATAAGTTCCAATTTTCATACTATTTTAAAAGGCAAAGCCGACACTTGGTTTTGGTCATTTTTGAAACAGCACCCTAACTCAAAGTACGACGAAATCAAATTTGCATTAACAAAACAGTTTGGAAAGATAGAAAATGACTGTGACAAAATCGTCAGAATGATTGAACGTCGACAAATGCCAAAGGAATCTTTTGACGACTACTTTTCGGAAATGATCGCAATGAACAATCGTCTTTCCCAGCCGATGAATGAGAGTAAAATGATAGAGTTGATCAAAAATAATCTTAAGGAATCTTTAGGTTCACTTTTGTTTGCCACGGAATTATTCAGCTTAGATCATTTGAGAGATTCTGCTAGAAAAGCCGAAACGTATGTTATAAGACAACAGTATATTCGATTTCAGAAGAAACATGTTGCAGAATTAGAAGCCAATGAAAACGTAAGGGAATTAGATGACGAGGAAGAGGAAATAGCTGCATTTAGGTACCAGGGCAACCAAAATAGGGAGCGAAAGGAATTGGACACACGCCATTATAAATGTTGGAATTGTGACCAAATTGGCCACTCTTTCTACGATTGTCCGTCCGAAACACGTACTCTATTCTGCTTCAGATGTGGCGAGAAAAATATTACTACTCCACAGTGCAAAAAGCACTCGAAAAACAGAAACTCGAACGAGTAGAAGAGGGTTCCTCGTTCTCTCACAAAAATCCCTCAGATCTAAATTCTTATACACCAGTTGATGACATAGGAAATGAAAAGGCTAAAGATAATGAAAAACCAGTTGATGACATAGGAAATGAAAAGGCTAAAGATAATGAAAAAATTAAAATTTTGACTAGGCATAGTGACAATAATGACCACAATAACAAAATTCCGAGCATTTTTGAACCAAATGAAACTTTTCATCAGAGAAAATTAAAATATGAGCAGGCAAGAGAACGCATTTTTAATGAAAATTTAATTCCAAAAAGGGTGATGAAATGTAGAGAAAGATATAGGAAGAGGAAAAAGTTTGCAAGAATAGTCGAATCTACAGTTATAGATGAATTGAAAGATACGAGGCCATACGCAAAAGTTAGTTTGGCTTCTCTAGAACTTTTCGGGTTACTTGATTCCGGGGCCTCGATCAGTGTTCTGGGAAAAGACTGCTTGGAGTTTTTAGCCAGGATCCAATTAGAATATACACCAACTTTTACCTCACTGAAAACTGCGGACGGCGGAAAACAGAGTGTTATTGGGTTTGTAGATATATCAACGACTTACAACAATGTTACGAAAAATATACTTTTTTACTTATGTCCTAATTTAAAACAATCTCTCTACTTAGGGATAAACTTTTGGAAAAGTTTTAATATTGCACCTCAATTGTTTGTTTCTGAAATTTCTTTAGACAGTGAAGCATTTTCTTCTGACATTAAAACCAATATTCATAATCTTTCAGACATAGATCTTTTTGAACTTGAAAGTGTAGTGGAAGAATTTCCATCATTTAGTAAGCTTGGCTTAGGCCGCACTTCATTAGAAACTCACTCAATTGATACTGGCGATTCGTTACCTTTCAAGATAAAGCATTATCCCTTATCTCCACCACGACAGGCAGAAGCTTATACCGAACTGGACCGTATGTTACAATTAGGAGTTATCGAAGAAAGCAACAGTCCATACTGTAGCCCCATTGTATTGGTTAGAAAACCGGGTAAGATTCGACTTTGTCTCGATTCTCGAAAATTAAATACTCTAACAAAAAAAGACGCGTATCCTTTACCACATATCAATGGTCTTTTGAGTCGTTTACAGGATACTCACTATATTACAGGTATTGACCTAAAAGACGCCTTTTGGCAAATACCTTTAGATGAGTCTTCCAAAGAAAAAACGGCATTCGCAGTACCTGGTCGGCCACTGTATCACTTTACAGTTATGCCTTTCGGGCTGTGTAACGCCGCACAAAGAATGAGTCGTTTAATGGACAAGACTATTCCCAGTCGACTCCGTGAAAACGTCTTCATTTATCTTGATGATTTGTTAGTTTGTACAAAAGATTTCAAAACACACATTGATATTTTACGAGAGGTGGCAAAATGTTTAAAAAGCGCGAATTTGACAATAAATGTCGGGAAAAGTCGTTTCTGCCAAAAAGAAATAAAATACCTCGGGTATATCGTAGGGCAAGGTTGCTTACGGACAGACAAGGCAAAGGTAGCTGCAATAATGGATTTTCCATTACCAAAAAGCGCCAGACAGATACGTAGGTACATTGGGATGACTGGGTGGTATCGTCAGTTTATACCCAACTTTGCTGATTTGGCAGCACCACTTACTGACTGTTTAAAAAAAGGAACAGAATTTCGACTAACACCAGAAGCGGAAATTTCATTTGGCAAGTTAAAGGAAGCTTTAACATCCGCTCCAGTGCTCGTACAGCCTGATTTCGGACGACCATTTAGTATCCAGTGCGACGCGTCGCGTGTAGGTGTAGGTGGTGTACTCACACAGACAGATGAGGAAGACAGAGAACACCCAGTGGCGTACGTGTCACAAAAATTGAATAAAAACCAGAAAAATTACACAGTTACGGAACTGGAGTGCCTCGCCGCGATTGTGTGCCTTAAAAGATTTCGTCCCTATGTGGAAGGCCTCCCATTCAAAATAGTGACCGATCATTCCAGTCTCCGCTGGTTGATGTCTCAGAAAGACTTATCCGGTCGACTTGGCCGTTGGAGTTTAAAGCTCCAAAGTTTCGATTTTGAAGTTGAGTATAGGAAAGGGTCAGCAAACGTGGTACCTGATACCCTGTCTAGATTAGACGTCGATGAAATTTCATTGCCATCATTTCCAACTGAAATTGACCTCAGTTCACCATTTTTTAAATCTGACGAATATATAAAGTTAATTACGCAACTTTCTGAAAGTCCTGCTAGTTTTCCCGATACTGTAGTATCTGAAGGTTTTATTTACCAAAGGGTTAAGTTTCGAAAGGGTGAATATGTCGAAGAAATGTCATTGTGGAGATTGTGGTTGCCTAAAGAGCTTTGCGAGCAGGTTATTGCATTAAACCATATTTTATTGTCGTGTCATGGTGGTTTCGCAAAAACACTAAACAGAGTCAGGGAAAAATACTTCTGGCCAAAAATGTCACTTGACATAAAAATATTTGTTTCCAATTGCGAAGTTTGTAAACTTGTAAAACCTGCAAACCAAATCCTTAGACCACCTATGGGTAGACAAATTGTCACTGAACGTCCATTTCAGAGGATTTATATGGATTTGTTAGGACCTTATCCTAGAACCAAGATGGGTAACTCAACAGTTTTCGTAGCTATTGACCATTTTTCAAAATATATTTTCTTGAAACCACTTAAAAAAGCTACAAGTTCTGCTATAATAAAATTTTTAGAGGAAACAGTTTTCCATCAATTTGGTGTCCCACAATTTATCCACTCGGACAATGGGAAGCAGTTCGTATCATCACAAATGTCCGATTTTTTAAAAGTTTATGGGGTGACTCATATAAAAACTGCTTTCTACTCCCCACAAGCGAATGTTTCCGAAAGAACAAATCGCGAATTCTTAGTAAAACTTCGTGTATTATTAAAAGATAAACAAGATCGATGGGACATGCATGTGTCTAAAATAGCTAGTATATTAAGAAGCGATTACCATGACGCAATCAAGAGTTCGCCATATTTTTGTGTCTTCGGCTATAATATGGTAACTCACGGATCTGCCTATGAGATTCTTCAAAAATTAAATAGCTTAAATGAGCCACAATGCAATTTCATACCAAATGACTGCAGAATGTCCAATTTACACGCAAAAGTGAAAGAAAATTTACTCATAGCTCATGAAAAAGCAACGAAAAGATACAACCTAAGATCTAGAGATATTAATTATAAGCCTGGTCAGGAAGTTTTGCGAAAAAGCTTTCAGCAATCTGACATGAAAAAGGGCGTTAATGCGAAATTATTGCCACCCTATGTTAAATGCAAAGTTAGAAAGAAAGTCGGTACATCTTATTATGAGCTTGAGACTACTACAGGCAAATATATTGGCATGTATCATGCAAAGGATCTTAAGCCTCTAAATTAGTTTAACGATATAGATTAATAATTGCCCGGCTAATACTATAATCAGGGTGTGGTCGTGCCCCACGAAAACCTTTCAAAATTAGTTTTTCCTTATTTTCGTCCTATGTATACTAGTACTACAAAGAAGGTTTTGTAACAAATTTTGAATTGTGGTAACAAATCAAAAGTAGAATGTTGATAAACTTCTAGCCAAATGAGTTTTTTTTTTTTGAATTAAAATATACCAAGTTTATGTAAACTGAAAACCTCAGAACATTTCTCAGATCACTCAAAACTAATTACATACAAATCACTCAAAACTAATTACAAATGTTAACATTATAAAATAAAATATTAAATGTAGATATACACTCATGTTGTTTATGTTTATTCAAATAATTATAAACACGTATGTTAATATAAGTATGTAAGTATATCATAAATTATGTTAAATCATGATGCAATTATGCTCACACCAGTAGCACAACATAACCAATATATCTCATGCCATATGATAACATAATTTATGTCTTACAATTATGTCAGATATAATAGTTACGAGTACTAATGTAGTTAGCAACATTGATAATATATCGATAACCAATATAATTATCAAGTAATCACATATATGAGATATCTAAGCATAAACGAAGTGTAAAGCTTGATTCAATCTTCCACTCGGCCTTTTTTATTGAAATTTCTAAGAGTTAAGTTAATTTACGGAAAATAAAGAACTTAATAAAAGAAAATTTTAAGTATATTAAGATTTATATACCTATGTATATAAAATTAATAAAATTTGAAATAGTTTCATAAAAATATTCAGAAATACCGATATATCTAGTGTTTTTTATCGAATGTGTAAAACCCAAATTAATTTTGGTAAGATTTTGAATAAAATACTATTTAAAATATTTTAAATAATATAAAACTATTTGTAGGGTTTTTATAACATTATAATAATTAATACTGGAGATGTTTTAATGTGGTCTTAATTACTTGAGTAATTATTTTTGAAGAAATCATCAATTTATCATTTTACTTGAGCATCGTCCAAAGTTCAACATTATGCAAATGCACGTTTTCTGATTGCATTTACAATAAATCTTCTCCTAATGTTTGCCTCTAATACTCAACCATATACATCATCATTACAATAAAATCAGCATCATCGTAAAATTCGTCCAAATATTGCTCCCATATTAATTACAGAACTCCAAACTTTTATATACAAGGCCGTAAAATTATTAAAATAAGTTATCGATTGCCAGCATGAAATTTTGTCATAACCTCAACAAACATTAATTCTACATAATTGTAATGCAATCTTCATTATGACGTTAAATCATATTAATCAACAACAAAATTCATCACATCATCTGTATAACTTATAAAATGAATGATCTTCAGAAGATTTAAATGTGCTCAATTTTAGCCCACAATTGTATTATTTTATTTTATGACTTAAGACGTACCAAAAAGAACACAAAAATCCCAAATTATTGCGTGACGTCATCGATTTATTACAAAGCAAATCAATCGCTAAGAGCATTTAAAATAAAAGAAACACTAACAGTAAGCTTTGTAATGTATATTATATATGTAAGTAAGTTAACATTAAGATTTTTTAATTAACCTGAAGAGAGTTTCTCTTAAACTTTGTTTTATAATTTTTCTACTTTACATCTGTAAAGAATAATGTTCATTTAACATTAACATTTAATATTATTTTCTATCAAATGAACAACTAAGATATTTAATATATTAATGTTAATGAATCAAACATTAGTATTTTATATATATATATATTGTTAATGTAAATTATATTGCACATACCTATAACTATAATGTTAATTTAATTATTAATTTATAAGTTTTGGCATGTTAAATATATTTTGTATATTATATCTACAGATTTAAATAATATTTTTGCTAATACAAATTTCTCTGAGTTACAGTATACTGGATATTTTGAGCTCAAACTATCAGCCGAGTAACAGAAAAAGGGTATTTAAAAGGGTAACATTTTACATCATCATCACCAATGAAACACAAAAATCGTAAGTTATAATATACAAAACTAAATAACATGCGTTCGTTTAACATTTAATCGTTTAAAATTTAATAATTTTACTAACAAATTTTATATTATTTTATTATTATATTATATCAATACATTTCATAATAATTAGTTGAAATAAGATATATATTATAAGTCTGATAGAAATATCTTGCTTTATATAAAATGAATTTATTATATTAATAAACAGATTTGAATTGACAAATATGAAAAGTTTTGAGTAAAGATAATTTGATTGGGAATGCTGAGAATTGATTATATAATACGGATGATTTTGTAGGCTGTAGTTACAGTTTTTTTTTAGGGTAGATACTGAACATTATTTTAGGAACACTAGGGGTATCTTAGAATGAGGGTGGGTCAATTATTCAATAGTGTTCAATGTGATAAGAACATCTATCACTTTTCTATACAGATTTTACAAAAATACCATATTTAGTATTCACTCAATAGCCAGGGTTTGTTGTTAAATTTACATTTCTTTTAAAGTCAAGTCTTGGAAAGATTAATTTTCTTAATTTGTTTGTGTAGTGTGTAAAGGTCAGGTGTACTCAAGAACCCTCCCCAATCCGGCGAGCTAAGCCTATTCTAGCTTTCCAAGCACCGAGTACATTTGCCATAAAACTCATTAATTTGAATACACTAAAAAAAAAAAAAAAAAAAAAAAAAAAAAATTTGCTACACGTAATTATTTAAAACAAATTAATATATTACAAATTATAAATTTTTAAAAACTTAATTATGAATTAAAAACTATTTAAATTAAAAAAAAAAAAATGCAACAATACTACTTATATAAAACATAAACTATAATGAATTAATCGCCTATAAATTTCCCTAATAATTTGAACTATAATTTTTCTATACTACACAAATTTACAAAACAACTTATTTCTTATAATTATCATTACCTATTCTATTAATAAATTATATTTACTTAATATGTTATAGTAATATTAAAACATTTAACAAAATTATGATTGCCTAAATTATCAAATTCCATCTAATTAAATCTAAAATTCCATATACACTTAAAATAATTTTCGTACTGCTAACCCTAAATTTTTAATTCCCACGATAAAAAAAATAAAAACAAACAAAAGTATGTATCTATAGAGAGTAAAAAGTCAATTATTATTTCAAATTAAGATTTATTTTTTTCATATAGCCAAAATATTCCATTCCTATGCTGGGCCCGTCAAAGGAACGAGATGATAAATAAACAACAATGGTAATTCTCTACAATAACTTTATTCTCAGTAAGTGAAATCAATTATAATTTACTATTACTCTCACTTTTACTCTAAATTTTAATAGTCCGATTCTCATTATTACATTCCGATTTCGTCCGTTCGCTTTATCAATGATGTAAATATTGTTGATCTCTCATAATTTTGTTTTGTTTAGTATTAAAAGTAAGCTCAGAGCCTTTGTTTATGATTTACACCACTATGTATTTTAATTCTCATTTATAAATCAAAATATTGTTTTATATTATTTTTTACGTATTTTCTTCATACATATTATTTTGTAATTTTGTTTTGATCATTTCAAATGTTTTGATCTTTTTCGCTACATTTTTTTTTTTGTTACACATTTAGTTATTAAATAAATATGTTACATATGAATTTTTTAATATGAATTGCTAAAGTTTAATTATTTTTTGGGAATGGCAAATTTAAGGTATTGTAAAGTAGATTAATGTATATTTAGCTAAATATTAGGGACGACCAGTCAAATTGTAGGGTATCTAGGTTGTCATCGGTGTCTGATTTTTACATCAGAAGGGAGGGAAGAAATGTACCCTGTATGGCTTTACACCATGCCAAATTCATTAAACAAGTACTGTAAATTGTACTTTAATATAATCTTTTATTCTACTTTGGTATAATTATATGGCATAAGAGTAGAATTTATATGTTACCGCGCTTAGAAATAGGGTTGAGAACCACGTAACCAAAACTCCATATAGCTAGCTGGGAAATTAAGATCATATATGCCTCCTGACTCTTTTCTTAAGGGATCTATAACTCTTTAATTTAATTTCTACGTTTTAATGTAAGATCTAAGCCGGCGCGTAACATATATGGCGCCCAACGTAAAGCTGCCCAAATCTTGGTCAGCCCAATAGACATTTGTATGTGACATAAAGAGAATAATTCTAAAATAATTGTGTGAAGTAAAATTTTAACATTAGAAAATTGAGATAATAACACCAATTGCAATGTTTTTTGATTATAAGTCCTACATATTTAAATTATAATTTTGCATATGTAGAAGCGATACTCTAAATTATTGCAATTTATTTATTTAGCCTATTTTATCTATGTTCTCTATGAAAGTCCAAAATAATGGAAGTAGATTTCGGTTTTTGATGCATCAGAGTATTCATAGATATAGCTTTGATTCTAGTGTCAAGTCCTTTTTATTTTTAATTTGATTTAAAATGAAAGCTGCGGATTAACAAAGTAGTCAAAGCCACTCAAACATTTTATTTTAGATTATTTGGATATAATTTTTTTTAAATTTAGCCAAGATTGTTTAATTTTCACTATTACTATTACTTGAGATTTGTCATTCCCAAAAATATTAATTAATTATAAACTATACTTATATTTCCATTCTTTGATCATTTTTTTCATTATTTGATAAATTTTTCTACTTTTATTTTACATAATTTAAAAAAAAAAAAAAAAAAAAAAAAAAATTGAAAACAAATATTTTAATTATACATAAATAAAAAATTCGGTTCGTAGATTGTTTGTGAAATTTTGAACACCCGAGCACAAAGTAGTACTAACTCTAGAGGTCGTGGAAGAAGCGCTTCAAATTCAAGTAACAATATTTCTATTGAAATACAAGATCGACCAAGTACTTCTAAGCCTCGCGTTACTCATTCACCTGCGGTGAAAAATACACCTAAGGCAACTCAACAAGTACCTCGTACTCAAAGTTGCAGTAATTTAGAAAATCAGGATATATCGATAATGAATAACCCCAATTCGTTACCGACCTCATTTGCTCCTGTAGAAGGACAAAATTTTGATAATATATCAAATACTGATATTATAAATCAACCAATGTTAAATACCAATGCCTCTATTTCTAACTCAGCTACACCTTTTGATACGTTGATATCACTAATGGAACAAACTATGCAAAACACTAGGGAGGAATTTAGAAGGGAACTATCTTCTATTAGAGATAGCATTTCTCAGATAGGTAATGCGAGTAGCACTAGTTCCCAACGACAACCTATAACTCCACCAAATACCAACTATTCCAATGCACCAAATTTAAATTTTAACAGACCTAATATGAACACAGCATATAGTGATTCAACTATTAAATTAGAGAAATGGAAAATTTCGTACGATGGGACAGGTTCAGTGTCCGATTTTTTATTTAAGGTAGAGACACTTAGTAATCGTTCAAGATGTTCCGATGAACATCTTTTATCTAATTTTCACGTGCTATTGGAAGGAAAGGCTGAACAGTGGTATTGGCTGTTCATGAAGCAGAATCGCAGTGTGACATATTCAACTCTTCGTTATGCTCTTACGAAAGAATTTGGATACTTAGAATCTGAGCATGACATATTACTAAGAATTTCGTTGCGTAAGCAACTGCATAAAGAGTCATATGACGATTTTCATACAGCAATTGTGTCAATGAATGCTAGATTACAAAGTCCTTTACCAGACTTAACAATAGTTGATATAATTAAACGGAATTTACAAGCAAATTTAAGATTCTTGTTGTTCAGTTCTGAATCCAAAACTCTGAACGATTTCAGAGATATGGCACGTAAAGCGGAGAAGGTGCTTCGTGATAATAAATATTCTAGGCCAAACTCTGGACCATTACGTAATGTCAGTGAGCTTGATTCACTTAAAACTGATACAGATGATTCTGATATATTTGATCCACAACTCGATGCTTTGCAAACTTCAAAAAAGAATATCAAATACGATTATTCCAATATAAAGTGCTGGAATTGTTTGTCATACGGACATTCATATATATATTGCGACAAAGGGATTACTGACCAGTTTTGTTTCAAGTGCGGACAAAAGGGGGTATTAACGCCTTCATGTCCAAATAGGCATATATATCAGGGAAACAAGAATATGGGCGAAATGGCTACCGGGGACTTTCGTCCATCCCACAAAACCCCGAGTTCAAATTAGAACCAAAGTTGGAAAAATCCAACAACATTTTCAATTCCAATAATAAACAAACGAATAACCAACACTTTAAAATCCAGAAATCCACTTCACTTTCTAAAGACATGTCAACACAAACGGAATTATTTGCCGTTATAGGTAATACACAATCTCATAAGGATAAAATTTATAAACCACTTTATATTTTCGAGAAAAGCCCATCTGTTAGAATAAAGAAATGTCGGCAGCGGTTTAAGAAACGTAAGTACTATAGAAAATTGCTCGAGTCAACCATTTTACATGGTTCGGATGATCGGCCGTTCGTAAAAGTAAGAATTTTTAATGACACTATGGTAGGTTTGCTTGACTCAGGAGCTAACGTTTCGGTTTTAGGTAATAACTGCATAGAGTTTTTGGAGCGTAATAATATAACCTATAGTCCAATAAAATCGGCATTATCAATTGCAAATGGTGTAAAACAAAAAATACTAGGTTTTTGTAAATTGCCTATTAATTTTAAGGGTGTTACTAAGGATATTTTGTTTTATTTAGTTCCCTCTCTCACCCAAGAAGCTTATTTTGGAACAAATTTTTGGCGTGAGTTTGCTCTCGCACCGGAAATTATTCCCACAATTTCTTCATTGCAAATTGAATCTACATCATGTGCCAATAGAGATGCCAAATTTCATGATCTTACACCAGAACAGAAACTTCTTTTAGAGAAAACTGTTTTAGAGTTTCCTTCATATGAGAAACTTGGGTTGGGGTGTACAGACCTTCTGGAGCACAACATAGACACTGGCGACGCAGTTCCTATAAAAAGCAGGCATTATCCTTTATCTCCCCCTCGCCAG
The DNA here is from genome assembly GCA_942486065.2 of Calliphora vomitoria. Classification (NCBI taxonomy): domain Eukaryota; kingdom Metazoa; phylum Arthropoda; class Insecta; order Diptera; family Calliphoridae; genus Calliphora; species Calliphora vomitoria. Next base: position 33,885,098 of record OW818030.2, read on the forward strand.
GAGGAAGCATTTCGGGAAATAGACCGTCTTTTAAGTATGGGGGTAATCGAGGAATCAAACTCGCCCTGGTGTTCTCCGGTAGTTTTAGTGCGAAAACCGGGCAAAGTCCGTCTTTGCATTGATTCCCGAAAGCTCAATGCGGTAACGAAGAAAGATTCCTACCCTCTTCCCCACATTAATGGGTTATTAAGCAGGTTGAAAGACACCTTTTACATTACCGGAATTGATTTAAAAGATGCGTTTCTGCAAATACGACTGACACAAACATCTAAAGAAAAAACTGCTTTTGTCGTCCCAGGTAAGCCTTTATTCCATTTTAAATATATGCCATTTGGTTTGTGCAATGGTCCTCAAACCATGAGCAGGCTAATGGATAAAGTTATACCTTCACGTTTAAGAGAAAACGTATTCATCTATTTAGATGATTTGCTCATATGTAGTTCTAATTTTGAATCCCACATGGCTCTTTTGAGAGAAGTGGCTGGCTGCCTTAAAGCTGCAAAGCTTACAATAAACGTCGAAAAAAGTAAATTTTGCCAACGGGAGATTCGTTATTTAGGCTATATAGTGGGTAATGGAACATTGAAGGTGGATCCTGAAAAAGTGGAATCAATCCGAAACTTTAGCACCCCTAAAACACCTAGACAAGTTCGTCGATTTGTTGGCATGGCCAATTGGTACAGGGGTTTCATAAATAACTTCGCCGATCTTAGCGGTCCACTTACAGATTGTTTAAAGAAAACCTGTAAACCATTTGCTTTGACCAAAAGCGCTATGTTATCTTTTGAGAAGTTAAAGGATGCGTTGTCATCTGCTCCGGTATTGGCCCAACCGCAATTTGATCGACAATTTATAATTCAATGCGACGCGTCAAAAGTTGGAGTTGGTGGCGTTTTGTTCCAATATGACGACAACGGCTGTGAGCATCCAATTGCTTTTGTTTCTCAAAAGCTTAACAAGTCTCAGAAAAACTACACGGTTACTGAGCTTGAATGCATGGCCGCAATCGTTTGCGTTAACCGATTCAGACCTTATATCGAGGGGTTACCGTTTAAAATAATCACTGACCACTCTTCCTTAAAATGGCTGATGTCCCAAAAGGAATTAAGTGGCAGATTAGCCCGATGGAGCCTGAAATTGCAAAGATATGACTTTGCAATCGAGCACAGAAAAGGCTCATTAAATATTGTGCCCGATTGCCTTTCGCGTATGGAAGTGGAAGAACTATCGTTATCTGATATGCCTTTAGAAATTGACATTGGCTCTGCTGATTTTGATAACGAGGAATATCGCAAACTTAGGGAATTAGTTTCTGAAAAAAGTGAGTCATTGCCTGATTTGATAATATTGGATAATTTAGTTTACAAACGCGTAAAATTCAGGCAGGGTAATGAGAACGAGGAGGAAAATTTGTGGCGATTGTGGGTTCCAAATTCATTATCTGAAGGTATTATTAAGGCTGCGCATGATTCAATTATTTCTTGTCATGGTGGCTATACTAAAACATTAGCCAGAATTAGGCAAAAGTATTATTGGCCCACTATGACAACTGATGTCAAATCCTATGTTGACAATTGCGAGAAATGCAAGTCAATTAAATCGTCTAACCAAATTTCAAGGCCACTTATGGGGAAACAATTTGTCACAAATAGACCCTTCGAAAGACTATATTGTGACTTCTTAGGCCCATATCCGTTAACCAAGGTAAAGAACACAGTTATTTTCATTTGTTTAGACCACTTAACAAAATTTTTATTTTTAAAACCATTAAAGGCAGCAACATCTGCCAACGTAATTTAATATTTGCAATCAGAGGTTTTTCCCACATTTGGTGTACCCAGATTTCTACACAGCGATAACGCTAAACAATTCGTTTCCAACGAAATGAAGGAATTTTTAAAATTACATGATATTGAGCACATAAAAACAAGATTTTACGCTCCTCAACCAAATGCATCGGAACGTGCAAACAGGGAAATTATTACTAAAATCAGATATTTTTTGGAAAATGATAAAGACCATAGTGATTGGGATCGTTATATACCTCAAATTTTATCGATACTTCGAAGTGATTATCACTCATCCATTAAGTGTTCCCCGTACTATGCCACATTTGGACAAAATATGGTACAGCACGGTTCAGCCTATAAAATTTTGGAAAAGTTAGGGTGTTTAAATGGAGAAGATGTTCAAATTTCAACCAACGTTGACAAACTACAAAAACTGAGGTCTAAGATTAGAGAAAATTTGAGCCAAGCTCACGAAAAGGCGTCCAAATCGTACAATTTACGATCTCGTCCAATTCAGTTCAAAAAAGGTCAAATCATTTTTAGAAAAAATCATATTCTAAGTAATATGAGTAAAAGCATTAATAAGAAGTTTATGCCCAAATATATAAAATGTAAAATTCGAGAGAAAATTGGAAGTAATCTATATGACCTAGAAGATCTTAAAGGGAATTACATTGGAAGATACCAAACATCTGATCTTAAACCCTGATTTAAAATATTCAAATAGTTGAGACTAAATTCATACTCATTACTTTACCCGGCTTTTCGTGGGTCGTGCCACACGTTGGTGTTGTTTTCATTTTAAATTACTTTGCTACGAGTAAATAAAAAAAAAAAAAATATACAAATCTTTCCTGTTCGTCATTCGATGTAAAATCTATGGACGAAGCAGGTTTGTTGCGATTTACTTTTATCGTATTGATTTTTTTTAAATTATAGTGGGCAAAGTAGTTAAATTGAATTCCCAATAGTTCAAAAGTAGTGTGTACTAGAAACCCTTATTTATTACATTACATTTTTATCTATCATGCGATAATTTGTATCTCAATGTATGTTATGTAGATATATATGTATGTAGGTCTATGTAATGGTCAAGTATTTTTTTTTTTTTGGGTAAAGAGGTGAATTACAAAGGAATGTGAGTCCCGTTTGATTTTTTTTACTTGTACCCAAATTTCATCATCTACTTTTGCCTTAAACAAAGTAATATAATTTTAAATTGAGCAGTCAATATTAAAACGTGATTGAAATCGGTAGTCCAGAATTTTTTTTAATTTAATACAAAATACTTTAAAAAAAAAAAATCTGGAAGGAAAATTAACAAAAGGCTGATTATTCTAAGAGTCTGCAGAATATTCAGTTTGAAGCGGACTGATTTCCTCTATAGTTTCAATTATTAAGAGAAGAAACGAGAAAAATCATACCAGCGTGATTCAAAATAGGGGCTGGATTTTATAACCAGATTCGTCTTCCCCATTAAATTGGAACCAAAATTAAGAACCACGTGATTCCTGGTCCGTAGTTGGAAAAACCTGGCCTAAAACTATTAATCCTCAATTATTGCGTAATTCCAAGATAACCTTAAACCTATTACTTATATAACCAATGCGTGCTGAAACTTATTACGTAATCTAAAATTATTATCTAAACTTAAAACCAATTTTTCTTAAAACTACAGAATTAATAAATTCTTACTAAAAACCACACCTTTCTAATTTTGAATTAATTAAAGGAGAAAGCTATATTTTCTGTTATCCAAATTTAAATTTAGTTACCTAAAATAATTCTTAAAACGTAATTATTTAAAACAAATTAATATATTACAAATTATAAATTTTTAAAAACTTAATTATGAATTAAAAACTATTTAAATTAAAAAAAAAAAAATGCAACAATACTACTTATATAAAACATAAACTATAATGAATTAATCGCCTATAAATTTCCCTAATAATTTGAACTATAATTTTTCTATACTACACAAATTTACAAAACAACTTATTTCTTATAATTATCATTACCTATTCTATTAATAAATTATATTTACTTAATATGTTATAGTAATATTAAAACATTTAACAAAATTATGATTGCCTAAATTATCAAATTCCATCTAATTAAATCTAAAATTCCATATACACTTAAAATAATTTTCGTACTGCTAACCCTAAATTTTTAATTCCCACGATAAAAAAAATAAAAACAAACAAAAGTATGTATCTATAGAGAGTAAAAAGTCAATTATTATTTCAAATTAAGATTTATTTTTTTCATATAGCCAAAATATTCCATTCCTATGCTGGGCCCGTCAAAGGAACGAGATGATAAATAAACAACAATGGTAATTCTCTACAATAACTTTATTCTCAGTAAGTGAAATCAATTATAATTTACTATTACTCTCACTTTTACTCTAAATTTTAATAGTCCGATTCTCATTATTACATTCCGATTTCGTCCGTTCGCTTTATCAATGATGTAAATATTGTTGATCTCTCATAATTTTGTTTTGTTTAGTATTAAAAGTAAGCTCAGAGCCTTTGTTTATGATTTACACCACTATGTATTTTAATTCTCATTTATAAATCAAAATATTGTTTTATATTATTTTTTACGTATTTTCTTCATACATATTATTTTGTAATTTTGTTTTGATCATTTCAAATGTTTTGATCTTTTTCGCTACATTTTTTTTTTTGTTACACATTTAGTTATTAAATAAATATGTTACATATGAATTTTTTAATATGAATTGCTAAAGTTTAATTATTTTTTGGGAATGGCAAATTTAAGGTATTGTAAAGTAGATTAATGTATATTTAGCTAAATATTAGGGACGACCAGTCAAATTGTAGGGTATCTAGGTTGTCATCGGTGTCTGATTTTTACATCAGAAGGGAGGGAAGAAATGTACCCTGTATGGCTTTACACCATGCCAAATTCATTAAACAAGTACTGTAAATTGTACTTTAATATAATCTTTTATTCTACTTTGGTATAATTATATGGCATAAGAGTAGAATTTATATGTTACCGCGCTTAGAAATAGGGTTGAGAACCACGTAACCAAAACTCCATATAGCTAGCTGGGAAATTAAGATCATATATGCCTCCTGACTCTTTTCTTAAGGGATCTATAACTCTTTAATTTAATTTCTACGTTTTAATGTAAGATCTAAGCCGGCGCGTAACAAAATGCATAGTGGTGCTCGTTAGGAGCTCACCAAATGCCACCTGGTATGCAAGGAAATAGCGTGAACTGACTAGTCTTAAATATTTCTATTTGGATTTCAGGCTGCAGGCAATATATTCGACGTCCACTCTCTTCTGTTTGTCAAATTCAGAACACTGTTTAAAAACAGATTCTTGTAGTACTCGATATGACTTCCCAGCTATTTTCACATCATTCGTTTGTGCATCAATATATATCATTGAAAAATCAATATTAAATTTTTCATTACTACTTTTAAATTTGTAAAGAAAATGTTACGTGTCTAGCAAGAGATGTTGTTAAATTTTTATTATCGTTTAAAAATATAATCCGCTCTTTTACGTATTTCTGGTAATGGGCATATGTTGCATGGCTGCAACAAACTTGCATTATTAACCGCGACTAAGTAGTACTTATGCTTATTACTTACTTTACACCACACAGACAGTTTGTAAATGAAAAAAAAAAGAAAATCAAAATTTGCATAATACAGTTTTTTTTATAAGTAATGTACGCTACATCGTATATAATTCATTGAAATATGAGGATGAGTTCGAAAGTTTTCATCATGATATTCTTAGCATTTTGAGAATTAATTTTGATTTATATGGGATAAATAGGGAAGAGGGAAAGGATTAATACATTAATGTGTTTGTGGTTTTTCCAACACCTTGAAGTACACCAATGGCCTCATAATCACTTTCTGCGTCGACTAACGATGTCCATGTCCATCTGACTGTCCGTCCATCTGGCTGGCTGTCTATGTAAACCTTATGCGCAAAGTACATGTCGTAATGTATTAGATATTTCGATTTAATTTGGCATATGGATTTGAATTGGCTCAAGGACACATCCTATGGAAACTTTCTAAAATCAGTCCATTATTTCATTTAGCCGCCATATAAATGTCCTCCCGAAATAGGAAAATCATTCATGAAAACAAATTATTGAAATTTTAAGAGAAAATGTTTTTGCTCATTTATTCAGTGTACTGTATGATCGGTCCTGACCGACCATACTTTCTTACTTCTTTTTAATTAAAAATACACGTTTCAATTAATTTTTAATAACAAAAATGTTCTTTATGATATTTTATAGAGTGTCATTAAACCAACTTTACTATTTGATCACCTACATTTTCGTTAACTACTTGGGTGTTTTTCTGAATTTTTCAGTAGCAAATTATGTAAAACACTGCTGGTGTATGAGCCGTCTGGCTATTAAAAAGTTACGTCTGTAGACACGTTGAATATGAACGCTGCATTAATGTAAACTAATTACGAAAAACATACCAAAAATAAAAACAATAAAGTAACGAATTTTTATTAGCTCTTCTTATGCAATTTAATTTATTTTAAATATTATATCTTTCATCTTTTTGAATACCTAATACACTAGTTTGTTATGAAAGTTAAATACATTACTTTAAATTAAGACCTTAATTGATATGAAAATTTGTAGCGGAAATTAATTCAAACGGTTTTACTAAATTCAAGGAGAATCGACACAGAAATACTTTTAATATCCGCAGACATTATAAGTCTTAATGAGAAATAGAAAAAAATTTGAATAACTGTTGCCAAATGGATATTATAGAATTAAACAGGAGTATATTAACTTAAAGATTAGTAAGATTTTTACTATGAATCATTTATACATGATATTTAAACATTTAAAAGAAATACTAACAAGTAGAGTTAACTCTTAAATTCGAATATGCTTTCCATAATGGTGTAAAGATTTCTTCACTACTCTCTTTTTTCTCTTTAATAACTCACTAAATTACAAAATTCTACACATTGGGAACAAATGAAAATTTTCAACATCATTACGCAAAAAACAAATTTTGAGCTAAAACAATTAAACACATATAGAAACATACTAGTCTCTGAAAAATGCTTTAATGAATGTTAAACAGACTAATGAAAATATCTTTACACAACTTGTGTACATAAATGTGTTTAATTAAAGACAGCAAAAAAATCAACTGACATACTTGAATACATATAGAAGTTCCTATACTTATACCCAGCAGTTATAGGAGACTGTCCCGAACTGGTGATGTTACCTATCATTTAGGCTGGCAATTAGTTACATAACTAGCAACGTGACTAGTTATTTCAACACATGCATGTCCTAAGGAGAGGGTCAATTGACCATTCTGGATTAAAATGACAATGTCTGATAGCTTGACCAAAATATTCAACGTATTGGATTCACATACCGGCTGCATAGATTCAATTACAAAACTACATATATTAACATGTACGGATGCTAATTGACCTCAAATAGTCAGTGAAAAAAACATATCATGGATAGTCCAATAACCGATTGCTTGTAAACAAACTTTCCTCCGACAACTCTCCAATAGATTATTTCTTGTGGGTAAAATAACTATTTTTTAAAGTGCAGTACAAAACAAACTATTAAATTGACTAAACTCTGGCTTACCTGGAGACACATGCTCAGTTACATGCGATGTCAGTATACTTAAGCAAAAATAATAAAAACTCACAACAAAGAGCACTACAAAATGAACATTTAAAGTGACTACACTCTAGATTACTTAGAGGCACTTAAGTGATAATTGTTGACTTCTTCCTGCACTGCAAGGAGCACATACTTGTCAAATGACCCAAAACATATAAACTACAGTCAGCCCGTCCATCCGTCCGTCTGTCAGCCTGGGTGGCTGTCCATCTAAGCTGGTGCACAAAGTATAGGTAAAAATGTTGAAGTTATTTCCCGAAATAGAACTTCATCCGTCATAAATGCTTGATTTATATAGATATCCACACAAATTTTTCCACAAATAAGTTGTATATTCAAGTAAATCACACCTAAACATTTTTGAGCAGATCGATTCATAATTGATTTTAGCTCACATATAAGGCCCACTTCTGAAAATTAATTTATCGAACAGAAAAATATTGGTATTCAAAAACAATTCAACAGAAAAAACTTTCATATATAAATAAATCACGCGACCTAATTTCTAATTTCACTTCTGGAAATCACTTTAACGATCATAATATCTCTTAAAAAATTAGTATCCAAATAAAATTTAACCGAGAGATGTTTTGTATAGAAATAAATCACGCGGCCTAATTTCATAGCAATCTGTCCATAAATGGTAATAGCTTGAAAATCATTCACATAAAAAAATTTGTTGAAGTTTTAAAAGAAAAATGTTTTTGGTCTTTCTTTCTTTCTGGACTTTCTTACTTGTTTAATTTTTAAACTTTGTATATATTTTTGAAAAGGAGACTCAATTCCCTACGCGTTGATATATACACTGTCTTTTTCACAAGTCTATAGCTATAGACGAGGTGATTTTGTTAACGATCAAGTTTTTCTTGATAGTCTTTTACATATACTGTTTGTCAAAATTTACAAAAATTGAAAGCTGTGACGTAGATTGCACGCAACTTGAAAGTAATTTTACTACAAATTGTTAAGCAAAAATGTAATCAGCTGTTTTCTTGATTGAAAATTGAAACACCAACTTGAATGAAAAATTGAATGCAAGTTCGTTTCAATTCTGAAAAGAGTGAGTGTATTAGTAAAAAAGTGTGAGTGTATTAAAACTTGAAAGGCAAAACTTGATCGTGTAACCCTCAAGTAAAATCGGACTATCAGTTTAGAAGTTGCAAATTTATTTCCACTTTTATTTCATTTTTGTGGTGTAGAGGGATTTTCGAAAAAAATGAATGCTTACAGAATAATATTTACAAAACTCTACTTTTATAATTTGTAGATACATTTCTGACTGAAAGTCGTGTCAGTTTTTTCGTGGGGCTCCCAGCAAAAACAGCATCAAATTGTGAGTTTGCAATTATTTGCAAACAAATTATACATAACATTAAATCTTATTTTCCCACGAAGAACTACATGCAGGAAACTGCATTTTCTGTTATTATCCATGGAAGTTCTACTCCACAAAAGACGATAACACTATTGACAATTTTACAAAAAAGATAACCCAGTAAAATTATCAAAATTACCGCTAAATACAAACATTTATGAAATATCTTTACAACACACAGAACACAGTGGTTAAGAATTTTTTTTTTTGGAAATAATTTGATATCTCAGGAACTTAATAAGATATTATTACGAAATTTCACTTGGTTGGAGCTGGGGTATTTTTGAGTGGACTTGCGTTGGTTCAGCTTCCTAGTGAAAATGGGGGCCAGTGTGTTGCCCCTCAAAGTTGGTCACCTCGGGTCTCAATTTTTTTCAAAAAATCGCCAAAAATGTACAAAAAATATGCTTACATGTGTAGGTTATCTCTATTAGTTGAAGAGACATTTAGGTTTATTTATTTAATTTTTAAATTTTGCTCGATCCTAGGGAGGGTCGAATATACTTTTTCTTTTTCAGAAAAACTGTTAGGGACTGTATACAATTTTTATATGATCCGGAAAGACAATTTAATGCAAAAGCGTGTTAAGTAAATTTTGGCTCATTTAGGCGGACACAACACCCCCCAGACCTACCTAAACTTGGATAATTTTTTTAAAAAATTCAGATTTGAGTAAAAAATTCAAAAAAGTCGAAGCACCGATCCTTAAAAAAGCTTCATATTTGTATAACCCTATATGCTTCTTAAATATATACATAGCTTATTTACTATTACACGGTAAATAACGTCACAATAGGCACTTTTCTGAAAAAACTCAGTTTTTGGAACACATTTTCCCCACATTAGGAATTTCGGTATTTGAAAATAAAAACTTTCAAACATTTTAATGTCTTTGATTTAATGATAATCGAGTCTATATTAGTTCCGAATTTTCTTATGAAATCTTTAAGCGTTAAAATTCTGCATTAATTCAAATTTTATATTTTTCTTCTTGGAAAATCACCCTATTATAATTTTTTAAATTTTTAAAGTAAATGACGTCCCAAACATTTATAGATTTATTTAATTTTACTAAAATATCAATCTTTATGTCCTATGGTTTTCAACAATATCAAATTGTTATATAAAAAGCACATACCTTGCCCCCTTTTGAAAATTTGTACATTTTTTTATATATTGCTCGCCACATCTAAAAAACCATAAAAGTATCAAGCAAAATTAAAAAAAAAAAAAATAATAATAAATATACCTAAATATCTCTTCAACGTATAGAGACAACCTAGCACTATTTGTATTTTAAATTTCAGCGATTTAAAAAAAAAAATTGAGACCCTATTTTGAGGGGCAACGCACTGGCCCTCATTAGCGCTAGAAAGCTGAACAACTGCAAATCACCTCAAAAATTCCTCAGCTCTAACCATGTGAAATTTCGTAACAATAACTCATATGGTTCCCGAGATACCGAATTATATAAAAAAAACGTTTCTAAACCACTGTTCAGTGGGGCAGAATCAAAATTTTTTCAAAATAAATTTGGCATTTCTAAACGGCTGGTCTGATGGGGATAAAATTTGACGTTAGCGTAGACAAGGACTATTCGATTTTATGTTATAAAAATGGATAGAACAAATGCTCCAGGGCGGCGCTATGGGGGCTCAAAGTAGGGTACCTTCGACATGTAAAATTTTTAAACAAGTGCCATTTTTTATTTCCCTTCCGATTGCAATGTTTTTTTTTTGGAAAGCGCACTCCAGGTCTTGAAAGCACATCAAATTTTGCGAAAATATCTTAAAAATTACGACTTGTTCTTTGCTCACAAGGTTTACATGGACAACCAGTCAGCCAGACGGATGGACTTAATTTAATCGCCACAGAAAGTGATTGTAAGTCGATCGCTATACTTTAAGGAGAGTATTAGACTAACATTTTTGGGCGTTACAAATATCAGCACAAACGTATAATACCCTCCACACTATGTTGGTGTAGGTTATAACGAAAACAAAGAACATTGACAGACTGTCATATCAAAAGTTTAACTAAAGTATTTAAATGATTTAAAACTCGAAATATCTCTATGCTATTATGAGAGGATACTAATATAAATGAGTGTGTGTGCATGTGAATTCATTGCAATTTTAGTTATTTATCTTTTTTTAGGCAAACAAAATTGTTTTTTTTTTTTATTTAAACATAAAATTGTATGCAATTTTTATATAAAAATATGAAATTTTCATAAAAGCTACTTGTTTATGTATATTACTCGTATTTATCTCTTATGTATGTAGCAATGATATGTTTGTGTATTAGACTGCTGCAAAAATGTTAGGAAAATAGTTGTAGCTATTGGCGGTAAGTCTCTCAAAAATCTTATTTATGTTAAGAACATATTTAGCGTCGAGGGGCAGGAATAATGTTAATAATACTATCAAATTAATTGTATATAAAGGAAGTAGCGGTCCAACTTTCTCTCCGTACATTTCTGCATTAGTCTAGTGTACACACATTTTAGTTTATGAGTATGATGCTGCTGTTTGTGGTGGTGGTGGCGAAGGAGTATATGTTCATTTAGAGTTAGTGAAGGATACTCATGTGTGTGTGTGTGTGTTTTAGTGTTTGCTTATAAATTTACACACATGCATCCATTCATTTCCATGAAATAAAAATTCATTTTAATTTCGTTATAGTTTTTGCGCTCTCTTCCTCATTGCTTTGTCTACAATAACAAAATTAAGTAAATATTTATTCAAAAAAACTGTTGTACATCCGTTAGTGTTGGCAAAATGTTGATGCTGCTGTTGCTATTTTATATCAAAATGTATTTCTTTATAGTTTTTGCAGCAACTAACTACCGGCACTGGCAGTGATTTCAGCTGTAGTCAAAACGAAAGCAGGAGCAAATTACAACAAGTCATTCATATAATTATAGAGTGACCAGTAAAAATGATATGGATACTGGGCATAAAATTAATATGGGTAGATAAGTTAAGGCATTGGTTTGTTTTTCTCCTACTTCAGGTTTAATAAAACTCATGACAGATGTAATTTGATCGGTACATTTCTCTATGATTACAAGTTTTTTAAGAATATTTAGATCACCGTAATTATTTTTTTATGGTTGCGCAAGCATAATGTGTCACAATAACGATCCAAATGCTATTAGTGATCATATGTAGATTGTAGTAATTAACTATATATGATTGTGGCAATCATGTGCTTGATGAATAAGTATATCATAAATTGATGTCACCAGCATATGGTAAAAATCGCAGAAATTTTTAATATTTGGTACATGAAAAAATATATTTTTTTTATGGCACATAAATGTCATTTCATATGACATTTTCTTTTCTTGCATAAATGATGCCTTAATTCTGGCATTTACTCTTATTTGTGTTCTTTTCTGAGAAAACATAATTTTGTAAGCGTATAACATGTTCTTTTCAAATAATGTTGCCGTAAAAAATCGAAAATATGCTACATTCTTCAGCCTAAATTTTATCAAAGGGTCAGAAAGGCAGCACTTTTTAAACAGCTGTTCTTGTTGTTGTATTCGAAGTTCGTTTGTGTTAATGAAATATTGGGTGTATGTCTTAAAATGCGGAATTTGTTTTAATTTTTAACTTTTATTTTGGAACTTATTCAAAGTATTGGTCATTTTTAGATATGACCTTTTCCCATCTTTCTGGCAACATATGGATTCCTAACCAAAAGAACAGTTCATTTTTTAAGGCCAAGAATGAATTAAGCCAATTTCGGATACTCTGTTATAAAGGGAAGCGTACCCAGAGAGAGCATTCTGCATCGATCGAGACAAATAGTAATCGGACGGGGCACGGTCTGGAATATAAGGCGGGTGAAGCAAAACTTCCTAACCACTTCTTTCTAAATAGATTTTAAAAGGTATTGCATAATGTGGCCGAACGTTGCAATGTAGCAATATTACGGTTTCATGTCTGGCCGCATATTCTGGGCGTTTTTTGTCAAATGCTCGCTTCAAACGAATCAGTTGCACTCGATACGTGTTACATGTGATAGTCTGGCCAGATATCAGCAGCTTATAATAAATTTTTTGCTCCCACCAAATACAGGGCATTACCCCTGCGCCATGGATATTTGGCTTTTGTGTCGATTCGGCTAGTTGGCCGGGCTAAATGATTTTCTTTTATAGCGTTCAAACATCATTTCGAACATGCAAAGATAAATTTTTAGTTATGAATATTTTTTAATAGAATTTTACAGTTATATAAATTTTTGTATTGGAAATAGAAAAATAAAAACAAATTTTGAAATTTGTATCAGCCCGCAATTTTCAAAAAAGTGTTGAAAAATGTGATTTTTTAGTAATTTAGTATAATATCCACACTAAAGCGGGGCCATCTAAAATGGATTACTATATTTTGGTATCTACTATGCGATTTGAGAATTTTTGCCCTAAAATTAAATTTGACATATAAAATAGGCGTTTTTTGGATGAACCTGGTTCCCTCGGTATCAACAATTTACAAATTCGTTTTCATTTAAAATGTTTAGTGTAAAATTAGCTTTTCAAAAATAATAAATTCTTAATACAACTTAAAAAGAAAGTTTGTTCCCCAAAAACTAGCGAAAAAATGCATTTTTCCAATAAAAGAAAAAACTAGAGTAGGATGGATAAAAATGTTGAAAAATTAATTTTCAAATGAATATATCTCCTAAGTTTTAAGAGATAATTTATAGTTACGACAAGGTTTTTTGTAGTGCTTGAAGAGGAGATTTTATATATGGGCAATTTCATGTCATCGTACGTGACATTTCTACGCCTACAGAGTGGAATAGATTTTGCAAAAATAAGAGTATCTGAAAAATAATTTGGTTTTTATGTTCCATTCAGAGGGTACTATATTTTAAAAAAATAAGTTCATTCGAAACATTGTTGTCCAAAATATCGAGCGAAATAAGGGTATATCGTACGGGACATAAAACGGAAGTCACTTTGAGGTACATATAGAAATATGTGAAAATTTGCGAATCGTGAGAGGCGTTCGGATTTCTTTTAATTTGTTACACTAAACCAAATATTTTTCCTTTACAATCCGTCATCTATCTTCTTCTTCTATATAAATAAAAATCAATTGTCGTTCGTTGGTAATTGCATCAGTTGAGAACGGCTAGACCGATTTGGACAATTTTTTTACTGAAATGTTCGTCATAGTCCAACTTAGGTTTTTACGGAAAGAAAAATTGACCACGCCCACTTTTACGCCCACTTTTTTCCATTTATCTAAAATCGGAAAACGGCTGCACCGATATGGCTAATCTTTTATTTAAATGATCGTAGTAATCTAATTTAAGTTTTTACTGAAAGAAAAATTTACCACGCCCACTTTTACGCCCACTTTTTTCCATTTATCTAAAATCGGAAAACGGCTGCACCGATATGGCTAATCTTTTATTTAAATGATCGTAGTAATCTAATTTAAGTTTTTACTGAAAGAAAAATTTACCACGCCCACTTTTACGCCCACTTTTTTCGATTTATCTAAAATCGGAAAACGGCTGCACCGATTTGTCAAATTCTCCTTATTTTTCGGCTTATTTTTAAGTAAAGTTTTTGCTGGGATATTCTTATGTTGTAAATAACTCATTTGTTATTACTTTTGTATTGTTTCGCGATTTGTCCGAAAATACCGTTACTTTTTTATTTACATTCCAATTTATTTGTGCAAATGTTGATTGACTGCTTATTGTCAAATTGGACCAGATTTTTTGAAATGTGCAGGAACGATGAATTTGCCCGAACGTTACTATACTCCGAAATGCCAAGATATTATACTTGGAATCAATCGACAAAGAAATTTCAACGACGGAAACAAGGAAATCCTGTTCCAGGTTTCCCCAATTTATTTTCCACCAACGCATTAGGTCGTATTTACACAGTTCATCCAAGAAACGATGAGTGTTTCTATTTGCGTTTGCTATTAGTCAACGTTCGTGGCCCAACATCATTCCAAGATTTGAGAACTATAAATGGTGAATTGTGTGACACGTATAGAGAAGCATGTCAACGCTTGCGATTGTTGGAGAATGACGCTCATTGGGAATGCACCCTCGAAGATGCTGTGCTTTCATCAAATGCTCATCAAATACGAACACTGTTTTCGATAATTGTTTCAACATGCTGCCCATCCAAACCGACTGATTTATGGAGCAAATACAAAGATGCCATGTGTGATGATATTTTGCATCAGGTGCGTATTAGAACATCAAATCCAAATTTGCAACTGAATGAGGAAATTTACAACGAGGCTTTGATTTTAATTGAGGACATGTGCTTGATGATGGCGAACAAGGTATTGTCTGAGTTAGGCATGGCAGCTACCAATCGACCGATGCACGACGTATTTAATCAAGAGTTGCGACGCGAAATACAATATGATTGCGATGCCTTGAAGGAATTAGTACGAACAAACGTTCCACTGTTGAATCGACAACAAAAATATGCATACGACACTCTTATGAAAGTTGTGAAAGATGGAACTGGAGGAATTTTTTTTTTTGGATGCTCCCGGTGGAACTGGAAAAACTTTTTTGATTGCGTTGATTTTGGCCACGATACGCTCGCAGAATGATATTGCACTTGCACTTGCTTCATCAGGAATTGCAGCTACGTTGTTGGAAGGCGGTCGTACTGCCCATTAAGCACTCAAGTTGCCATTGAAGTTGCACATCAATGAAAATCCAACATGCAACATTTCCAAGAACAGTGCAATGGCCAAAGTTTTGCAGCAAAGCAAACTAATCGTTTGGGATGAGTGTACAATGGCGCATAAAAAGTCTTTGGAGGCATTAGATAAAACTTTGCAAGATTTACGAAACAATCAAAGCCGTTTTGGTGGTGCAATGATTCTGTTGGCAGGGGATTTTCGGCAAACATTGCCAGTGATTCCACGGTCAACGCCAGCCGATGAACTTAATGCATGTTTGAAGTCGTCCGTTTTGTGGAAACACTTCAAGAAACTCAAATTGACTGTGAACATGCGTGTCGAGCTGCAGAACGATCAATCTGGAGAAGCATTTTCCAAACAATTGCTGGACATTGGCAACGGCAAAATCCCGGTTGACATTTCGACCGGTTGCATTCAATTTCCCCCCGGTTTCTGTCAGTTCACCGAATCAAAATCCGAGCTAATCCGAAAGGTATTTCCAAACATTGCACAAAATTACAAAAATCATGATTGGTTGAGCGAACGTGCTATATTGGCTGCGAAAAACATTGATGTCGACGAATTGAATTTTAAGATTCAAGGTGAAATTGCTGTCGAATTGATGACGTACAAATCGGTGGATTCCGTTACTTCCCAAAATGATGTTGTCAACTATCCAACCGAGTTTTTAAACTCGCTGGAATTACCCGGATTACCGCCTCACAATCTCCAACTGAAAGTCGGATCGGTAATCATAATGTTACGAAACATAAACCAACCACGTCTTTGTAATGGCACCCGACTTGCGGTAAAAAACCTGATGAACAACGTCATCGAAGCAACAATACTTAAAGGAAAGTACAAAGGAGAAGACGTTTTGATACCACGGATCCCAATGGCTCTGACCGACATGCCATTCGATTTTAAACGATTGCAGTTTCCGATACGGCTTGCATTCGCTATGACAATTAATAAATCTCAAGGGCAGTCATTGCGTGTTTGCGGCATTAACCTTGAAAATCCATGCTTCTCGCATGGTCAATTGTATGTCGCCTGTTCCCGTGTCGGAACACCATCAGCATTATTTATTTACGCGCCAGGCAACAAAACTAAAAATGTCGTGTATCATAAAGCATTGCAATGAAGGAAACTACGATATCACTGCAAAGCAACAGACAAAAGTATTTCTTTATTTTAATTGGTTCCTGAACATCGATCTTTCAATCAAAATGTAAATATAACACCATATATTGTACATATTTTCAAATCAAATGTAATTTAAACACACCTCAAACCTACATAAATAAAAATTATCATTTAAAAGTACGTTGTTTGTCTCTTTTTACTATTTTTTCATAATTCAAACAGCTTCTCACAAATTCACAAATCGAACACAAACATTTTTTCTAATATATGGACAGGACAACGTCTGTCGGGTCAGCTAGTATTTAAATAAAAACAATCTTTGGATGATTTTATAATATATACAATTTAATATCGTACGTGACATACCTTACGTGACAGATTTTTCTCTTATAGTAAAACAATGTATATTCTGTAAATATATGTATACATAAACTAAAAAAATAAATAGAAAATATATATTCGGTTCTAATAAACAACTTCATAATAGCAAAAAAACAATCAGGGTCAAATTCATTTCATACTACATGCTAATTGGGAGCTCAGTTTTCGCCGCAATTTTAGCCTAAAACATACCAATTAAATTAAAAAATTTAAAAAAAAGTAAGTTTAAACTATTATCTTTGCACTTAAAATGTTGTAATAAGCTCTAAATACTTTCACATAGTAACATTTTTGTGTTTTCTACTATTCAAATCATCTTGAAAAACGTTTTTTCAGTCGTGCTAGTCATTCTCGTGGAATTTCAACATATATGTTAAAATTCAAAACATAAACGCGACAACACTTCTTCTTTGCGTACGTCAAATTTCATTCAAATCGGACTACGGGTTTAGAAGTTACAAATTTATTTTCTTTTTTTTTCTATACCACTGCACAGTGGAGCAGAATCAAAATTAATTGTAAATAAATCTGGCATTTCTAAACGGCTGGTCCGATCGTGATAAAATCTAGCGTTGGCGTAGCAATATGTTTGAAGGATGGAGTTTTAAAGTGGCATATTTTTGAATTTTATTGAGGTATTGACTTGAAATTTTTTTTATAATACCAAAAATTAAATTACCTAAACAAAAAAAAAATAGTTCGGAGTAAATGTGGATCAAATTGTTCCGAATATTTGCAACCTTATCAAAATGTTGATACAAATTTTGGTTTTAGACGCTCAATAAATATGTAATCTATATAAATGTCTTTGTAAGTTTGTTTGTTTGTTTGAGCATCACGCCTAAACGGCTAAATCGATTTTATTGAAATTCGGAACGTATATAGACCCTTACTTGGAAGCGTCAATAGGCTATAACTTTTTTCAATACTTTTACCAGAAAGGGAAAAACAGGGGGGAAAACTGGTAAAATTGGTACCTTTAGTTCTTAAACAATAATTACTAAACGGCTGAACCGATTTTTAGTACGACAGGGGTAGCGAAGCGCACCGGGTCAAGCTAGTATGTAATAAAAACGTTTAATAAATCTCAATAAATATGTAATAAAATCTTTATTTATTAACAAAGCTCAATGAAATTTTCAACGCTTTTTAAATTTTTCATTTTAAATCACAATATGAAAAAACTAGTGAAAAAGTCAAAGGGAATGCCGCAATTCCTAAAAATTGGAGCGAAAATCCCAAACATGGTATTTATTACAATTTTGCCAATAGGGTCCACATTTTCTTTGAGACTGTGAAAACACTTTGGGAATAAATAGGGATCACATCAAGGTTTTCAAAGCTGCTTTCCGTTTTCTGATCCCAGCTTTGGGATATTAGAACATGAAACTTTGATAAAAAAAAAATAGGTCAAATTCCGAAGGGCTTAGGGACGACATTTTCGAAAACAATGACATGTTTTTTATACCAAAATATATCCCGTAAAGATGTCTTACAGAAAAATATAAAATTGTTATATGTCCTTAAAGAAAGTTTTTTTTTAATAAAAAAAGGTTCAAGTCACCTTTTCTCCCAAAAAACAGCACAAATCTACTATTTTTTTAAATTGAAAATTGAAATCTGAAATCTCTTTCATATTATTGGTAATTTAGTTGTCTAACTATCGAAAAAAATGTGAATTCATGCGGTTCAAAAGTACGTCCTATATTTTTAAAGTAGTGGATCATGGTATGGCAAAATTTTAAAATTTAAATTTTGAAATGCCTATATTTCGAAAATTATAAGAGATAAATAGCCCCAAGACCTAGTCGAGCGCTTTCCAAAAAAATTTAAAGCATTGAAATCGGATGGGAAGCAAAATGACACGTGTTTAAAAATTTTACATGTCGAAGGTACCCTAATTTGAGCCTCCATAGCGACGCGCCTGAAGCATTTGTAGGGCCCATTTTAATAACTTAAACTCGAGTGCTCCTTGGCTACACCAATGTCAAATTCTATACAGATCGGAATAGCGGTTTAGAAATTCCAGATTTATTTCCTACAAATTTTGATTCTGCCCCACTGTGTAAATTTAAACGTCACAAAAATTACTTTCACAAAATAATCAATATATAATAGGTTATTGTATGGTCAAACCAGACCATATAATACCTACACTAAGTAAATGAGCAAAACATTTTTCTTTTAAAATTTCAATAATTTATATTCGAATATTCGATTTTCGGAAGTGGGGATTATATGAAGCTATGACTAATTATGGACTGATCGCCATGAAATTAAGTTGTATGATTAACGTGTATATGAAAATAATTTATGTTGAATTTTATGTGTATACCAAAATTTTTAGGAGATTTATACACGTTAAAGTGAGTTTCGGAAGCGGTTCTTATATGGGAGCTATGACTAATTATGAACAGATCATAATAAAATTTGGCGTAAAATTTTCCGTATATATAAAACTTATTTGGAGTAAAACCTGTATAGATACCTATATAAATAAAACTTATATGACCAATAAAGTTCAATTTCGGGAGGATATTTTAATGGGGGCTAGGTGAATTATGAACCAATTTCAGCCAGTTTCAACAGGCTTGGTCTTTGGGTCGAAAAAATTACCAAATTTTATTGAAATATCTTTAAAATTACGAACTGTACCTTGCGCACACGGTTTACATGGACAGCCAGCCAATCGACAAAAAGTGATTCTGAGTTGATCAGTATACTTTAAGGTATGGTGTTGGACTTATATTTTTGAGCATTACTAACATCTACATAAATCCAATATACCCTCTCCACTATAGTGGTGTAGGGTATAAATATGTGCACTTAAATGTACGTACAAAAGGACGGTTGCTCCAAGTGGGTTAATAGATAATTAAATCGCGTTTCAAATCTGATTGTAATTATTCTATATTTTTTTTTACTAATAGTTCCTTATATAATCACAACAAAATTATTTTAGATCTCATTTCAATTAGTTCTTCTCAGATTTGAAAGTTTCTACTCTGAGTGTACATCAACTTATGATCAAAACGAATACTTTTGCAATTTCATTCATACCGATGTCTACTATAAATAACAATAACTTCTTTTAGATGACCTCTTACAAATGTTATCCTTAAATCTTTGTACAAACGGTCAGCTCTTGTTTCATATTTTCAAACTTGTATTATTATTATTTGTTGTTTTTCCTAGTTACTTCATAATAGTTGTGTTCTGTGTGTGTGATTCCGGTTGTTTGAAGTAAAAGCTCAACGCGATTTTATTTTTCTATTTACTTTTCATATTCCTAAAAAAATGCAGGAAAAAAACTTTATTACTTTACTAAAAATGAAAAAAAAAAAAAAAACAATAACGCATACTGACTGGCTTTATTCAAATAGCCAAATGTAAAAGATATAAAAATTTATATTGTACGGCTGACAGTTTGACATTTGGTTCACAGAATACAATAAAAGTTTCACTATAGCATTTCCTTCTTCAGTGTGTGATAGAGATGGCAAATTGGTAGTTAAGTTTAGTACGTAGCAATAATAAGGAGGGTACATTTTAGAGCTCCATTATAAAAAGCTTATGCAAGGCTTTATGCGATAGGGACGCATCATACTTTTGAACCAAGAACATTTTATAAAATGGTATTGTTGGAAAAAAAGGGGTACTTTGCTTCACACAATTAGATATTAGTTGCTTAATCATTCGGCTGAGATTTTGGGAATTCAGAAAGTTCCGACCTTACTTTTAGCAATAACTAGGCTCCATAATTTTCAATAGTTTCAAAACGGCAGATGGGCGGACATTTTGTTCAAAAATTTTGTTTGGTAAGAATATTTATGAAAAATTGTGTCCTTGTAAGTCCTTCCATTTAGGCTCTATCGTACCTTCAATACACAGATTTGTACAGTAATCTCCACGAAAGGGCAGAATGTTGACCTACTATCAATATTTCTATGTGTTCAATATGGAATGGTAATATCAATATATCAATATGTAGGGTATAAAAATAGATCCAACAATCTATATTTTACAGTGTAAAATATAGATTGTAAAATTTACACTAAAGAAATCACGAAATTTACATTTATTTACACAAATTATTTGATATACTTACAATGAGTCTGTTTCTTATTTTATACAGTTACAGTTTAAGGTGCAGAAAAAGTACTAAATAAATAATTCAAATAGTACTACCATATTATCAAACGTAACGATAGTGGATATTTTTCCATCGCTATTACCAAAATTTTAAAGCGAGTAACAGGAGTGAAACAAGTCAGTCAGTTATGACTTTATGAGCTTTGGTTTTAAATATATGTGTGTTATTTCATATGTGTAAATTTATTTGGTGCTGTATGTATGCATGCACTAGGGTGGCCCATATGTTGGACTTTATGGATTTTCGATGATCCCAAGGTCTAAAATTGTTATACGTCACACAACACAGTGGGGCAGAATAAAATTTGTTTGGAAATAAATCTGGCATTTCTAAACTGCTGATGCGATCGGGGCGTAGACAAGGAGTATTCGACGTGGGCGTAGACAAAGAGTATTCGAGTTTAAGTTTACTAGGTTTTGGATTTTCGATGATTCCAAGGTCTAAAATTGTTCTACGTCACACAGCACAGTGGGGCAGAATCAAATAAAACACGTGCCATTTTTTGGTTTACCATTCGATTTCAAAGATTTTTATATAAAGAACTTGGCTAGGACTTGAAAAAACATGCTTGAGTGTGCTATTTATTTCTTATAATTTTCGAATTATAGGCAATTCAAAATTTAAATTTAAAAATGTTGCCATACCTTGGTCCGCTTTTTTGAAAATACAGGTCGTACTTTTTGAACGAATGTAGTCGAATTTCTGTTGTTGGTTATACAACTAAATTATCAATAATATTCAAAAGATTTCAGAGCATTATCAAATATGGATTCCGCCCCGGCTTCGCTCGGTAGCTATTTACTAGTGTTAGTTCTTCAAGTTTCTCCAAATTTATCTTATTAATAAAAATGAGAAATGAAAAGGAGGCAATATATTAAAAATTAAAATTTCAGAATTTTTAAATTTTTCTTGTTTACCAAATAACTCCAGCCAAATCGCTCCAGTTGTTCTCACGTGGTGCCATTACATACATGGACCATTTCAATTTTATATAAGTATATAAGAAAAAACTTTCTTTAAGAACATATAAAAATTTTATGTTTTTTTTTAAGGTATCTTTACGCAGAATATTTGGGTATAAAACAAACATGTCCTATTTTTCGAAGTTGTCACCCCTATGCCCTATCACCAAAAATAGTGCTTGCGAAGATCAAATACGCTTACATGTGTAGGTTATTTGTTTTAGTTGAAGAGATATTTAGGTTTATGAAATTTTTTTTTTTTTAAATTTATATATTGCGGGTCTATGGAAGGTCGATTTTTTTTAAATATCAGCTATATTGGCGATAAAATTCTAAATAGAATAAAAATTGCTAACAGTTATCTTGTCCCTATGAATGGTTATACGCATCCAAAGTTGGAACATGTTAGTTTTTTTTTTTTTTTTTTGCAAAAAAGTCTCTATATTTTTTCTTTTGTTGAAAATAGTTTTCTTCGGAGCTAAATAAAATTTGCGTATGATCCGGAGAGAACTCAATGCAAAAGCGTGTAAAGTAAAATTTGGCTCACTTAAGCCGACAAAATACCCTGGGACCTATGCGAATTTAAAAAAAATTACGTTTGAGTAAAGAATTCTAAAAAGGCAATGCACCATCCTCGAAAAAGCTCTATATTTGTATAACCCTATGTGTTATTTAAATATATACAAAGCCTTTTTACTATCACACGGTAATAATTTGAAATACTTAGGAGGCAAATTTCTAAAAAAAAAAAATCGAATTTTTTAGAACACCTTTTTCCCGTTTTAGGAATTTTGGTATTTTAACACAAAAAATTACAATGCCGTAAATTAAAAAACATTTCATTTAATTCCAAATTTTGTTATGATATCTTTAACCGTAAAAATTAAACATTCATTCAAATTTTATATTTTTCTTCATGGAAAATCACCATATTTATTTTTTTCACCATTTTATTCTTTCTACAAGACAATATTTTTAAGTTTTTGAAATTTCTTTTAAAACTATTGGGAATTAAAAATGCGACAGTTAAATAATTTCTGTTTCATTTTGAAGGGTACATATTTGTTATTTATTCTCTTTTAGTTAATGATCATAATAGTGTCAACAAAAGAGTTTTTTTGCTTCGAAACGTGAGAGAGATGGTTTGTTCTGATCAGAAGTGGCGATTTTGACACGGAAGGCAAAGATCGCCCAGGCCAGCCAACAAAAAGTTTGAAGACCAAGAATTTGAATGTTGTAAAACTCAACAGCACTATCCTTATGAGCTACACAGGCACCAATTTCAAGACGTTTTCGAGTAGCAGAATTCACCCAAAAGCGGGGAAATTGGGTACTATACGAATTGAAGCCAAAAGACGATTTTGAAAGTCCAAAATGATGATTGAACGCTATAAAAGAAAATCATATAAAGGAAAATCATTTAGCCCGGCCAACTAGCCGAATAGACTCAAAACCAAATATCCATGGCGCAAAGGTTATGCTCTGTGTTTGGTGGCAAAAAATCTATTATGTTCTGCTGAAATCTGGCCAGACCATCACATGGAACCCGTACCAAGTTTTTCCAGTTACATATTTCACAACTGTCATAAGAATGTCGTACGCACATTTTTGTTATCGATTCAACAGTGGAACACTTGTTCGAACTGATTCCTTCAAGACACCGCCATCATATTGTCTTTATCGTCCCAACTCTTGATTAAATGCGTTGCGCAGCGGACAATACCTTGTCAACATCATCAAGCATATGTCCTTAATTAATAACAAAGACTCGCAGTAAATTTCCTCGTTCAGTTGCAAATTTGGATTCGAAGTTCCAATACGCATCTGATGCAAAGTATCATCACACATGGCATCTTTGTATTTGCTCCACAAATCAGTCGGTTTGATGGAAAGCTTGAAGGAGAGTGTACTCCCAATGAGTGTCATTCTCCAACAATCTCAAGCGTTGACACACTTCTCTATACGTGTCACACAATTCACCATTTATAGTTCGCAAATCTTGGAATGATGTTGGACCACGAATTTTGACTAATAGCAAACGCAAATAGAAACACTCATCGTTTCTTGGGTGGACTGTGTAAATGCGACCTAATGCGTCGATAAATAATAAATGGGGAAATTCGTCAAATTTCTTTGACTATTTATTGATTGAGTATAGCAGCGTTTGGTAAATCTGGTCAATGTTGTAGATGGCGATCGCTCAACTCGTTGAAATATATTTTCCTCAATAATGTACACTCTTTGACCATTTTCCAGATGTACGGCGAAATGAACCACATGAATGGCGAATCATAAATGCGCCAAATTGTTTCGTTATTGCTAACATAGCAACCCACATGAAATTGAGTGACTTGGAATTCTCTGCTCTAACTCAGACACGTCACTGCCTTTGTTTATATATTTGCAGATATATTTAACAAGTGGGCGTATTAGTGAGCGTGGATAATTTTCCTTTCTGTAAAAAACTTTTGTGGACTATTGCTAACATTAAAAAAAAAATTACCCAAAACGTTCCACGGGTTCTGCAATTTTAGATATATCGAAAAATAGTGGGCGTAAAAGTGGGTGTGGAAAATTTTTCTTTCACTAAGAATTTTAATTGGATTACTACGAACATTTGCAAAAAAAAAAATTCAATATCGGTGCAGCCGTTTTCGGATTTTAGATAATGGGCGTGGTAAATTTTTCATTTCATAAGAACCTAAGTTTGACTATGACGAACATTTAAAAACAATGATTTAAGTCGGTTCAGCCGTTCTCAACTGATGTAATTACCAACTTTGGGTTTGAGTCAATGAAACTACTAAACATCCAACAAAATATGCCACCTCTAAGCGTTATCTGATTTGGAAAAAATTTCAGGCTTTGGGAGCACCGAAAATTTCCTCTATAAGCTCCACCCTAGTATACACGGGTGTGTTTGTACAAGTGACCAAGAGTATGTTTAGTGTTTATTTTGTATATTTACTTAGTGAGCTGTTTATACATTTGTATGTGTATATGTGTGTGTATGTGAGAATGTGTTTGCTTATGTTTGTGTTATAGCTTACAGGATTTGCATTTCCTATTTTCAAAAATTTTCTAACTTTTTTTCTATTTGTAATTTCTGTTCTTTCCTTTCTCTGATGTTTTGTTCAGTTCTGTTCTATTCGGTTTGGTTT
Source organism: Calliphora vomitoria (assembly GCA_942486065.2). Taxonomy (NCBI): domain Eukaryota; kingdom Metazoa; phylum Arthropoda; class Insecta; order Diptera; family Calliphoridae; genus Calliphora; species Calliphora vomitoria. The sequence goes on from OW818030.2 coordinate 33,910,450, forward strand.
GCTTCTGTTCTATTCTGTTGCTGAACTCTTTTTGACAGCAAAATGCCACTGATGGCTTATTTGTGAATTTTTTATGACACTTTACATGTAAATAAAGAATCGGGGAAAAAAAAAAACTTCCAAATATACATACACACATACGTACTCTGAGGCAGAGAGACAGTTTGGGAAGAGACCATGCAATAGACATTTTTCAGTTAAGTTATAAATTGTTGTTGCGAGAAAAAATAAACCCAAACAAAGCGTATACATTTGAATATATAGTACATTGTATTGTATATAAAATATAGAAAAAAAAATAATGAAAACTAAAAGGAAGTTTATTTAGGGTTTGTTGCAATTCAAGCATTAACACTTTAAATCATTCTTAGTTTTTTTTTTTCTGGTCATTTTTGTTATTTCCCTTTACAAGGATAAATTTATGACATATGAAGGAAATGGATATAGATTTCTTTTTTTTGTTAGATATTCGTTTGCAAATAAAATTCACACATAAATTTTTCTGTTTATTATGATTAAGATGAAAGACTGACCCACATTAAATGTTGCCGTCCAAAATAGTTCAACAAACTAACTTATCAACATAAATTGTCCTTTGCAGTTTTAAGGCAATTTTTGGAATAAGGTGGTGCATGTTATTTAAAATAATTGTAAGCAGTAATAGGTCTAATATTCATTGTATTTATAAGCACACATATACAAAATATTTAATATTGGAATTCCTAATCTTCTGCCATTTAAACATCATAAGATTTTCTTAAAATTTCCAAAAAACCCATATTTCCACTCATCTGCAACCCAATTTTTTGTGGGTTTAAAAAACAACATAAAATACTCATGAAATTATCCTTTTGTTTTCTTATTATTTAACTCCACTGTAATAGTTGTTCTTTGTCAACATTGTGTACTTAATGTTTTTCTAAGAAAAGAAATTATAAATTCGTTAGAAACTAACAAGAATATATTCAAAACAGTAATAAAATCCTTTTCCTCAATAAAAAATCATACAAAGTACACGCTTTGATTTACATCCTTTAACACACACCACAATTTTATTATAATTGTCTAACTCAACACAATAAATCCTTTTTTCCCAAAACTAAAAAATAACAGATAACATTAAAGAACAAAACTTTTTTTATATGTGAAACCACCAAATTACAATTAAGATTCTATCTTGGAAAGAGTAATAAAGTTTCGGTAAATTTCTCACAAATTGATAGACAGAACAACTATAATTATGGCAGCCAACAATTTGGGTTTAATTCGTAAGGGTAGTTTGTGTTTATGGTACGGTTTGAGACATGACAAAAAAGTAATTATTTTTTGTAAAAGTATAATATTAAGGTATACCCTCTATCTAAGATTTTCTTGAAATTGTGTTTCTTATGGCAAAATATTCAGCAAAGAAGCCCACATCTGTGGTAAAAATTTAAAAGAAAACAAATATACTGTTTATATTTTTATAATGGGTCTATCTTAAAAAAAGTATATTTCACCCTCTATCTTTTTATACCCACCATCAAAATATTTGTCGCAGATCCACTTTAGTATGTATATTCTGGGTCCTCATAAGATTAAAAGACGATCTTGCTATGGCTGTTCGTTTGTCCGTCTATTGAAAACACGATAAGGCTCAAACAAAAGGATCTAGCTGGCTAAAATTTATCGCTGTTGATAAGGTTTGTTTGGTGTTGAGAATGGTATTGAGTTTCAAGTTGATGTAGTCAGACACAGTTGTTTGTTGTCCACACTCGAAACCGAAGAAGACAACAGAAATTATCTCAAAAACTTGAAACCGACTAAGAAAACTGAATATAGTCTACGAAAGGCTTTGAATTAAGATTGCCGGACAATAGGACTGAAAAGTAGAATTACTCACTAGTCATTTTGATAATGTGTTTACAGAAATAATACACATTCTTGTATTACTCCTAAGATTATAAATGATGTGGGCCATGCCCAATAAAATTCACATGGTTCGCTACAAGTAACCTGCCTAACTCAGTTATTATGTTTAATGTCAATCATGTTCATTTGTTGTTAATCTTATTAAAATGGGTAACCAAAAAAAAGTGCGTACTAAAATTATTAAATATTTTCAACAAAACCCAACTGGGTCCTACAAAAAGTTGACCAAACAATCAAAGGTCTGCGGTCAAACTGTTTCCAATGTTATTCAACAGTATCGGGAGAACTTGTCCGTTGATAAAAAACCTGGTTCAGGTAGAAGGAATGGTCTACATGACGTTTCTAAAGCCAAAAATATAGAAAGCATTTTCAAATGACCTCCCTACACTTCCGGTAGGAAGCAGCTCGTTTAGGTCAGTACTCGGGCTATTTGGTACGAAAAGTTAAAGCCAATGAAGGCTTAAAAGCATACAAGGCTCAAAAAGTTCCAGACAGAACGGTGCAAAAAATTTAGAGGCCAAAGACAGAGCACGGTGATTGAAATCAAATTTTATACAAAAAATATACCTGCTGCAAAATGGATGACGAAATGTACATATGAACAATTTTTCGTAGCTTCCGGGTCAATATTTGTATGTTGCTGATGCTCGTGGGAATGTTGAAGAAGAGTTTAGGACCCAAAAGCAGAACATTTTTCCACAAAGTTCTTGGTGTGGCAAGCAATATGCAGTTGCGGCAAGCGAAGCTAAACATTTGTTACAAAGGGCTTAATAAATACCGAAATTTACATCAAGGAATGTTTACAAAAAAGGATGCTTCCATTCATAAGATTCCTTAGTGTGTCCACTTATTTTTGGCCTGATTTGGCATCTGCCACTATAGCAAGAAAGGTATTGAGTGGTAAAAGAACAGTAATGTGGTATTTGTACAAAGAGAAGAAAATTCTCCAAACTGCCTGGAGGTGAGCAAAAGTAAATTCATGGCGGAATATCTGTTAAAATATTTAGCATACAAAGGACTTTGCAAGACCTAATAGGGGTCTAGCCAAGGAACAATCCAATTTATGTCCAAAGCATTGATGACTACCGGTCGTAATATTCTGCGGAATATCTGGATATATACTCAATGTCCATTTCCTATCAGCTGAGAACGGCTGGACCGACCGATTTGGACAATTTCTTTTTAAATATTCGTCATAGTCAAACTTAAGTTTTTGCGGAATGAAAAATTGACCACGCCCACTTCTTACCGAAAGAAAAATTAACCACGTCCACTTTTTTTCGATATATCTAAAAGTGCAGAACGCCTTTACCAATTTGGCTATTTTTTTTTAATGTTCGCAATAGTCCCTTAAAGTTTTTACAGGAAAAAAAATTGTCCTCGTCCACTTATCAAATACATCTGCAAATATGTGAACAAAGACTGTGACATGGATGTTATTGGAGTTAGTACGGAGAATTCCAACAATGAAGTCACACTCAATTTCAAATGGGCCAATGGGAAATTTGGCGCATTCCTTCATTTTCCATTCATGAAAGATATCCAACTGTAGTTCTGGAAAATGGTCGAAGAGTGTATTTTAGGAGAATGTATTACAGCGAGTTGATCGACCACAATCTACTACATTGACCAGATTTTTTGAAATGTGGCGGAATGATGAATTTTCCTGAACGCTGCTATACGTCTAAGATATTATATTTGGTATCAATCGTGAAAGAAATTTTAACGGCGGAATCAAGGAGATCCAGTTCCAGGTTTCCCCCATTTGTTTTCCATTCATTAGGTCGCATTTACACAGACCATCTGAGAAACGATGAAAGTTTCTATTTGCGTTTGCTATGAGTCAACGTTCGTGGCTCAACATCATTCCAATATTTGCGAACTATAAATGGTGAATTGTGTGACACGTATTGAGAAGCGTGTCAACGTTTGCTATAATTTTAGAGTGACACTCTCTGAGAATACACCCTCGGATATGCTGTGCATTCGATAATTATCTCAACATGCTTCCCATCCAAACCGACTGGCTTATGGAGCAAATACAAAGATGCCATGTGTGAATATATATTGCATCAGATGCGTATTAGATTTTCAAATCCAAATTTTTAACTGAGTGAGTAATTTTACAACGAGGCTTTGATATTAATTGAGGACATATGCTTGATGATGTCAAACAATATATTATCCGATGTATGACGCTTTTAATCAAGAGTTGCGACGCGAAAAACCATATGATTGCGATGCCTTGAGGGAATCAGTTCGAACAATCGTCTTATGAATGTTGTGAAAGATGTAACTGGAGGGATTTTTTTGGATGCTCCCGGTGATTGTGGCAACGACACGTTTGCAGAATGATATTGCACTTGTGCCTTATCAGTATTGCAGCTACGTTGTTGGAAGGAGGTCGAACCACTCTTTCAGCACTCAAGCTGCCATTGAATATGCAAATCTATGAAAATCCAACATGAAGTATTTTCAAGAACAGTAGGAAGGCCAAAGCTTTGCAGCAAATCAAATTTATCATTTGGGATGAGTGTACAATAGCGCATTAGATAAACGTTGCAAGATTTACGAAACAATCAAAGTTGGTTTAGTGGTGCGATGAATCTGTTGGTAGGTGATGAACTTAATGCATGTATGAAGTCATCTGTTTTGTGGAAACACGTGAAGAAACTCAAATTGACTGTGAACATGCTTATCGAGCTGCTGAACGATCAATCTGGTGAAGTATTTTCCAAACAATTGCTGAACATTGGCAACGGCGAAATTACGGTTGACATTCCGACCGGCTGCATTCAATTTCCCGTCGCTTTCTGCAACTTCACCGAACCAAAATCTGAACTCATCTGAAATATGTTTCCAAACATTGCACAAACTAACAAAAATCATGATTAGCTGAACGAACGTTCTATATTGGCTGCGAAAAACATTGATGTTGACGTATTGAAATTTAAGATTCAAAGTGAAATTGCTGTCGAATTGATGACGTACAAATTGGTGGATGCCATTACTACCCAAGATAATGTCGTCAACTATCCAACTCGCTGAAATTACCCAGATTACGGTCTCACAATCTTCAACTGACATGTCATTCGGATCGGTAATCATAATGTTACCAACCACGTCTTTGTAATGACACCCGACTTGAGGTAAAAAACCTTATGAATAACGTCACCAAAGCAACAATACTTAAAGGAAAGTACAAAGGAGAAGACGTTTTGATACCATGAATCCCAATGGCTCTGACCGACATGCCACTCGATTTTATACGCTTGCAGGTTTCGATACGGCTTCCAGTTGCAATGACAATTAACAAATCTCAAGAGCAGTCATTGCGTGATTGCGACATTAATCTTGAAAATCCATGCTTCTCGCAGGGTCAGTTGTATATCGCCTGTTGCCGTGTGGGAACACCACCAGCATTGTTTATTTACGTGCCATACAACTAAACCAAAAATGTTGTGTATCAACAACGTCTGTCGGGTCAGCTTGTATAAAATAAAAGTTAATGTTACCAAAGGTGTCCCTAAGCAGGGATTGTTGTCCTTCCTTACAGTTATCAGGAATCCATCTTGAATCTTTGTATGACCGATACCACAGTGGTCAAGAAATTTTTTATTTTGGAAATAATTTGGTAACTCGTAAACGATTGGAGATATCTGAATGAAATTTCACATACACGCAGAGAAAAAATATAGTTGTGCATCTTTACAGTAATTTCAGTATTTTTAAAAGTTGTTTAAAAATATTATAGTCACAGTAACTACTTACGTGATTGTTGCACCCATAATATGGTTACCTTACGATTCACATGATTTCATAATCTGAGAACAAAATATTATGATAAAAAGATTCATCATAACAAACTTATTTACTGTAACCATAAACTATATGATTGATACAATCATATGAGTCGTAAGTTAACCATATTATGGTTACCACAATCATGTACATAGTTATTGTTAAAAAAATTTAAAAATGTTGAAGTGGTTACTGCAAACAAGCACAACTGTATTTATTCTGTGCGTGTAGTTAGTGATAGGGTGCTTCTGAATTGATTTGTAATTGCATGGGCTAGCAGTTGAATAGGGCGGCGCTCCAAATAATGGTCAAAAGCTTATACTTTCAAAAGGGTCCTTCATAAGGCGCCTCCTATATTAAAATTTAACTATACAAAAGTGTGTGTGAGATATCATTTACATTTTTTATTCCTTTGAAAGTCCTATTGATGTCAGTATGTATGAAATATAACATCGTAGAGTGGCGCGTATTCGAAATGTCAAATTTGCTATGACTATGGCGCATAAATCAGGGTGAATTTGACCGATTGCAAGGCTTATGTTGGCTTTGAGTGCCGCTGTGATTTGTAGCTAATTCGCATAGACCTGTGACACAAGAAAACCCCACAAGAAAAATAATAACGGATTCTAATCAAATCTAAATTTTTATTCAAACAAGATCTACTTTTTGATACTCCATCTTCGATTTCGTACAATGAGGCATTCGCAGCTCAAATCTCTTTTCGAAAAGTCTAGGTCTCTTATCAAGCCACTTGAGACACTTAGTGGCAAACTCTTATAGATGTGGATTCACAGTAGATGGTACGTCATCTGAGTACAGCAGATATCTTTCAAAAGACTGTAAACCAGAAACAAATTTAAAAACATTATTTGTGTTACCAATGCACACCTAATACAAAACCACTAACGGTATCTCGGCACCAACATATTTTCTTTATTTGTTGATCTGTGTACTCTTCTTAGCAGTATATTGTAGAGTGCCTTTCTTAATTCCTTCTTATCCACCAATTATATAACCATATCCAGCTTTATTTAGCAATTAAAAATAACAAAAATTATAAATAGTTAATAATGCCAACACATTTATAAATAAATAAACAATGAAATACAATACAATATGTACTCTGATAGAGATATTCAGACACTTTCCTTCATATGATATGGGTTACCATAAAATTTAATGAGCGTAAAACAAATAAGAAAAAATAAAAAATTAAATTTTAGAAAACTTGCTTCATTTTCATTTTCTGGGTGGTGGTGGTGTGTTCTTAGTGATGCCATCCTTGGAATCCATTTAAGTTTTTAGAGGATGAAATAAGTTTACGCTATTTTACCAATTAATGACACGTGCATTTATTGGAATTAAGAAAACACTGCTATGCTACACACAAATCCACTAAAACATACACTAAAAAGTAATGAACAAGTAACAAAACCAATGCACTGAACTGAGTACGAATACAATTGGTAAAGATGAAGGTAATTAGAGAATAAAGTACATGAAAAAAACTTATTGTTTGATTAAAATGATAACACAAGCACGCAGAAAGGAAGAACGAATGGAACAATTACAATGGATTTTATCATTTATATTAGAGTGTATGTAATATTATTTGAAAATAGTTTATGTGGGGATTTGGAAGCAGCGATATTTTATTTTATATATTTTTGTGTGTGTTTTGGTTACAGTTTCAACTTCAATTCGTTGAGGGTATTAACTGTAAGAAATTAATCTTTATAATGAGTTTATAAGATCAAGAAATAAAATATTCCACAAGGAAATAAATTTGTTAGCAAATTTGGCTTAAGGATTTTAATTTTAAATTGTTTGAAATTTTGCAATTAAATAAAATAAGTTAAAGTTTAAATTAAATAAAACTTAGCATATTGCATATTGTTTTTTATGATTATAAAGTAGCTATATTAAGAAAATGTGTATACGACAACTAAGTTGGTGTAATTAAGTAAGTTTTACTATTAAAACTTCACCCTTATTACTAGAAGATTTGGATTATTGGGTTTATGACTTAAAATTGCGGGATCTATAATAGATTTAGTATCTATTTAACATGGGTTTTGTTTTTTTGAATTTTGGGCCAACAAAGCGTCATATGCGGGAAGTTTTGCTTTACTTCTTTAATTTGAAAATGCCGCTGAAGCATACCGAGCTCAACTATCGCTCCCCAAAGCTTATGGTGAATGCGTTTTATCAGTTTCAACGTGCGAGAGATGGTTTGAGCTGTTCAGAAGTGATTTTGAAATGTAAGACAAAGATCGCCCCGGCCAGCCAAACAAGTTTGCAGACCAAGAATTTGAGGCATGAAGATTGGTGGAAAACTCAACAAGAGCCAGCAAAATCATTGAGAGCTACCCAAGCCGCTGGGAAATGTTTGCTTCTAATCATTACTTGCGATGAAAAATAAATCCATTTTAATAACCAGGTGCGTAAGAGATTTTATGTGAAGATCAGCCAACCAGTCGAATCGACACCAAAGCCAAACATCCATGACGCTAAGGTAATTATCTATATTTGGTGGGCGCAAAATCTGACCAGACATCACAGGGAACCTGTACCGAACGCAACTGGTTCGTTTGTATCTTTTAAGGATTGCTATTATTTAAAGGGGGACAAGGGAAAGCGAAGCGAATACAATGTCACAACCATATAGGCCCCATAGCCTATCCTTTCAAATCCTTCCTATCTTTCCAACAGTGGGCAATGTCAATCCTGGACTTGATAACTTGCTAACAAGACTCTGTTGATCGACCCCAGGCGGTACACCATTTTTTTTTTGTCGGCCTCGAGGTGTGCTGGCAGCCCAACCACCAGGAGCCGATGCGTTAGCCCAATCAGCTGACCATTAAAGTTAAATGATTACCGAAACCTCTACAAATAACGAAAACCAATCCGATTTACCGATGATGACTTTTGGTATGAAAACAAGGACATGTTTTGGAATTTGGAACGTCGGGACTCTACTGAAAGCGTCGAGAATTGCACAGTTATGTAAGGAATTTAAAAGTTATAACATATTATTCCTTTGACATTGTGAGATCAGATGGCCTGATACTGGAAAGGTTGCCTCATCTGATGGCTGTACAATTATTTACTCCGGTAAACCCAATAATTTGCCAAGATAAAGAGGAGTGGATCTTTTACTGTCCAAAAGTGTGCCCCCCTTGGGGCATAGATAAGCTTCTTGGTGAGCTGCATACCTTGATGTTATGCCTCAAGGGGAAATATGGAGCGAAACCGGGGCTACGATGTGCACGGACCTCATTCCTGGTAAGAATTTCATTTATTAAATTCGCAGCTGACTAGAGTCTTATCTAGTACCACGGGGATCCTATGGCCCCAGGACTTCGGTCCTGTAGGATCATTGGTGAGGTCACTTCGGTGAGTTCGTGGTGGCTGTAATTGAAACCCAAAGCGGGTAGAAGATCGTTGGTTAAAGGACTGATATTTGGGCTAGTGCTAAATTTCGGACTACCAAATGTATCCTACTAAGTGCTGTTGCTGACTCAAAAGAGCCATTGAAAATTGCAGATAGCAACTGGCGTCTGTGCTCAAGAAACGTATTGAGGTAGTTGCATTCGTGATGTATAATTTCTCTTAATAAAAGGAAATCACAAGGATTAGATGGTATATCGCCAGAGCTCTTGAAAGCAGATCTAGAGATTAGTGTTCAAATTATCTTTCCTCTCAACACAGACTTCTGCTTCTGCAAAAACTCGCAAATATTACAGAAGAAGTTGGTCTGAGGATACGTAGACCAGCTAACGTCATCACGAGAAAACACCTCTGATTAACCGTAGAATTGGAAGACCAGCATACACACGAAGGCGATAAATTGACATCGAAGCTGCTGCCATGAACAAAAGTTGGGGAGAAATAAAAGTACTTGCCCATGATAAATCACATTGGAACGTGTTTGTTGGGACCTTATGCTTCTTATAGGAACATATATTATATGAAGATAATAGCAACGTTGTCTGACATTTGGTCCATAAATTTGTTTCTACTTGACGGATTTCTCTTACGTCCATTCCTCGAGGCATATCGTGTCAACAATAGATAGATGGACGATCAAAGCTATATCGTTATAGAATTTCTTAAGGACCCAGAATATATTTTGGTTCTACGACCAGTATTTCGATATGTTACAAATGGTATGAAAAACTTAATACACCTCTTTGGTGGTGGGTAAAATAATTACTTCTAATTCGAGTTAAAGTTATTAAAATGGACCCTACAAATGATCCAGGAGTGGCGCTATGGGGGCTCAAAGTAGGGTACCTCCTTACAGGCCTTCAACGTTTAAATGCTTTTACAATTATAGTTCTCTAGATATTCGAAATTAACTATTTACTTTGTAGAGGAGGTGCCACGCCCACTAATACACGACAATTGTCAGCTAATTTAAAATTTTAATTCACAGTGGTGTACTCTGAAGTGAATGATTTGGTGTAAGCGAAGAAAGGAATACATTCCAGCACAAGCCCGGTACATACCAAATGTTCATATCGTTCGGTAAAACAAATAGACCGTGGTTAATAAGGTGCACTGTGTACTATAAAAGTTCTTTTATGTTATCAATCGATGATAAACAATTTTGTTAACTCTTGCATATTAGGTGCATGAATAAGAAATTTCCATGTGAAATCCATTTAAAAAATATATGTTGAATAACTCTCCGCATTCAACTTTTAATGCATAAAAAATAACGTTTTTATTCAAATAGAATTCGTTTTCATTAAGTAACTGACTGCATTTGATCAGCTTTGCATTATTTCCTGTTTTGTGTTGATCAGTTAAAAAGCTGGCATTTTTTGCAAGAACAAAATTGGTCTATAAATTATATTAAGTAAAAATTTATAAACAAACATGCTCGCGAATCACGTCTTGAGAAAATCGCAAAAGGGTATCGGAAAGAGAACGCGACTTCATAAAATGTGTCACAGTGCATCTTCATCAAGAGCTGCAACAGCATATCGAAATCGCTTGCGAATGGCTCTATCAAGAGAAATAATCGACTTAAAGTTGGCTGCATTTCACTACAATAAGGATGATGACTACAGGCATCACATGGACGTATTGATTGGCGCAATGAACAAACTTTGCTTACATTGCAGCGTTTTGAAGTTTCCTAAGGAATCCCCGGGAATAAGCTGTTCGAACGGTAAAGTTGTTTTGCCACCAACTATTGAGCTGTTGTGCCTCCAACTATTGCCCATTTCCGCCGAACTGCTGCCAATTGCGATTGAATATTCAAGCCGTTGTCGACAGGGTATTCCCAAGTCTTACAACCAACTACACAAATTAGGATTGGCTGTGGAAACGTGCAATTTTGCCAACAAAAAAAGATGATGCCAATAAGCTCAATGAACAAATTCAGTTAAAACTGCCGGGCGAAACAATGAAATACAAATCGATTGACACAGTAATGAACGAACCAACCAGAATGCCGACACATGTATCAACATTAAAGGTTAGATCACTGATAATGCTTCTCCGCAACTTAAACGCGCCAAAATTATGCAACGGAACAAGATTGACCATAAAAAATGTTCACCAAATTAAATTGAGGCAACAATCATCGGTGGCAGATTCAAAGGCGAAGTCGTACTGATTCCACGCATACCGATGATTTCCAACGACTTACCATTTGAATTCAAGCGTCTTGCCTTTGCTATAAACATTAATAAAGCACAAGGTTAATTGTTGACTACTGCTGGCTCATATTTGGAAAATTCATGTTTTTTATATGATCAATTTTATGTGGCTTGCTCCAATTTGCTAAAACTTTGTCATATGACCACTTCATCCGCCGTCATCTGGCTACATATAATAAGTCTTTCGGGTGCGAAGTCAGGTCGGGGTAGTCCGTGCTTTAGTTTTGTCCGACATTGTATATTAAAATTGAGATCGATATGTAATATAAAACACATGTTTTCTAAAGGCCAGCAATGCGGACCGGGTTTAGCTAGTTTCAAAATAAAAGGTAGCCTATTGTCTTTCCAGATAAAGAGGAACATAAAAGAGGATAGGTCTAGTGGTTAAGGCTACTATGAGGCACAATTAAGGCTTTTATAGTTATTTCTGTCTCTTTGTTTATCTCCTTCTCCGCTTAAAATTTACCACACTTTCCTGCTCTTCTTCTTTCCACTGGCCTTACCACCAGGCAGTTTGGCGGATTTGCCTCTGTTGGTACAAATACCACATTATTGTTCCTATACGACTTAAGACCTTGCTTACCATAGTAACAGGACCCCAAATCAGGCCAAAAATAAATGGACACTTTAAGAAGTCTTATGAATGGTAGCATCCTCTTTAGAAAAGATTCCTTGATGTAAATTTCGGTATTTATAAAGCCCTTTGTAACAAATGTTTGGCTTCTTTTGCCGCGACTGCACATTGCTTGCCATATCAAAAACTTTTTGGGAAAATTTTCTAGTTTTGGGTCCTAAACTTTTCTACAACATTCCCTCGAGCATCAGCAACATAAAACTATTGACCTGGAATCTGTGAAAAATTTTCCAGAACATACGTTTCGTCATCCATTATGCAGCAGGTATATTTTTTGTTTAAAATTCGACTTCAATTTCCGTGCTCTGTTTTTGACCTCTAAATTTTTAGCAGAGTTCCTATCAGGAACTTTTTGAGTCTTGTACCTTTTTAAACCTGCATTGGCTTTAAGTTATCGCATCAAATAGTCTTAGTACTGAGCTAACCGGACTTCATTCCTACCGGATGTATTGGAAGGTCTTTTGAAAATGCTTTCTATTTATTGGATTTAGTAACATCAGGTGGACCATTCCTTCTATATTAATCAGGTTTTCTATCAACGGACAAGTTCTCCCGATACTGTTTAACAACATTGGAATAAGTTTGACGGCAGACCTTTGATTGTCTGGCCAACTTTTTGTAGGACCAAGTTGGGTTATGTTGAAAATATTTAATGATTTTAGTACGCACTTTTTTTCGTCACTCATTTTAATCATATTAACAACAAATGAACATAATTGACATTAAACATGATAACTGACATGCTTTACAAAGGTAACTTGATAAAAAAAACATTAATTAATACTTTGGTTAAAGGTTTTAATGAAAAACGTGTGTTAAGCTTTTTTCGATCTCAGTCCTTAGATTAAATCAATTTTCAGTAATAGTTGATTGTCAGACTGAGAGCGACTGCTAATAATTATGTTGGGTTTCAACCAGCCAGCAAATGCATTTGATGTAATCGGTGGATATTTTCAGTTGAAATACTTTTTCATAAATACTTATCCATTCACCATTCCACTTTAAATCAACCATTTCATTTTAAATCAAAACATCGTTTAAGTTTTTGTATTATTTCTTAACACAGCTTTATTATTGTTTTATTACTTACTTCATTTATTTTTATTTTTTGTTCTTATTTAATTTTCTTTTTTCTGTTCATTTTTCAATATATAACTAAATATCATTATTATTATTTATAATTTATATTAAATACATTATGTTATTAATATGTTTCGGTCTAAAATTTAATTTAATCATAATTATTATTTCTCATTGATAAAAACTACTTTGAATCAAGAAGTTTTTGTTGTTGATGTTGTTAAGTTTTTTTTATTTTTTTTTGTTATCTTGTCATTTTAAATACAGTTTCTGCTTAGATATAAAACAATTTATCTTTTATTTTCTTGTTAAAATATTTATTTAGGTATAAACTATTGAATTTCGGTTTTAATTAATCTACAAGTATGATATAATTCATTTATTATTCGGTTGCTGTGTTGCTTTTCTAAATATATATATTTTTGGATTTGGATTTGTATGTTTAAAATAATTTATATACAATTAACAATTAATTAATTTAATGTATCATCATAATCATCATCATATGTATTACTTACTTATTATTTTATAAATTCTTAGGTTTTAATAAATTTATTACCAATTAGTAATAATATAAGTTTATTTTTCTGTTTTTTTTTTTTTTTTTTTGGTTTGTTTGTTTTGTATTTATTTCATAAATAGATTTTAATTTAAAAATTAGTGGCATTTTATTTAAAGTTTTAGTTTTAAGTTTATTTAAATTTTAACTACATGTTAGAGTCTTTGTTTTTGTAGAGTTACCTAATTATAAAATAATGTCTATATTTAAGGGATTTATTTAGTTATTATAGTTATTATAATAATTACTGCTAAATTAACTATATACATTAGTTTTTTTTTTTGTCTATATTTAATTAGGATATGATTTATTATTTCCAGGAAATGTTTTATATATATTTTTTTTTAATAGAAAATTTAATTAAGTAACTACTTATGTACAATTAAATTAAAAACTCATTAGTTAGAGGGATTTTAACAAAGTATTTTAGATTATTTGTTGGTTTTATTTGTTGTAAGTTTAAATAAATAATTTTGTAATTAAATGGCAGTTTAATTTAGTTTTAACAGAAGTATTTATTGTAGTTAATAGCTATTGAAAAAAACTAGCAAAAATTATTGAATTTGGACGTTCTGTTTAAAGATTGTCGATATGTGTAATGTGTAGTTGGATATGGAATTGGAATTTTATATGCTAGTATTGTATGTTTTCAAATAAACAATAAATACCAAAAAGTTTGAAATAAAATCTAAATTTTGCATTCGCTTTCAACCTCAGTCAATCAATCATTCATTAGAGCACTAAAAATGTACGAAAAGAAACAAATTTTAAAATTAAGTCATATCGAATGTGTATGGATTAGAAATCTCAAAATAATTTTCAAAATCTCAGTTTTTAATACCAAAAACTACAGGAAAAAACACAAGTTTTTAACCTTGAGTCTTCCAAACTTGACCATATTCATTAAACACCTACCCTTTAGAATCCATTGTATATTTTTCTTTTTACTCTTTGAATTTAAAAAAAAAAAAAATGATTTTATTCACGATTTGATTTTTTTTTTTTAAAAAATCAAGAAAATTTACTTCCGCTTTAACTTTAAATATTCGTATCTTATTAACCTGATGTTGGATTTGATGTTGATTTCAGAGACTCGCCTTACAAATAGATACAACTTTAATATTCCAGGATTTTCATTCCATTACACAAATCTTCCCGAAGGAAAAGCCGTTTAAAACATTATGCCCTCGATGAATTCTCAAAAGTATATAAGCAAGCTTTGGAGCTTTGACAGTGAGTTCAATATATTGTCCCCCACAATTTCCGATGACTAAGGACAAGTTTGAAGATTTCTTTGAAACTCTAGGAGATCGTTTCCTGGCATCTAGGGATTACAATGAGAAACACACATACTGGGGTTCACGGCTAATTAGCCCTAAAGGAGGACAGCTTTACAAAGCCCTAGTTGACAGTAAGAATTGCCTGGATGTTGTATCCCCTGGCCAACCAACATAGGCTCTTGACCTTATAGACCTTGCCATATCCAGGAATTAAATATCTACGGAAATATCTTTTAATTTATCATCCGATTATTCACCTGTAATTGTCACCTAGTGTGGATAAAATATACTAAAATTTCCTGTAAATATTCCGTTTTACAAAACAAATTGGCTTAAATATAGAAAGTTCATCAGTAGCCATATCCACACAAATCCAAATATACAGTGTGAGGTCGAGATAAACGAATGCTTCAGTGACTTCAATTCTTTAATTACTTCGGCTCTGGATCATGCCAGGATCGAGATCTCTACAAAGCAAAAAATGCATATTTCCAATTCAGATATTGAACGTTTACTTCTCGAAAAGAGAAATCTTAGAAGAGAGTGCCAACAAAGTGGATCACCTGCTTCAAAGCAGAAGCTACTAGAAGACTGAAGAGCGCCCTTTGTTTAGAGGAGGATCGCAGAAACATTAGAAACATTGAGAGTTTGACGAATTGTAAATATACGAACTTTTCTCTTTGGAAAGCCACACGTAACATCAAACCACCGGTAGAGGGAAAACTCCGTTGAGAAAAGCTGATGGTTATTGGGCAAGAAATGCTAAGGATTTTAGCCAAGCATTTAAGCCAAATCCACCCAATAACAATATTTTACTGGAAGATCCTCCTATTCATGAGATAGCGAAAGATCATATCAGAGTAAATCCCGAGGACGTTCGAAAAATGATGAAAAATAACTCAAATACGAAAAAATCTCCATTATATGACAAAAATTACGCCATCCATGATTAAAAACCTACCGACTATACCTATAATCGTGCTATCTGTATTGTTTTCTGCGATCATTAGACTAGGCAGTTTCCCAACTAACTGAAAATTGCTCAGGTCATAATGATACCTATGCCAGTAAAAGATTTAACAATGCCGTCTTCATACAGACCTATAAGTCTACTTCCCTGCATATTAAAGTTATTTGAGAAAATATTGTAATGTAAAATAATGCCATACTTAAATAACCAAAATATTATCCCAGTTCATCAATTTAGTTTTCGTGAATAACATGGAACCATTGAACAAGTTAAGCGATTGTCTGGAGAGATAAGAAAATCTTTTGAAAATAAAAAATACTGCTGTTATATATTTTTGAACATCGCCCAGGCCTTCGACAAGGTATAGCATAACGGGTTAGTTCACAAAATTATGTGTCCACTGCCACCAAGTACGCATGGATTGCTGGAGTCATACATATCAGACCGAGATTTTAGAGTGAAATATTGCGATTATTGAACAGGAAATTATAAAATTAAGGCTGGTATTCCATAGGGGAGTGTTCTCGGATCAACACTTTATTTGATATATGCTTCTGATTTGCCTGTGTGTGATAGACCTACCATATCGTCATTCGCTGATGATACGGCAATACTTTGCTCCCATTCCTGTCCACACTAAATAAAATAAACATTCCACAGGCAGATACTGTTATATACCTTGATATTCATTTGGATAAACGACTTACTTGGCGTCATAATATAGCAGCCAAGAGACATCGCATGAAGTTAAGAGCCTTTAGCCTTCACTAGTTAATCAATGACTAATCAAAATTAAGCCTTGACTTTTTTTGAGCGTTGTATACTCGCAGTCCGAGTACTTTGCTAACCGGGCTGCTTTTCTATCGAATGTGTTCGGAACTCTTTTGAAAATGCTTTCTATTTATTGGCTTTAGAAACATCATGTGGATCATTCCTTGTACCTGGACCAGGTTTTCTATCAATGGACAAGTTCTCCTGATACTGTTTAATAACATTTGAATCAGTTTGACGGCAGACCTTTGATTGTTTGGCCAACTTTTTGTAGAACCATGTTGGGTTTTGTTGAAAATATTTAATAATTTTAGTGCGCAATTTGCTGTTGTCACTTATTTTAATCAGATTAACAACAAATGAACATAAGTGACATTAAACATAATAACTGACATACCTTTTAAAGGTAACTTGATCAAAAAAATCAAATACAACTTTGGTTAACAGTTTTAAGGAAAAACGTGTGTTAAGGTTTTTTCAATCTTACTCCTTATGACTTTGTATGTGACCTGGAAATGGCAAACCCATTGAATCAAGATGATTTAAAAGACCTAATCAGAGTTCTTCCGCTGTCGAGGTCTGATTCAGAAATTTTGGCTTCTAGGCGAAAAGATAGGCATTTAGTAACAAAAGAAACTATTATTTCTTATTACCGCACAAGAGAACAGGATCTCCTCAAATATTTTTTTAAAAATTTATTTGGTTTAATGGATTGCAATGTGATTACAAAATTGCGCTACAACTGAGTTGCATTTATTCATATACACATCAAATTGGAGTCTAAATTCTGTTCTCTTACACAATGGAAATAAATTAAGGTGGCTGCCTATTGCACATTCTACCAAATTAAAAGAAGAATATACATCTGTTGCTCTGGTTTTGGACAAAATTAAATATGTTGAAAACATCAGGCTCATATGTGTTGATTTAAATATGTTAAACTTTCCTTTAGCCCAACAAGGTGGTTACATAAAGTATCCCTGTTTTCTTTGCTTGTGGGATAGTAGAGCTAAAGATCAGCACTGGAGTAAAAGAGATTGGACTACTCGGGAAGTGCTAGTTCCAGGGAAGCAAAACGTGATAAGCCCGCCTTTAATATCACGTGATCGTATAATTTTGCCTCCGTTGCATACAAAATTGGGACTTAAAAGCCTTAAAATGGGAATTGTTTTCTTTTCTTATCAACAAAAAATCCAAAAACTGATTACATTTTTGATGCACCACAGATAAGATCGTTAATAAAAGATAACAATTGAGAAAATTGCATGGAATTATATCGTTTGGCTTGTTCAATATTTGTTGGGAAATAAGAAATGTTCTGACTATTCTCAACATGATGAATAACTAATGAACAACTTTCATATGCTTAGATATGTTCTGACTATTCTCAACACGTTGAACAACTAATAAGCCTTTTTCATATGCTTGGATGTAATATGAGCATCAAATTACATTTTCATTACAACCACCTTGACTATTTGTCCCTTAATCTTGGGGATCTAAGTAAACAGGACGATCGATTCCATCAGGATCTTTCTACGATGGAGAAACGCCATCTAGGCTACTAGAACGCACACAAGATGGCTGACTTCAACTTCTGTACGGAAGTCTTATAAAAGAAAATTTTTTTCCAACTTAGCGACTTAAAACTTTAAACATATTTCGGGGATTAAAATTATTTGCTATTAAGTCACATTGTCATAATGTCGTAATATATTATGATAGTTTAAAACAATTTTTGTTGTGTTTCAAACAAAAAAGTTCTAAACTAATAAGACTTTTGGAACCATAGGGTAACGTAGAGACGAGACGGAATTGTCAAAAACCTAAGTCTGTTGTGAAAAACCTATCTCTTGCAACAACAAAATACATGTTAGTCAATGTATTATGTTGTTGTATTAGACATATAATTTGTTGTTTTTTTGTTTGCCAATACGGAGTGTCTCGTCTCTATGTATAATTCTCTATGTTTGGATCTATGTTTATTGTTTTGTCATAAAATAACACTTTTTTTGTTTGAAGCACAACAAAACTTTGTTTAAACTAATAACATGATATAAAAAAAATTACAAGGTAGTTTCATTTTCTCTTTATGTCAACCTTATTAAGCATTTGACAATAAAGGGGATTTGAAGTTTATGTGTAAAATAAAGCTACCATATTCATTAAAATAAATCCCATTTTTGCCTTTATTGAAAACATAAATAAAATAAAAACATATTTTATTAAAAATATTAGTGTTCGTTTATACAAAGCATTGACATAATTGTGACCAAGGTTTTCAATTGCTGAGTATCGTTTACGGAAGGATTTTGTTTAAGCTTGATTCTGGTTATATCTACAACTAAATCACACAGCTGTTTGCGGACACAAATTTCTTGTACATGCAAAAATATTAAGAACATTTTTACGAATGTAGAGTTCAGGTTTGTGTAATCTTCTCATAAGATCTGAGAGAGTGGTTGTAACGTGAGAGACAACTTCATTGGGACAATAGTCAGAGACTTGGTGTGATGAATGATATAGTGGAATATTTTACAATATTCTACTATATTATTCAATAGCTGGATCTGTTGTGGTTTTATCTTTTTATCCTTCATCAAAGATTCGAAAATAAACTACAAAAAGACTCCGGCAATATAATCGTCCTTTTACGCCGCACATTATTCCACGAATAAATTTAAAACCATCCATTTTTTAAAGTCTGATGAAAAAAGAGTCATTACCTTCGGACAGCTCTTCGTTTTCATGACCTATGTGATATAAAGCCAAACGCTTCTCTGAATATTTACAAATAAAATAAACTTCAATAATCCCCTTTGTAGTTTCTTTATCATGACAAATAATATATTAGGACATTATGACAGTACGACCTTGTGAATTGACAAATTGTGTTTTATTGTAAAAGGGCTCATACGCCATATTTCCCAAACTAGAGCTGATAGAAACATTTTTATCACAGATATGAAATCACCATGGAAAGTTAGGCTAGTGTCATGTAACATAACCCAATCATCAGACATGCTGTTATGAAGTATTATCATAATAAACAAATATTAAAAATAAGAGACTCCTATGTCTATAGACTTAACAGTTTCAGCATTCTAAATGTAGAGAATTCATCACAATAAAAGTGCGAGAATACGATCGAACATTTTGTAGAATATTTTCATTCATAATTTCAACTGATGTACTACGAGCAGCAACTGAAGCGACATTAATTGCAATGGTTTCATTTCTGGAAAGGTTTTGCAAGATCTTGTAAAATCCTGTTACACTGAAGTGATTGTTAAAGGTTACACTGTTTATTTTCGACATAGTTATTTGCGCAGGACATTTGTGCATCCTTTAGCCACAAAATAATCATTCATACTTGCTTACTGTAACCATATATATGGTTGATACAATAATATAAGCTAACCATATTATAGTTACCACAATCATACAAATAGTTATTGTGACTATAATATTGTTAAAAAACTTGTAAATATGTTTAAACGGTTAGAGTAAACATGCACAACTATATTTTTGACCTACTAAACTTCATTACTAGTTTTTTATTTGGTATGAGTTATGATTCCTAACACATTTCACTAATATCCAATCCAGCAAATTAAGAAGTAGATGAAACGTTACCATAGTTCACTAAACATAGAAATTATTACCTGTATAATTTTGTTGAAAATTTCGAGAAACTTAAATAAAAGTCATTAATTTTTAATACCTTCATTTGAAATAATCACTGATATGCACTCACTATAATTTAGCCATTTCATTAAAATTATAAAACATGTCTGTCAAAATAATCAAATAAAATAAATATAGCACGAAATTACAATTTTTACTACAATAAAAAAAAGAACAAAATAGAACTAAAATTGTTAAAAAAATCGTTTAATTTTTTTCAACAATATAACTTTAATGATCAATTTTAGTCAAACAGAGAAATCTTGTCAATGTCACAGACAGACACACACACACACATACACAAAATACTTACAAAACTTAACTTACTTACAATACAAACAAGATATTTACACACATGCATACACATTTGCTCTCACCAGGTCACCCACACTTATCCAGAGACATACTTACATACAGTAAAGGAAACATACTTAAACATATAAAACATTTTAACACACCAACACAAGCACTCTTCTCACACTTTCAATTACACAATGACAGATAGTTTTTTTTTTTTTGGGAAAAGTTGTTCGTTTATTTTTTACAAGATTTTTCTTTGAGGGAGTGGATAGAGGAGGTGTTTTCTTTTCTTTTCATTTAAGTTTTTTTTTTTGTTTTTTCTTGCTTTGTTTCTGTTCATGTTCTGCACACAATATTTTACTTAAGCGCCTAAAAATGAAACTACTATTGCTGCCACTGCGTATGTTGTAGCAGCAATGTCAGTTTTACTACAGCTGCTGCTGGTAAAAATAAATTTAAAATTACAATGTGGAACAACTCAGACACAACTTTCGGGCACACGCTGTGTCATTAAACAATCCTTAATGGCCATGATGTTAATGTTATCGTCCAGGTCAGTGGATGAATTACATGATGTTGTTGTTGTCGATGGTGCTGCCGATGGCAGTGAATGTGAACCCAAAAGTAGGCCAACACCAGTTGTAGAACCCGGTGTACTGCCACTACCACTTAGAGCTGAAGTTGTTTGCGATGTTAACATCATGGTTGAGGGCGAAGGATGACCCGTATAATGGCCGTGATTGCCACGACCACCCAACGTATTGTGATGATGCAGTGTACTGTGATGAAGGTTAACACGACCTATGCTGCCGCCCACCATGCCACCCACCACATTGCTGGTATTTGCATTTGCTGACGCCGCAGCGGAGGGGGAGCAGGTGGCTGAGGTATGATGTAAACTTGACATGGCTGTGCCACTGCTGCTGTTAATGAGACTATTTAATATGTAGCCGCCACCCGTCCCAAGACCGGGTGGTAGTGTGCCCACACCGCTGGAGTGCAGTTGTTGCTGCAAGTGAGTGGTGGCCGCTATAGTTGATGTTGAAGCTAAAGATGTAGGTGAACCTATTATGTTGCCCACATCGTTCATTAAACCTACGCTACCCTGTACAGTGCCAGCAGCTCCTGTTCTAGTTATTGTTGTTGCATGTAACAATGCTGTACCGGATGTTGTAGCTGCCGATGCTGATGTTGTTGCTGTGGGTGACAACATTGAGGCGGATGCCAAAAGATGTGTGCGTGCGTTGATTTGATTAAACTGCATGGGTATACTAACTGCAGTCTCATTGCCACCATTGTTGCCACCTCCCGCTGGATTCTGCTGCATCATGTTTGTTTCGTAACTTTTGGTATGTTGCTGTTTAATAAAGATTCCAAAAAGCAACGGGACATCAGCAAATGGTCGTAAGTAGTAATTGTATGTTGTTATTGTTGGTTGTTGATGTTTTTGTTGTTGTTTTTTTTATTATAAGAGATGATGACGTTGATGATGTTGATGGTAACCATGTTGTATGCCAAATAATTTTCCATTTATTCCATTTACAGACAACGAACGCATTGCATACAATCCAACAATGATTTCACGTTGTTAAAATCATAAAATATACAGGAAGGAAGCATGAAAGTAAGCAGAAAAAAGAAGGAAAGAAAGAAATTTCGTTAAGGTTTTGTTTTGCTTTATTTATTTTTAAAAATTTTTACGTAAAACAAATTTGCTAATTTTTGTCTTTCGACTTTTCATCCTTTTTGGTCATTTCCTGTGAAATGTGTATAATTATAAAGTACATGCTTGTATATGAAGTTTAACGTATGTATGTGATTGTTAACTTTTCTTAATGTTACAAATGAAATTTAAGAAGAATTAAGAAATATTTCTTTCTTACGAAGTAATACTTTCAATTAAGTTGAAAATGTGAATAATTGATATCTTTATTATCTGGAATAATTTGAAAAGTAAATTGAGTGATTTTCAACATTTGTAAATAATTGACGATGTAATTTGGTTTTAAATGATTTGCAGACTGGCAGACGAACACAGCTTATTGAACTCAAAATGTTATTCAGTAAATACAAATAAACATATCAAGTTTCATTCCAAAAAATTGTTTTTCTTAGTCAAGAAATTCTATATTGGAGTAAAAAATTTCTAGATTCTACAACAACTCCTTCTATTTTTGTCTCTTCGTTATATAGGGACAAAGCACTGTGCTACGTCTGGAATATACATAGGGGATATATCGATTTATTCATTCTGTTTGTAACACTTCGTATATACATGTCTTGTTCTCCATAACATTTACATGAATGAATCTAGCAAGGTGAAATTTACCACTGCTATTTTCTAGTAATTAAAAATATAAAACTAACCATATCGGGAGAACTAGATAAATGTTTTATAAAAGTCCACCTACAAAACATCAATAAATTCTTAAATCCCCAAAAATTTTGAGCAAATTAGAGGTTAGTGTATTTTTAAATAAACTAATTCAGACATACATTTTTATACCCGACACAGCCATAGTGGGTATGGTATTATGCGTTTGTTCTGATGTTTGTAACGCGTCTAATATCCATCACAAATTATACCGATCAACTCAAAATAACTTTCTAAGTCGATTTAACGAAGATCGTTCGTCTGAGTGCCTACTGAAATTGTTACAAATTGGTCCATTATTTCACCTAGTCTCCATACCAATGTCCTGTATTGGCGAGAAATTATTGATTTATATATCGGGTGTATGACTTAAAAATGCGGGATGTTTTGAACGTGATATTTGTCTTTAGTAATTAATATGTCATTTATTCTCACTTAGCTATTGAACATTATACTGTAAACAACAAAGTTTTTGTTTTGCTTAGAAAATGTCAAATTTGTTGCCAACAAAGCATCATATGCGAGAAGTTTTGCTTTATTTCTTTAACGGGAAAAAAGTGCTGAAGAACACAGATTGCTCACCAAAGCTTATGCTAAATATGTGCCATCGGTTTCAATGCGCGATAGATGGTTTGTTCGGTTCAGAAGTTGTAATTTTGACACGGAAGACAAAGATCACCTAGACCAGCCAAAAAAGTTTGAAGACCAAGAAATGAAGGCATTACTCCATGAAGATTGTTGTCAAATTTAACAAGAGCTTCCAAATCATTGGGAGCTACTCAAGCAGCATATTCAAATGGTGGAGCAGCAGGATTGATCTAAAAGCTGGGTACCATATGAATTGAAGACGAAATACTTTGAAAGATGACTTTGCATGCCCGAAATGATGTTTGAACGCTATAAAAGAAAATAATTTTTGCACCGAATCATTACTTGCCATGAAACCCGAAGCGGTAGGGACCAGCCGAATCGACACCAAAGCCAAGTAACCATGGTAGTGCAATTTTTTGTATTTGGTGGGCTGCTGAAATCTAACATGAAACCTGTACCGAACGGAACTGATTCGTTTTTAATTTAGGCTTGGAACAGTACTCAGGGGATGACCTCTACTTATGCAATGCATTGTGTAGGAACTCAGAAAATAGGTTATGGGAGGGAGGATTAAGTGCTTATGGACATTTGTTTTAAATTTTCCTATATTGAAGAGACTTATTCCACATACGATCTGTACGGCTAAAGAACGTAGTTTCCCTGTAATACGTTGTGTGATCCACTGTCCAGTCGACCACAAATGGATGGGACCTAGTCGAGGAACGTGTATTTCGTAAAAAAATACGGGGTTTCGGGAACGAGTTCCCTAATTTCTGCAGAGCATATTCCATTGTAGTATCGGTACAACAGTGATACACAACCCACATTGAGACGACGTTCCAGTGAGTCAATAGAGCTCGATACCCTACTGTCACCGATAAACCCCTTCGCCATCTCCTGCACGCGGTCGAGTAACTCCAAAATAGACTTCGAAGTACCGGGCCATACATGAGAGTTGTAATCCATTTTAGGTATGATATACATAAGTGGTGTAAAACTTAAGGAGATCATATAGAGTGAAGTTTTTCCTACACCGTTTTAGAATGCTTCTTTCGACACTGAATACTCATGCCTAGAACATCAAGAGCTTGTGATTCTTTAATATTTACACCACCCATAAAAGCAGATGAAGCAACATGATCGTGCGATTGTGTGTTAATATACAACATTGAATCTTGAGTGCATTAAAGTCAGAAAGTGTCACAAGGACCCAATTAAGGAAATCATTCATGCTTTGCTTCATTCCCCCAATCTCCGACAGGTCTGGGCTATAATTGTAAGAATATGAATGGCTAATGTTGCTGACATCTGCAAAAGAATTCATCGCTCATTTGCAGCAACAATGTCATATCTCAAAAAGTGTAATTTTTCAGGAGACGTATTTTTAGTTTTAATCCGATATTTATTTATTTTTTTTTCTTTTTTTAAGGAAAATAACAAACACGTAACAAAATATGTCACTTTTCTAAATAACTGAATACACAAACGCCAACGCACAACTAAAATAATAAGTTATTGCAAGTACTACACAGTAAGTTATGAAATTAGGAAAAAATGCTTCTATGGCGATTCTGCGTGTAATGTTAGTAGTTAGTTCACAAGACTTTGTCAGTTATTAACACAACTTATTTACTATGCAATGGTGTAATTAACTCGAAATTTGAGATTTTTGAATTATGACGTTGTTGCAGCAAATAAGCGATATACAAGGTCGTTTAGAAATATAAGAAATATAGAAGGAGAAAGAACGGAACCTTGTGGTACCCTTGAATTAATCTTGAACTCGTTTGAAGAGATTCCATCTATATAAAGTCGGTCAATGCTTTGAATAAATTTATATTGTACAAACGTTTCAAAATAAAAGATACATACTTGAAAATAACCCGCATTTTTCAGTGATACATTTAATAATATATACCTTCACAAATTAAAGCACGTCTAATTTTAAGCGGATCGATTCAGGCATAAATTTGGTAAATATGGAAAATATGAAAGCCTTATTAGCCTTCTTGGAGCCTGTATACATCACCACAAAAATGCTTCAAGATAAGCAATTACTTTTCAGCGATTTTTTTTAAATATGGCTTCAAATGAAGCTTAAAGTTCAAACAGTTCTCAATTTTTAGACAGATTAGTACGGCGTAGACAAATGCTGCTAAATAATTCAACATTTCTTGCTGCTTTCTATTTGGATCCGCGCCTTCATTGCATCATAGCGAAAGAGCCTTTAAAATTGATGTGTGCTCGAACTCATCTTAAAAAAGTGGTAATTCGGATTTTGCAGTTGGAGAAGAAAGTGAATTTTAATATATATTTTATAAGTTTTTCCCAAAAATGCGTTTTAATTGGTTTTCTCTTTGCAGATAAATAAAACCCAATGCGATGATCGACCGTCGACAAGCATGGAAGCTTTACGATCTTTAACAGATGTTTATATATCTTCGCCAGATGATTGCGACTAGAAATGCCAATCGGGACTAATTTTTAAAAATCCCGACCAGGGGTTTCGGGAATTTCTTAATTCCGAAAATTGTAATAAAGTAACGTATATATACATTTATAGAAAAAAATTATTTGCGTTTTTTTTATAAAAAATAATAAAAAATTATCTCCAAACTTTACCGTGTTTTGTAGTAATGCCTTTTTTTTAAACAAATTTCAATTGTCTATTCGACTCTGCTAGGCCCATTTTGATATTTGCAAAATATTGCCCAATTGCACATACTGGTAAAAAACTGTACCTTAGTAAAAAATTAGTGTTTATTTTAAATAGCTTATTAAGAATACTATAGCATACTATTGCACATTCTGAAACGAATTTTGTTTCCGACATATGCTGCTGCCGAAAAACTTCTTTCACATTCCATCTTTCACATTGGCAAACCCGTTTCCATATACTTGTAACAAATTTGCAAATATTTCCCTCTTATTACTTCAGAAATAAAATAATATTTTTCTTTTGCAAGTTGCAAATCTACATTATAATTTGGTTTCGTTATTGTTATTTAGGGGCTTTTAAATTTATTAATAATACCTTTTAGCCTTTGAGCAATCGAAATATTTTCATTTTGTCCGAGGAAGAGGATTTTAATTAAGTTCTTTTAGATATCTTATGAAAAAATATTATGAAAAATTGATTTTCCAAAATTACCACATTCCTTTATTAACTATGTTGTAGCAGACGTTGAGATTAACAACTTTTCCGAAAATCACTTTGCGATATTCGGGCATGAAGAATGTCAAAATGCATGAAAAAGACACACAAAAATTACAATTTCCCCTATTTAATTATTTATGAAAAACGGGATTTAGAAAATCCCGAGATTGAAAATTAAAACAACCCGGGCTTTCGGATTTAGGAAATCCTGGTATTTTCGGGAACGGGATTCGCCGTTTGGCATCTCAAATTGCGATGCATCTCAATCTTGTACATCGTTTTGGGGCAGTATTTGAACTCCCTAAATGTAGATGGGGAACAATAATGTGAAGAAAATTATATTGAGGATGAAAAAAGCTTTCTATGAAATAGATAACTTGGGTGGCAAAAAAATTACATCATCCGTACTCATATAACTTGGCAAAACTGTACAATGTGTTCCTGCAACACAAGTAAGCGTGGAAAGAGCATTATCTGCTCTTAAATAGGTATTGAGTGACCGCGTTCAAATCTTTCTGCTGAAAATTTGGAAAAAATTATGTTCGTTAAATTAAACAAATAAATTATTACAAATTATTATTACTCAATAGAAAAAGAGACTGAAAAAAGAAGAAAAGAAACAAAATGAGTTTTATTTTCTGACGGAAAAAATAAAAGTCCTCAAATGAGATTCTTAATGACGGCTCTCTTTTTAACAGTTTCATCTGATCTTTTATTTTTACGTTGGAAAATAACTGTTAATATCACCACATATTCTGAAAGATCACTTCAATACAAATCCATTGGTACGGTCCCTGCTTAAAATTTTAAGGGAAAAAGGTTTTGCCCACTTACTCAGTGTAGAGTATCATATAGTCCGACTATACTTTCTTCCTTGTTTTTTTTTTTTTTTTTTGAAAATAAATGAATGAGTACACCTGTCCCTCGATTTACACGATAGATGGATTCCTAAAAAAATCGTATAAATCGAAGTGGAAAATTTTTTGTGTATGAGAAGTCGTGTAAATTGAAAAAAATACCCAAATGCCAATAAATTTTAAATTTTGTTTAAAAAATTAATTTATTTTGAAGTAAATTAAACTATGTACAATATATAAAAAAATAAAAAAAACACATTGCTTGTATTTAAAGCAATTAATAAAACAGAATAAATGGAACTGGAAAATATTACATGTCAATTCATTAAAAAAAACATGTATAAATATATTTCTATTGTTTTTAGTACGTATATGTTCAGTCGTCACTTCAAATCAATTCCTCATCACTGTCTTCTACTACTAAGCGTATCTTATTGGTAAGCAGAATATCACTTTCGTCACTAGATCATATTTTATGCGTTTCTGTTTCGATAGTTGATAAATTTAAGATAACATCAGTTCGTAGTACTTGTGTTGATTTATTGTTTAGTCCTTATAAACCTACTGATATTGCGCTAAGCTCTGTGAAATGTATCGCTGGAATGTGAGGTGTCTTCCAATCTTTGGGTAATTTTTTAAAAACGATTTCCCAATTTTCGGCCTAATTCAAGCCCTTCACTAATATTTTTTGTTGGCAGTGCTACCGATTCCGTAACTCCATCATCGGAATCGTTATCGTTTTGTTTGATCACCATATTCACTAAGTCTTCAACATATTATCCTGCACAAAAGTCATCCAAACCTTCTCCTCCCACTGTATGTGTCAACTGAACTGTCTAATGATCCAAGGATTGACAAGGTAGTTTAACGTTTTCTCCTACGTCAAGACACACATTTTTCCAACAGCTTTTGAGCGTAGATTGCCTGAGTGCAGCATAAGTCATGCCTAACACAATCTAATATTGTAAATTTTGTGATTGAATTCATTACTAAGTATTAAAGATTCATCATTCTCGATTTGATCTAAAATATACCTGAACGATTGTTTGATATATAATACTTTAAAAGTCGAAATTATTCCCTGATCTAAGGGCTGCCATAAAGAAATCATATTTTTTGCTAGAAATATAACTTCAGCAAGTCTTGTGGATATCCAGGATCGTTTTCAATTGCTAGAAGCACTTAAAATGGCAATCCCCTTTTGTTTAAATGCCATTTAACATCAGGAACAAAAAAAATATTATTAAGCCAGACACCAAAACAGTCCCGATTCGTCTACATTGATAAGTAATGTATTGACTGGAATCATTTCAGCAAATTTTCGGTCAATGCAACCTTTCACCATTTAATTTTCGATTATGTAAGGAATGTTTTTGCTAAAATTTTTCAAAATAACCACGACTTGCAGAAAAATATGTTTTTTTGTAGTTGATGATGTAGATGGTATTAAGTTTTTCATAAATCCTCAAAGCTTTATTTGTAAAAGCATTGTTATCAATAGGAATTCGCTTTTGAGATTGATTTCCTATCCAGATCATTAGTGCCTTTTTCATATTTTCAATTGAAATGCCCCGAACGTATGAAGTTGTACTTAGGCTCGTTTTAGTTCCAGCTGCTACACTTGTCTGATTGTGTTTTAATTTTTTTATGAATAACTGTTTTTGATAATTTTCTGAAAAAAATAATTATTTCTAAAAATATTACAAATAAAAAATCGTGTAAATGGAGGAAATTTCCACATCCCTCGATGTACACGAAAACCAAAAAAATCGTGTAAAAAAAGTATCGTGTAAATCGAGGAATAGGTGTAGAATCAATTTTATATCCCACTAAAATTTTCTTCGAAATTTTTACAATAAAAAAATTCCATGTGGTCACGACGTATAAGTAATATTTTCAGTTATTAGTACAATAATTACATAATGCTCATACGCATAAAATACATAGAAGTACTTGTTGCTTAGATAAATATTTTATACTGTTTTTATGTTTAATTGCTTTAAAAATCTAACAAAATCTTCCCAAAGAAACACACCAGTGAGTACAACTAAAACTTTATATCTATCTAAATTCAACAAATTCATTTCATTTTATATATTTGCATACAATCCATCACTGATTGATCATAACATTTTCACAATCAATAAAATTCTCAAATATTTGTCATTTTCATATAAAAAAAGTATGAAACGGAATTGTTTTTACACCATAAAGTAATTAATACAAAACATTTCCATTATGGCTTTATCTAATATTTCTTGAAAAAAAAAAAAATAATTTTTTCCAAAAATATATGCAATAAATTTGTAAAACAATCACTTGAAATACATGTACATACAATTCGTATTTATTTTGCATCAGATAACGATGAATGTGATAAGTAAAAATCTATTGTATGGCTTGTAATAATAAAAAAAAAAATAAATAAAAACATTGAACGAAATGAAAGAAAACAAATAAAAATTCATATTCATTTGATATTTTTCAATTATACTTACATTCGTACTCGGTGACCATTTCGATGTTGATGTAAAGTGATGGTTAACACTGCCATTTGTAGCAGCATTTGGAATGCCATTTCCAACACCAACACCAACGCCGCCACCGCTGCCACTAACGCCACCAATACTGGCATTAGCTGAACTGGTCGAACTGCCACTTCCAACACTGCCAACTGTACATTTGAGCATTAGTGTGTGTGTGTGTGTGTTTATATTTTTGGTAGGATAAAACAATGAATGACGTGGATGAGAATGATATTGGAATGAGGCGAAAATGTGTAATGGGGTTTGAGAATGATTGGTTTGTGATGGAAATTTATTAAATTTTTGTGTTGTATTGCATTCGAATGCAACAAACAATGTTACACACACATCCAATCATGCAGCATAACATGTATTGAGCACAATTTTAGAAGATTTGATTTTTGGTTTTTCCCCCCAAAAAAAGGGCCAACAAAAAAGAGGCCAAATATTGTGTGTATATGAATAAATGATTTGATATTTTTTTGTTTTGTTGTATTTGTTTATATGGATTTTATATTGTGTTTTTCCCCCGTATTTTCATTTTCATTTTATTTTTTTTTATATTTTTCAAAAATCAGTGAGTGAATGTGTGAAGTAACCGACCATTCAAACAGAGCATTCAACCAACCAATCGACCATACGACCAAGCCAAACAGTAGCAATGGTTTAGAATTTGTCAGAATTGGTTGGAATTGGTTAAAATTGTTTAAATTGGTTTACAGACAAAATTGAATTGAATTTTTTTGTTGTTATTTTTAATACCAACAAACATTGATATACATATATAGATACATATATGTATTTTTTGTTCAAATACAAACAAATAACGAAATAACATAGAAATTTTGTATAGAGCGGTGTTTATTGATTTTTGTGTTTTTTGTATAGTATTTTTTTTTTTTTTTGCAAAAATTTGGTAAAATTTGTTTGATTAAAATTTTTATTTGTTGTGGCCATATGGTATTATATATGCGAGGGGAAAATAGAAAGAGAGACAGAAAGATAGAAATAAAAATTAATTAGTAAATTTAGTGCAAAAAAAGAAATTTGTTGCTGTCAAAGAATTTTATTTGACACGTACCGTATTGTGATGGTATAACATCTGGGTCACGTTCATCTTCTACAAGATCTTCGGAGGATTTTGATTTAATATCAGTATGTTGCCAACGAGGTTTTTCAATGCCGCCCTATAAAAATAGAAAACAGCAAATAAAAATAGAATATTTAATATGTCGTAATGAAAATACATAAAAATATTACAGGGAAATAAATGTGATTTTATTGGGGTAATATTATTTTTAGTGACAAACATTTATAACTGGAAATGAATTTAAATCAATAATTTCTTTATTAATCTAAACAAGTAAGGGTGCTATATTCGGTTGTGCCGAGTCTAATATAATCTTCACTAAAGTATACTTCAAGGTAACTAATCCATATAAATATATAAATGTCTTTGTAAGTTTGTTTGTTAGTTTATTTGTTGGTTTGTTTGTTTGAGCATCACACCTAAACAGCTGAGTCGATTATATTGGAATTTGGAACGTAGATAGACCCTTACTTGGAAGCGTCAAAAGGCTATAGCTTTTTTCTTGGACCAGAAAGGGATAAACAGGGTGAATACAGGTAAAATTGGTACCTTTAGTTCTTAAACAATAAATACTAAACGGCTGAACTGATTTTATTGAATTTTCGAACATAGATAGATTGTTATTTAAAAGAATAAATAGGCTATATCTTTTTTCACTACTTGGACTACAAAGGGATAAAAAGGGGAACCTTTGGTTTTTAAACATTGAATATTTGTTTAAAAGAAACACATGTTTAATTTAGCTCACAAATATATGTATTTAGAAAGTACCTTTTCAAAAGTCTACCTTCAGTGTGGTAAAACGGGTAAAATTAGGAATTTTGAGTTTATTCATATTTATGTCAGTTTATTAGTTTGTTTTTTATATCGCAACGGGGGATGAGTCATCTACCAAACAAAGTAAATAGTTATATCAAAACAATTCGAGACCCATAATTACAATATTCATCAAACTTTGTCCGAATAGCTCACTTATCATTTTACATAAATTGTGTGAAAATGGACGGAATTCGACCACTTGAAAGTAAATAATTAATTTCGTGTATTTGGAGAACTGTTACCGTAAAAGTATTTAAACTTTGTATGAATTAATTTCTCATTACAGTACGGAGTTTAGCTAAAAATGGTTGGGATAGGAACAGTGGGTATGGGCCCTTCCATACAAAGTATTTAGTCAATTTTGAATACCTGGATAACTAAAATTGCAAGATTCTTCAAACTTTGTCCAAAACATCTTTTTGTAATTTTACGTAATGTGTCTGTGACATAGAACTGGACATATCGAATATCTGATGAACTGTATTAGAGAAATTCGTAGAACTTTGAAGTATTCATTTCGTTACCACAGTTACATAGTTGGCTGAAAATGTGCTGGATTGTATTGTAAACGTTAACAATAATAAGAACCACTGTACGAAGTTTAGCAAAAAATTTGCGAGATCGGAACAGAGGATATAGTATCTACATTACAAAGAAAATTGTAATTTCGAGAATCTTTTAGCTTTGTCTGAATCACTTTCTTTTATTTTTAGGATGTTGGCTGAAATTTGGTGGGATCGGCTTTTCATATAAAAAATAGTTATAATTGAATATCTGGAGAATTATAATAGTTAAAGTAATGCTTCAAGGGACTTGCCCCATATTTACTATCGATTATCTGGAGAACTCTAATAATGCAATTCTCAATATTTTGCCTGAGTTATTTTGGTACTTTGACGTATTGCAAATGGGTGGTATCAGATCATGTTAAGTAAATAGTTCTTTTCGAATATCTAAACAACTGTTATACTTAGGTAGAGTCTTTTAACGTTTTATTAATAACTCTCATATAGTTTTTAGGAGTTTGACTTAAAATAGGAAGGGTTGGAATTGTTTTCGAGAAGGGTTAAAAATTTCATCATTCGTGATTAGAACTATAACAATTATTTTTTTGTAAATTGTAACAATAATTTCAATCAAATAAAAAAAGATTCGAAACTGTTAGTTTAGTGGTTTTATTTTTATTAACATATATGTATGTTGAAAATTGTTCGATCTCAGTCCTTACTCAGCAGTTCTAGGAGACAGTCCCGAACTAGTGATCTTACGCATCATTTAAGGTGGGAACTAGTTACTTCAATAGCTACGTGACTAGTTATTTTAACACGGGCATGTCCTAAGCAGGGGCTCAATTGACCCTTTTGACTTCAAAGATACTGTCTAATTGCTGGTCAAAGTAGTCAACGCATTGGATTCACATACTAGTTAAATAGCGTCAGTTACCTTACTAGCTACCTAACTGGTAACTTGATCAGCTACATAACTAGTTATTTTAACTTGTACCAATTGGCCTCAAATAGTCAGCAGAAAAAGACATATCATAGACAGTCCAATAAAAGATTGCTTGTAAACAAGCCTTCCTCCGACAACCCTCCATTGGATTGCTTCTGGTGGGTAAAATAACTACTTTCTAAAGTGCAGTACAAAATAAACGTTTAAAGTGACTTCACTATAGGTTACTAAGAGACACTAAAGTGACTATTGACTTCATGTTATATTACATGGGATATCAGTATACTTAAGCAAAAATTATCTGTATGAGAATTATATCAACACAATTTGTATAAAACCAATTTACTTAGAGACACTTAAGTGACAATTGTCTCCACGCTAGATTACCTGGGATGTATAAAGTAACCAATTGTCTTATCTCTGCACTACAAAGAGCACATACGTCTCAAATTACCAAAATATATAAATTGGAGTCAGCCAAGTGATAAAACATTTGTGACGATTACTGTCTATAAGGGATTCATTGACTACTTGCTTAACTGCTGGGTACTTAGTATAATAAAAACTTCGATATTTTAACTAACAAGACAAATTTAACCTTTATATGCTCGGTAGTCTACATTTGTAGCATTCTTGAAGAAAAAGTTGAATA
This sequence comes from Calliphora vomitoria, assembly GCA_942486065.2. Lineage (NCBI taxonomy): Eukaryota > Metazoa > Arthropoda > Insecta > Diptera > Calliphoridae > Calliphora > Calliphora vomitoria. The sequence continues at coordinate 33,944,632 of OW818030.2, forward strand.
AAAAGAAAAATTTCCACAACAGGGTCCGAAATTTTCAGTAGCTTCCTAAAAATCAATTCTAAGTAGTTTTGGCAACGAGCAGGTGAAAAAAATAATTTACAGCTCCCCCCAGACATTACTTTTCAAAATGACCTTCTGCTGGCCGGTAGTCTACAAATGTAGACGTCATATAAAATGTATGGAAATTCACATTACTCTTCTACTCAACTCAAATTTTTTTGATAACTGCATGTCATTTAGTATTTTTTTTACTCTTTGTTTTCTTGTGCATATTTGACTTTATTGGATATTTCGCAATAATTGTTATTGTAGTGATTCATATTCTATATTAATGTTGTAGTTATCAGTTTGCTGCTCAAGCTGATTGTAGGCATTTTTAAATTTCGAGGTGCTTAATCATTTTGAAATATATACAAAACAACAATAAGCATGTCTGAACAAGTATCAAAACGTCCAAAACGAGTCGTTAAACGGTAAGTATATATTTTTCTATGATATGGATGATATAAAATAAATTGTAATTACAGGCTAGGGTACGAAGAGTTTCAAAGCCATATTGAGTATCTATTGAGCGAGATTGATAAAGAACATAGGAGGGCCTAGATTTTTATGATTCGACAGATGATTACATACCACCTGACAGCCATATAAGTTCCTGTTCAAGCGATGGTTTTGGTGCTGCTGAAAGTGATACAATTAATGAAATTCTGATGCCGAAAACGAAATAGTATTTGAAGAAGACGATATTCTATCCGATGAGCTGATAGAAGGCGTATTGATCAAAGCAGATGAGGAGGAGGCAGTTTTTAAACGGCGTATTGGCGCGTTGTTTTCAAAAGACAATACTACCTGGCTTTCCAATCTGCCTAATCAAGCTCATAATGTGTTTCGTGGCACTGCTGTTGGCCCATCTCGTGCTACCAAAGGGCTCATCGAGTCAGCTGTATTTGATTTGATTTGATTTTCACTTCATCGATGCTTGAACAAGTTCTGATTGATACTAACGCAAAAGCCAAGAAAACGTTTCAAAAGTGAAATGAACAAAACCGCACCTCAAATGAGAGAGTATGGAATAAGGTGACTAATATTGAATTGAGAGCATTCATTGGGCTTTTATTTTTTCCTGGCGTTAATAAATCAAACGACGAAAATACAGATATATTGTGGAGTACAGAAGCAGTTTGCTATTACCATGCAGTAATGCCGAAATCTCGGTTCAAGGACATTTTGAGGTTCATTCGGTTTGATAGAGGCGTACTAGAGCTGCTCGACTGGTTAACGATAAGGCTGCATTATGGGCTCCAATGAACAACAATCTTCGCCGGTACTATCAACCATCGGGAGAAATAACAGTTGCCGATTAACTGTTTGCATATCGCGGAAGAACTTGATTTACGCAGTACAACCCATCCAAGCCTGCAAAGTGTGGCATAAAAGTCTAGTTCACATGCGATGCAAAGTCATTCTATCCTCTCAACACCGAGATTTATACAGGAAAGAGCTCAAATGGAAGTCGTGCAACCAACACAGGAGAGAGTATCGTGCAAAAACAGGTCTACCCTTAGGAAATCACCGGAAGAACCATAATCTATTACAATTTTTTCACATCATTGAATTTGGGTAGAAAAATCATTGAATTTGGTGTCTAAAAATCTGGCTTTTGGTACTGTTCATCAAAACAAAACACTTATGCCAAATGATATGAAACCAGACCGCAAATGAGCAGAAGAGTCTTCAGTTTTTGGTTTTCTCGAATCAAAGTTTGCGTTGGTGTCTTACGTGCCAAAATAGGGGAAAGCAGTTTTACTACTTTCCAGTACGCCTTTGACAAATGTAATTGTATCTGAGAAGAATAACAAGCCACAATATATCCTTGACTACAATGTAACTAAAGGAGGCGTCGATGCGATGGACAAAATGCTTTCTGCATATTCAACTATACGAAAAACTTTGCGCTGGCCTTTAGCAATGTTTTTTTAACATACTAGATATAAGCGCTCTAGCATTCATCATTCAGAAAATAACGTCCACAACCACCAAACAGACAAACGACGAAAGTTCCTGCGAAGCCTTGAAAAACAGCTATTCTGAAAATCCAAGGGTAATATGCCATGCTCCAACACGTCTGACTATTGATACGGCACTCGGTAGTTCTCCTGTTTCTGGCACTAGTATGAATCACTTGCCTGATATTTCTAACGACATACAGCCCATGCACCCTGCTGTATATATTGTGAAGTTGGAAAACGTAAAACAACACGCATTTCACCTTAAAATTGTATTTAGAAATCATATATTTCTTAATAAATATACATTAAAGTATATCACACTGCGTACTAGTGTCTCTTTTCATATGTTGGCATGGTTTTTCATACAAATACATATTTGCTACAAATATAGACTTTCGACCGCCAACGTAAGTTTACAATTCTGAACACATAATGGTTAAATAAAACCGGTCAAATGTGTCCGTTGTTTTACAAAAACCGGACCAATTTATAGTCAAATTTAGAATTTTCTACTGCGTATAAGTATATCACAAGTTATTTAAAACCATTGGTTTTTCTTTTATGTGGCTATTTGAAGTCACAACGAGACCACAACTAATCCGTACATTGAAGGAGGGAATTCATTGCAGCCACATTTATCACTTTGTCGTTGAAAAGTTCAAACAAATAGTGCATATGTGCCAACAAAGCTTTATATGTCTTATTACTTAATCATAAAATTTTGTTCCTAAACAAAACCACTATGGTCTCTAAGGAAATGCTATTTATTCCTAATTTTAAAATAAACTAATTTACTTAAAAGATAGCATTATATTTAATATCGTCTAGTTTAATTCATAGCACCAGTTTTATTTTTAATATCAATACTTTAACAAATTTAATTTTAAAAATGTCATTATATTTCCATTCAAAAACTCATTAGTGCAGTAACAAATATAAAGTCATAATAATTTCATATTTACGTGTTTATTTTTATAAACCCTATATTTTTTAAAGTCAACTTTTTTTTGCTCAGCTGTCAATCATGTATGATTTAAAAATAAAATATTCATATGTGTGTATATGAAAACTCCCTTTGACCATAACTGTCCTTCAAAAATATAAAACTTGAACATGAATACACATTTATACATATACAAGGGAATTTCTAAATCAACAAGTAAACATAGCAGCAATCTGTATGGTTACAAAATATATGAAACATGTGTATATGTTACATACAGATTGTAGATATACATACTCGTATATTTCAAAAATAAAGAAAGAAAAAAAAAAAGGAAATATGTTATTGTAATACATACCTTGTATACATCACCCGTTTGTGCCACAACAGCTGTGGCTGTTGCTTTTGTACCATGCTGACGATTGCGACGTAAATTGTGTAAAAATGTCATCATGAATATTTTCAAAGCTATAGCCAAACTAATAATAACAATTGTAAGGACACTCCCCACGATAACGGGTGACAACGTCAAGGATACATCATCATCTACAGTTTTTTGTTGGTGATATTGTTTTGGTTTTTAATACGAAAACAAATATATGGGTGTGCGGATTCGTAGAGGGGAAGAGAAAGTTGTTGGAAAAAAATTAAATTGAATTGTATGATTCCAAATGAAAAATAAGAGACTGTACATATGATATGTTGTTGCTTTTTGTCTTTATTATTGCTGTTATTGTTGTTGCTGCTGTCATTGTACAAAACCATTATAATGGCAGGTTTGTGTCAGTCAGTCACTCACTCAGTTAGTCTGCCACAGTGTGAGAGTGTGTATGCCTTTGCTCGTCATAGATGTTTGATATGTTGTGGTTTTAACATTGCACAATGGGAAATAATGAACGAAACAATCAGAATAAATGGCTAATAACTAAAATGGTAGTACATATAACGAAATGAAAAATTAAAAAAATATATATATATAAAATTGAAAGTTCTCCAGAATTTTTAAATTCGCTTTAGTTTGGTTTTTCTATACACGCAGAGACAAAAACATGGTTGAGGTAAACATAATCTAAGATATTGGTATGTTTTATGATTGTAGTTCAAACATGTTATAATCATTACTAATATCATAAAATTTCGTATTAAGATAAAATGTTTTAAAGTAATCATATTATGATCCAAAGCGATAATATTATGTCCCAATGAAATCACATTATGATCCAACATAATTATTTTTAAAATCCAATGAAATCATATTATGATTCAAATTTTTCATGTTATTATTAAAATTTTTGGAAGTACAAAATTGAATTTTAAGAGGTTTTAGCTTTAATGTCCTAAATTTCCAATTCATATATTGTTGGTAAAATCACTGCAATTTATTGCTAAAGATAATATACAAACAAATCTATAGAGCTAATGATAATTACAGACACACAATGGCCTATAAATGAAAAAAATCTTTAGAAAATGGAAGATGGCTTTTTTGAGATATTCATTGTTCAAGGAAAGACTTTTATCAATATCTTGTGTTCAAAACTATAGATCAAATGAGAATTAGAGACACACAATGACCTATAAATAAAAAAAAATCTATAGAAAATGGAAGATGGCTTTTTTAAGATATCCATTATTCAAAGAAAGACATTTGTTTCAATATCCTGGATTCAAAAGCAAAGGAGCAATATATTGAAACAAGGGTACAAGCACTGCTAAAAAACCAATACAGAAAAATTGAATAAGCGGTTAAAAAGTTATATATGATTGAAATTGAGCAATTCTATACCACCAAGCGCTTCCTATATTTAAACATTAATAAAACAAAGTGTGTTAGATATTATCGAAAATTAATTTAAACAGGTGGAAAGTCCTATCGAAGCTTATGTATGAAATATAACATCGTGAAAATGTGTAATTGTCCTGTGATGGTCTGACCATATTTCAGCAGCTCATAATAGATAGGACCCTTTTGGTCCCATCAAATACAAAGCATTTACTTTGGTGTCGATTCGACTGGTTGGCCGGGGTTCACATACGATATCTTACGCTTCGTGTTTTCGTAATGCATCCATTTTCATTGCAAGTAATGATTTGGTACCAAAATCATTTTCTTTTATAGCATTAAAGCAGCATTTCAGACCAAATCGTCTTTCAAGGTCACTCAGCTTCAATTCGTATGTTACCTGCTTTTGAATGAATCCTGCTGTTTCAAACATTTTGAATTTGCTGCTTGAGTAGCTACCAACGTCAAATTTTACAACAATCTTCATGGAGTAATGCCTCCAATTATTGGTCTTCAAACTTTTTTCGCTGGCCTGGGCGATCATTGTCTTCCACGTCACCTCTTCTGAATCGAACAAACTATCTTTCGCACGTTGAAGGCAATGGATCACATTCACCATAAGCTTTGGTGAGTAATCGGTGTGCATAAGCGGTACTATTATTCAATGTAAAGAAGAAACATATAACTTGGTAAAAAATTCGACATTTTCGAAGCAAAAAAACTTTGTTGTTTACACTATAATCACAGATTATTACAGATATGTAATAAATGACAGTTGTCAAAAAGTAACATTGAACTGTATGGTTATTTGGACGTTCAGCAACAACCTTTTAATTGTTGTGGTTTGCAGAGCGTGAGAAAAATACAATTCTTAATAGGCAACATGTCTGATATATATTTGTCCCCTTTTCCAAACTATTTTCTATAGGTTGTTTTCTATTGCTATATTACTAAAACCAGCTGATTCATATCTGTATAATTTGTGCTATAATGTTCAATAACTTAGCGAGAATAAATGACAGAGATAAACCCTCAAAATTACATATGGACAATTCCACGAGAATGACTACCACGACTGAAAACCCAAAACCCCTTGAAACATGTTTTTAAGATGACTTGAATAGAAGAAAACACTAAAATATTACTATGTGTCAGTATTTAGAGCTTATTACAACATTTTATTGGCAAAAATAATAGTTTAAACTGACTATATTTAATTTTTTAATTTAATTGACGTGTTTAGGCTAAAATTGCGGTGAAAACTAAGCTCCCAATTAGCATATAGTGTAAAATGAATTTGACTCTGATTGTTTATTTGCTATTATAAAATTGTTTATTGAAACCGAATGTATATTTCCTATTCATTTTTTTAGTTTTTGTATAGATATATTTACAGAATATATATTGTTTTATTATAAGAGAAAAATCTGTCACGTACGGTATGTCACGTACGATATTAAATTTTATTTATTATAGAATCATCCAATGATTGTTTTTACTTAAATATGACGGATTGTAAAGTAAAAATATGTCGTTTAGTGTAAGAAATTAAAAGAAAACATAACGCCTCTCACGATTCGCAAATTTTCGCATATTTCTACATGTACCTCAAAATTACTTCCGTTTTATGTCACGTACGATATACCCTTATTTCGCTCGATATTTTGGATAACAATGTTTCGAAAGAACTTATTATTTTTTTTAAAATATAGCACCATCTGAATGAAACATACAGCCCAAATTATTTGTCAGATACTCTTATTTTTGGAAAATCTATTCCACTCTATAGGCGTACAAATGTCACGTACGATGACATGGAATTGCCCATATATGTTATTGAAAAAAAAAAATCATTTTCAAAAGTTACGCTTTTAGCTTATTCGCATAGACCTGTAGCTTAAGAAAATCCAACATAAAGAAGTCTATCGGGGTAAAATCGCACGATCTGTCAGCCAATTCACATCACATTCACGTTAAATGTGTCATTAACAGTATGGCACGTAGAGACGTCCAGTTGAAACCGCATGTCGTTGGTAACCATATCATACAATTCAGGACAAAAGAATTTGGTAATCATCAACCTATAGTGCTCGCCGTAGACGGTGATGGCCTGGCCAACATCGTTCTCAAAGACCTATGCATTGTAAGGTCTTGGGTCTCATGTAGATTGGTATCGTTCTAAATTCGACAATCTTGTTTGTTGGCGTACCCCTTCATCCTGAAATGACAACTAGAGTCAGTATCCAACGGCTTGAGGGTTCATTTGGCAAACACAAGTCATTTTCTACGGTCATTTACAGTCAGCTAATCGGCCAGTTGAATCTTATACGATTCCAATTCTAAGTCTCGATGCTAAATTCACTAAGTTATGGTTTCGAAAGGCCGAGTTCTTGTGAGTGACCCCATTATTATTGCTTCATATTTTTTTATCGTGGGGGTGTTGGTCCACTATAGGATTCATCCAAAAGCAGGGAAATTGGGTACCATACGATTTGAAGCCGAGATACCTTGAAAGACGCTTTTGCATATCCGAAATTATGCTGAAACGGTTCATGCTTACACTGAACCGTTTTTATAACCCGAAGTGTAAGAGATCGTATGTGAAGCCCGGCCAACCAGCAGAATCAACACCAATGCCAAATATCCACGGCAGTAAGTAAATTGTCTGTGTTTGGTGGGAGCAAACGGGTACTATCTATTATAAGCTTCTGAAAACAACGAACACAACTGGTTCGTTTGAAGCGAGAATTGTCTAAAAACCGCCCGGAATGTATGATCGCAAATGAAATTGTAATCCATCACAACAATTAAAAAGTGACAACGCTCGGCCAAATGTTTCAATACCTGTTAAAGAGTATTTAGCATGCATTGCTTTATAGTACAGACCGTCCCTCGTCGAACTACTATTTGTTTTGATCGATGCAGAACTTCACTTTGGCACAGAGTATCTGATATTGGCTTGATTCATTATTGGCCTCAAAAAACGAGCAGTTCTTTTGTGTCGGAATCCATACGTAAAGATACCAGAAAGATGGAAAAAGGTCATAGCTTACAATGACCAATTATTTGAATAAATTTATATTGTACAAATGTTTCAAAATAAATGCTAAAAATTTAAAAAAAAATTCCGCATTTTTAAGGCATACACCCAATAACAAATTTGAAAATGGTAAGGTACAGTGCTTTGTTGAACGCTTAAGTTTTGTTATTCATTAACCTTAATCAATATTTCCACCTACCCCATTGTGCATTGAGAGTTTACATTGGAATTTACTGTTTGTTATTGTAGCGATTTTTTAATATTTTTCACACAACATACACACCGTCAATCATAAAATCTCCCACACACACACACACACACGCTTGCAAACAATTGAACATACAAACACAGTTATTCACTCCTTCTCCGGCGTAAGCAAACATACAGACAGACAGACATTTATAAATGTTTATGTGTATTTGTTTGTTCATTTGTAACTTGTTTACATTTGTTTTTGTACTATAACCATTGTTTGTCGATGTTGCTGTTGCTGTTGCTTTGTTTTGACATCGTTATATTTTGCATCACAATCAATAAAAACGATCATAAATCATGGGAAGGTTGTCAACGTTTGTTTTTTCTTCGTTTTTTTTTTTTTTTGTTTATTAATTTTTGTTGTTGTTGCCTTAGTCTTTGCTATTTTGCGTGTCACCATTTTGTTTGTACGTGTGAAATTTAATCCATTTCAAATTGTATTGCCAGACTCATTCATTCACTCACTCACTCACCCATTTCTACAAACATACGCACTTTCATCATGCATGCACACAAACATACCTCTAGATATTGCCACCGTAGGTGTTCAATTTAGTCCTTGTAGTTGCTGTGTATGTGCGTGTATTTTTTTTTAGCATATGAGAAATATATTTGTAAAGCTGCATATGTGTGTTTGCATATTTGTTGACATACGAAGCCATTAGTATTGGAGTAAAAGAGAGTAGCAGCAATAAAGGCTTAGTTATAGAAAAAGGTGTACAGGGTGGTCAAAATATAGCTCTATTACTTTTGGTATATGGTTTCATTTAATTATGAAATACGTTTTCCCATCGAATTATAGGTTTTTTGTGCTTTATGTTCGGTTGTTTTGAAAGTAGCCACCTTGTCAATAAACCGCCACGGAGATATAATAACAATCAGCTGATAAATGAACATGTTTTCCAATAATTCATGAAATTACTTTTGATGACTATATTTTTGTATGTTGTATGCGCAGGGTATTTTACTTCATATAGTTACTTATATTTGAATCACCCTTTACATGACTACAGCATAAAGTTGTTGAAATGCAAACATACGTGGTAAACATGTAAATTATAACCACAAAGTTCAGGTACATTCATATGAAGGCAAACACGCTTACACTTACAAAAATCAACTTGCCATACATCTATATAAACGCTGAGAAAACACATGGTTTTAAGCGTAAAATTTTACCTTGGATAGGATATATTTAAAAAATTTAAAATCTACAAATTTTAAACAACCTTAAAAATTAACGCGAACAAAATTTTTCGACAAAATTCGTCCAGCGTTCAACAACATGTGCAAATTATACAATTATTTAATTAAAATTGGTGTTTTGTTCCGGCAACGTTTCAAACAAATTTGTTGAATTTGAGACGATAAAAATACCATGAGATCCGAGAGTATCTAATTCATCGCGCAAAACTCACTGTTCGGTTTGGATTTTGGGCTGGTCTAAATTTCCAAATGTCAACCCCAAGCGCTATAGTTCGATGATTACCAACTTTTTTTGGCCTGAACTTGATGATATGGCCACCAACGACATATTGATTCAACAGGGTGGCGGGACGCGTAACACGTGTAGGTCATGATCAAGTTCAATTTTATCATTTAGGTATAAAGAACTCAAAAAAATCATCTTAAAAAACGTGAACACAAAATATCGTGAAACTTTAACTTTTTCTTTTGTGCTTTCAATGATCTTCTCGTTTTAAACGCCAACAGTAATCACCTCGCATAGTTGTGTCGCAATGGCCTTGAAATCGTTTTTCAAGTTTTTAATATCCTGGTGGAACCTCTCACCCTGCTCACCACTGACCGCACCCACAGTAAATGGAAAAAATAAGAATGGGAATGAAGAAAGGCAATTTTCAATGACATTCTGTAAACCACCTTTTCGATGTTTACTAACTGATCTTTATTTTCGGTTCTGTTGTTCTCTAAGAACCCTTTTATAACTGTTTTCAGTGATAACCAGGAATCAAATTGCTTGTTTGTAAGCTTTTCATCAATGCACGTATTTTTTGTCCCACAAATATCCCTTCTTTGAGTTCGGAAAATACTGTCTTCAAATATAAAAAGCCATGATAGTCTTGACAAAATTATTCATCAAACCAAGTTTTATGTGCAGTTGTGGTAAAATGACATATTTAGGATCTATCAATGGTATATGTTTCACATTAGGTTTTCCGCAAACAAACTTTGACCTTGCTGGTCATAATTTTAAGCAGTTGCGACGACGACTTAGTCCAGTATTCTTATTGGATTTTCAAATAAATATGTACAACGTTATCGAATAGGAACGATTATTAAACATAACATAATAATAAAAAAGTACAATACATCGCAAACAGTAGCTGTTTCTTTTAACCCTTAAGTGAGGGTATTAAAATAAGAATTGACATGTACCTAGAAAAGTAGACGTGATGGATACCACATACGTTTGGAACATTTAATCTATTCATAATTGTATGATTGCAGCAACCACTTATATGGGTTTAGTGAATGTGACATATTTATTTTGTTCTCGGATTCTGGTTATCATAATCGGAGAAAATCAAAATCGTGTAACGCTGTGTTATCATTTGAAAATGATTTCGTGAATAAGTCCACCGTAGCTGTATCTGACAAAGTACATTCTAAATGTGCAATTTTGTGCCACTTTTTCAAGCATTTCATGCCGTATGTCACGAATAACATGAACAATGTTGGCCTGCAAGGTTTATCATCGTAAACCAGTAAAAATATTTTAGAGGTGTCAAATTGAACAATCTTAGAGGCCAATTAACAAGTCCATTTCTCAATATTAAGTCATCAAAAATGAGCCTCATCGCTGAACACAATTTTGCAATAAAACAGTCGCCTATAAGTTGCCTGAATGGATAACTGATTTTCAAAGAAAATTTGGATAATTTTATAGCGTTCTTCAAGCGCCAATCTATTAATGATGATCTGCCAGAGTCAAAAAGCGAGCACAGTATAATAGTTCGTGTGACAGTTAACCCTTTCGTAAGTTCTGTTGGGGCTTAAAACTTTAAAAACTTGTCTCTTGGTTCCTGTTCAGTACTATTACGAAATCCTTATTTTCTATGCCTGGAGAATGCGAAATACTCTGGATGCATTAAATTAATTTCGGTCAGCGTAATCGACTCATAATTTTACAAAAATTAAAAATACGTATACAAACACTGTGAGTTGTAAAAAACTGTTTTTATAACTGTCATTATTTATACGATTCACATGATTGTAGCAATTATTTATATGGTTTTAGTTAATAATTACACAGAGAAAACGGATTCGTGATAGCAACCGAATTTGTTACCAATCGAATGAGTCGGTTGCACACATAGAATTTTTTGGTTCTATCAACAGAAAGTCAATTGACAAAGAAGAATTTCGGTTACAGCAACCAAAAATTTGTAACCCCTTCTACAATGTTGTAGCCACAGCTGTAAAATTCGGTCACTAAGGTAAAATCATTCGATTGGCAACAAATTCGGTTGCCATCACGAATCTGTTTTCTCTGTGTATATGAATGTGACATATTTATGTTGTTGTCGGATTCTGGTTATCATAATCGGAGAAAACAAATTATGATATAATAATTCATCATTAAAATGATTTCCATAAGCGTACATTTATTTACTACAATCATATATGTGATTGCTTGTGAGTCGAAACTTTTACATTTTATGGTTACCGCAATCATATAAATAATTGTAGTACCATAATATTGTTAAAAATTTGTACAAATGTTGAAATGTTTACAGTAAACATATAGTGTTTACTGTACCTTGATAGATGGTATAAAAACTATAACAGACATATCGACCTATATATTTTTATATTTGCTTTACATTCTCCATTTATAGGTCTCTATTATACTATTTAGATCCAAGAAAACTACAAATATATCGAAACTTAATTAAAATAAAAACATCTTAATTTTAAGAACCTATAGATCCTAGTGCGAAATTTATCAAATTCATATTTAAATTCATGCAATGGTTTTTACTATAAGCTTATTTTCTTTAATTTAAATTTCTTCCAACACAAAGAAAAAAATGTTTGTCTGCTATACAATTGCTGCATTATTTAGCTTTAAGCTTTAAACGCTTGTGTTGCTTTGTTTGTTATTCAACAATGTATTAAAGAAATACATTTTGCAAATACGTATGTACTTGCTGCTGTCATAAACAGTTATTTGTTGATAAATAAAACATCTTTTTGAACATTATTCAATAATAATGTTTAAAAGTCTGCCTTGGGGTCATCAATTGTTATTGATAATCTATTGTCTGCAACATTTATTTATAAAGCTATTGAGATTACTTATTAATAATATGTCTTAGTACAAAGCATACAAAATATGTTTATTGCAAAATTTGCAAAGTTTACAAATTTGCAAATTTGTTATTAATTTTAATTTATTTATTTATTTTTTTTGTGGGGTTAAAATTAGCTGGCTCTTATTTTCTTTTTTTTAGTATTTATTGAATTTGTATACTTGCATAGTTGCTTTTTTCTATTCATTAGCAAAAAGCTATTTACTCCTTGTTGCAGTTCTTGCCTTAAACAAGTTAAATATCGTCTTGAGTTACTAACTTCCGCTTGGCTTACATTTGCATATTGTTTGTTGAAGGTTAGAACTCACACAATAAAGAAATTAACATTAAGAGACTCTATTATTATAATGTAATTAAAAACGCTTTTGTAGCTTTTATTTTAAAACATTTGTATAATATAAACTAGCTGAACCGGCAAACGTTGTCCTGCCATACAAATTATTTCTAGTGAATATTTTGGTTGTTAAATAAAAAATAACTAAAGTATTCTAAGTGAATTCGGCATTTTAGGTATTTTTGATGCCAAAATGAAGAGAAATACAAACATTTTTTGGCGAAAAATATTAAAAAAAAAAATGGATGATGGGAAATCCTAATGACCTACCGGTATAAAATGTACTTTACGACCTAGTCTCGTACCACCAAAAAATATATAAAAAAATTCATAAAAAATGGTGAATATGTATTGATATTTGGATATTGCTCATGGGTGGGTGAGGGTCGGTTAATGAAAATTTAGGATTATAGGTAATTTTGAATGCCAAATAAAAAAAATGCGAATAAGGGAGACCGTCATGACCTAGCGGTATGAAGTATACTTTACGACCTATTCTCATAGCTCCCAAATATACATACAAAATTTCATAAAAATCAGTTTAGTCGTTTAGGAGGAGTTCAAACACAAACATTGTTACACGAGATTTTTATATATTACATTTATTCAAAGTATCGGCTATTGTTAGCTATGAGCTTTTCATATTGTTCTGGCAACATATGAATTCCGAGCCAAAAAAACTGCTCATCCTTTGAGGTTAAGAACGATTCAAGCCAATATAGGATACTCTGTTGCAAAAATAAGTGTATCCCAGAGAAAGCATTCTGCATCGATTGAATCAAATAGTAGTTGGACAGGACAAGGTTTGTACAATAAAGTGGATGAGGCAAAACATCCCAACCATTTTATTCTAAATAGTTTTTAACATGCTTGCAACATGTGTCCGAGTATTGTCTCATATCTGTCCGCATATTCTGGGCATTGTTCGGTCAATACTTACTTCAAACGAATTAGTTGTGTTCAGTACATAGTCCCTGTGATGGTCTGGCTAGTTCTGAGAAGCTGATAATATATAGGAGACTTTTGCTCCCACCAAATACAGAGAACTACCTTAGCGCCATTGATATTTGGCTTTGGTGTCGATTCGACAATAGAGTCATACAATTTACTTAGCGACTGGCAGTACGACTTTTGTAGAGGATAATCTACGGGGGAATTGCTTGCTTTCTTATCGGAAAAATGGTATCGTTTCATTCACCGTTTTAGCGAAAGTAAAGTAGTGGCTCTAGATCAGCGAAACGCAGTGAGCTCTCAAATGAGCTCTCTTATTTTTGTTTTCACATGTACGCAAGCACACACATTGTATAAAAACAATCAAAACCAGTCAGTCTCGCATGAGCATTGATAGAAGCAGGTTGTTTTACGCTTTTCGCTTTTATGCTTGTTTATTTCAGTTATTTTTTTTGTTTTTTTCTCAAATTTTTACTCAACTCATACAACTACAATATCTAAAAACTGTAGTGGTGTGAGTCTGCCTTTCGCTGCTCTAGATATTTCATTCGGTTGTGACATGACATGACTTCTCTCGATTTATATCCAGCTTTCTCAGACATTGCACTATGCGAGTTGTTGTAATTGACATCTCATCAAGCCAGTTCAAGATTAATTCAGGGGCATCGCAAGGCTCAGTTCATCCTTCTACTTATTTCTTATTCTTCTAAATGACCTTCTTAGTCAAACTTCCAACCCTATCTATACTTTTGCTGATGACAGCAACATATGCCATTCAAATCAATTCAACTAAAGGCCAATTCTTTCGGAGATTAAGGCAGTGAGGCAAAACATGAAGGATATATTTAATCAAGATCTTGTGACAATCTCAGAATTGAGTTGTGCGAACAGAACAGATTTTAATTTAAGTAGGACTCTATGTTGTATGGTAACAAACAAACGCAAGACATATCATGTTGTTTCATTTGTTTCTATGGGTGGTGCTAATATTATGGAATCAGAAGCTCTTGATGTTCTAGGCATGAGTATTCAGTGTGATGTTCGCTGGAGAAAACACATTTTTCAAGTGTCGAAAGAAGTATTCAAGTTCCTCGGTTTTCTAAAACGGTGTAAGACATACTTCACTCTATCTGATCTACATACTATTTGCACCACTTATATCCGACCGAAAATGGAATACAACTCTCATGTGTGGACCGGTGCTTCAAAGTCTATTTTGGAGTTACTCGGCCGCGTATAGGAGAGGGCGAAGGAGCCTATCGGTGAAAGTAGGGTATCCAGCTCTATTCTCACTGGAACATCGTCGCAATGTGGGTTTTGACTGGACAGTGTATCGCACAACACATTATAGGAAAAATTCGTTCTTTAGCCGTACTGTCCGTATGAAGAATAAGCTTCCTCCTGAAGTCTTTCCTGTCTTTCAATATAGGAAAATTTAAATCAAATGTCCACAAACACTACTCCTTCTATCCTCCCTCCCATAACATATTTTCCTAGTTCCAACACAGTGCTTTGCATGAGTGGGGGTCATCCCATGAGTTGAGTTTGACAACAATCGTCATAGAGTAATGCCTCCAATTCTTGGTCTTCAAACTTTTTTGGCTGGCCTGATCGATCTTCGTCTTCCGTATCAAATTTACCACTTCTGAACCGTACAAAGCGTATATCGCACTTGGAAACCGCACAAAACATAAGTTATTAAAAACAAAATAGTTCAAAAGTCTGTTGTAGATTCCGAATTTCCAAGACATACACCTAATAATTCGAAGGAATAAACAGGATTTTTCTTTATTTTCCTATTGGCTTTATAATATATCAAAATCCGTAGAATTCTGTCCATTATTTTACTAGCTTTTATTAGCTGTACAAAGTTTTGCAAGTTAGAGGTGGTCGATTTTGATATTCTGTTCCTAAACTTTTTTTCTAACATTACATTTTCTGAAATACTACAACCTTCTGGTTTGAGCATAATTTTTTAAAGGAACTAGCAGTTTAGAATATACATGCATGTTTTATTACCACTTTTTTCTTACCATATGAAAATAATTTTAATATTTTTTGTGAAATTTTAAAAAATTTAGATTTTCTTTATAAACTTTTTGCTAAAAAGCCTTAATATATTTTATTTAGAGTCATTTTAATTAACAAAAGTTGGTCTTCTTATAATTGCGAGCTTAATTTTCTTCTTAACTTTTATTATGTTTAAACATTTACCCCCATATTAATAATAAATGGCTAATTTTATAAAATGTTTAAAAATTAAACAAAACAAAATTTGTTTTATAAACATTCCATAAATTTAAGTTTTTTTTTATGAATAAGACTCAATATCTGTCATATCAAAGTCCACCCAGGAGTATGAGTAATATTTTACATATGGATTTATTTCTAGTACATATCATATTACGTATACGTCTGCAGCACAATAAATATGTCAGAAAAAGTTGTGTCTCATAAGCTAATTTTACAAAAATCAATTTCACATTCACAGCATGAGTTTTTATGAAGAGTAGAAAATGTTAATTTTGCAAAACTGTATTATAATCATCGAAAATGCCTTAAAAGTTGGACAAACCTAAAATATAATGTTCGAATATTTAACATTAAAAATCCAAAAAATTAATTTATTTAAAAAAATATTTTTCATCTTTTCACAATTTCAAAACACCAGCCTTAAATCATATAATAGTTTAACACAACAAAAATCATTAATATTCTTCTGCTGCCTTTTAGTTTACATAACCTTAACCCTTGTAAAGTTTAAACTTATTTCCTTAAACATCACAAACCTTATTCAAGCTAAATCCCACAATTTATCGTATTTTCTTACAATCCTTATCATGTGATTGTACATGTCCTTTTCAGCGATTTAAATTTTGATGAAATTAAGTTTTCTGCTATGTCGATCCTTTAATATTTAAATTTTTCTGCTGATTGCCAACTGTGCTGGAGGCAAAGTGAAAACTAAATGTATGAACATGTTGGCAAATAACCCCAAAAGAGAAATGTAAACAGAACATGGTGTATAGAGAATGTAAAAATGAAAGGTGCAAAAAACAAAAGAATATAGAATGAAAAACTACACCCAAATCAATCTTGTTTTACCTAATGGCTTATTTTACAAAAACACAAAATTCTTTTTTAATGCCAACTTAAATATGCATACACGTTGATAGGAGGGCTGTCTGAGAATGTTAGAACAAGGTTTTAGATTAAGATTGAAGTAAAATTCTTTTATTAAAACCAAAACAAAGTTTTTGAAATTTCTGAATCAAAGAAAAAATTTAATTTTTAACCATCTAACCCGCAAGAGTGCCTCAAGGCATGCATTACGAAACACCAATTATCTTAAAAGTAATTATATATATTTTTTAAAATTTAACGGTGTCTTTAGTTACAAATTTGTTAACATTTCCCTCGAAGGTCGAAATGCATTCTGACTTTTAGTTTTTATTCTATCAGCTGTTTTGTGAGTGATGTCATGGTCTTAGTACGTGAAATTTTGTGTGTGATTTTTTTTAAATCAAAATTTTACTAACTTTTAGTCGCCCGATCTTTTAGAAATATTTTTTTTAAGGTAAGATATTGTTACGTTTTTACCGGGGTTTATTTCCTTTAAATAAACCGGATACTTTTGACTGCAAATAAAAGCACTTTTAGTAGTTTAAAATTTGTAACAACTCTTTATTTATTTAAAATGTACAACAACAACAGTTCAAATATTAACTCAGTGTCTTTATACACGTTTATCAATTCGCAAAAATGCACACTCACTGTACAAGCTTAAATGTACAAGGCAGTTGATGTTAACTCTAACAGCGCCTTTGATCAACTCACTTACGACTGCACTTTCTGCCTTTATTTATACACGCGCCATCTATCATGAATCTTCTACAATGATGCTATCAACATTGTTGCGGGTCTAAAGAAGCTTCTACTAAGCTTCTACTAATGGACGTGCTCTTAATATTCTTCTTTCAGCCTATGAATTTGTAAATGTTAAACAATTAACAAAAAGTGTGTTGAGAATGCAAAAACTAAGGGGTGCCTCAGGGCACTGTTGCAGGTTATAGTGTTATAGTTTTTTAACTTTTTGTTATATTTTTTGTTAGATAAAAAAATTATGGGAATGGCAGATAGAGACCGCAGACGGATTAAATTATCTGCCATGACTCATGATAAGTTGTTACTTCACAGCAAGATCCACAGCCAGGAAGTTAAAAAGTTGGCGAAAAAGCAAAACATCCACTTAATGACGTCCGTTATAACAATGTCGATCACTTTCAATATGGTTGGACAAAAAAGATGGTGCAAACTATGAAAATAGTGGGTAACACAGTGTGTTTGCTCAAAATGCGATCTTCATTTATGCTTCTCAAATGCAAAATGTTGTGAATATGAGTATCATCTTAGAAAGTAAATCATATTTTCTTACTTTTTGTATCTTTTTCATTAGTTTTTCAATAAAATCGTATAATAAATTATGTTTACATCTTATTGTTTTTTACATCTAAACCAGCAACAATGCCCTGAGGCACTCTTCACCTTTTTGCACCTGGTTCCTAAACTTAATTTGCAAATTAGTTTCTGATGGCTGTTCTGAGTTTATTGGGTCATAATTACCTTAAAAAAATAATTCGTCAACTTTTTTTTTAACTTTTTAAAGTTTTCGGGTTAGAGGGTTAAATAATGTGTAAAGGCTGTCCCAAAATTCGAGCAAATTTTTTAGTTGCCATTATTTGTGCAATAAAGTACATTGTACATTTGACTACAGGATATTTTATGTTAATGAACTTCAATATATTATTTATTTAATCGTTATGGTCGAATGGAATACAGAAATTGTTATATACACACAATAGCGATACACCCGCTTAGCACGTGCATTAATCGCTGTGTCAGTGACGACCAAACAAAATAGAATGACATTATGTATGTTGTTAGCTTGTACAATTGTGCTATGAAATGGATATCAATAGTATAAATTTTAGACCCGCAAAACTACTACACAGTTCTGTTTTTCTCACAATAACTTTGTAAAAAACAACACGAAAAAAACACTAAACTTTACATGTATGTGTTTGCCGGTCTCTGGTCGAAGAACCTTTTAAACATTTTATGATTTTGCTCAAATTTTCAGCATTTGGTTATTAAATGACGGAGAACATCGAAAAATTCAAAAAGTGAAACATAAGCGCAACCCCAGTGTACGTGGATTATTATTTTATGTGCTTCGAAAAATGCGCTTCTCAGATGCATAAGTGGAAGTGAATAATCAATTTTAAGCGGGAAAACAAAAGCATTGTTTTAAACTGTACAACAGAACATTGTCTTTAATAGATAAGAACCTGCTTTTACATAGGAACTCACATATGAAAATCATAACTTCTGTGAGGGAGAGGGTGAGATGTATTACGGCTCGTAAATTTTCCCTAGCGCTTACATTCTTCATTACAGAACACATGATTTTGTAATGTGAGTTCCACATTGAAAAAGATTTGTATATGTTTTATTCTGTTGAAATCAATGCTTTTATTTCTCGCTTACAATTGTTTATTTAATCCCTTACACTATTGCATCTAAAAAGCGTTTATTTCATTGTACACGAAAAGTATTTTATTGTATTTAAAAGCTTTGAAAAGAAGCATAAATGTTTACTGGGATGATTTACAATTATACATTATATGAAGTACCTAAACTTCATCTCACCATAAAAAAACGTGGTGTACCCTCGTGTGTTATTTTCCACACATGCGATATCTACATATTTAACACTAGCAACACAATTTTCTTATAGTCAGAATCATAAATATCACATTTAAGTATTATTATATTATTTTATCTGTTTTTCATCAAATTATTGGGTGTATGATTTAGAAATGCAGGATTTATAATAGATAGCGAATTTTTTGAACCGTAGCTTGTGGTGAAGATATTTCAACGGTTCCAATGTGCAAGAGATGGTTTGCGCGGTTTAAAACTGGTGACTTTTACAAAGATCGCCCAGGCCAGCCAAAAAAGTTTGAAGCCGAATAATTGGAAGCACTACTCCACAAAAATTGTCATCAAACTTAACTTAACTGAATCAATAATTTAAAAACGTTAGCAAACAGCAGGATTCATCCAAAAGCTGGGGATTGAAAGACGATTTGGTATGTCTGAAATGCTGCTTGAACCCTATAAAAGAAAATCATTCTTGCACTGAATCATTACTTGCGATGAAAAGTGGATTCACTTTGATAACCTAAAGTGTAAGTGATCGTATGTGAAGCCCGGCCAACCAGCTGAATCGAAACCAAAGACAAATGCCCATGGTGGTATTTGGTGAGACCAAAATATTCCTATCTATTATGAGCTGCAGAAATCTGACCAGACCATCAGGGGGAACTTGTACCGAACGTAACTGATTCGTTTGAAACGAACGTAGGCCGAAAAACGCTCTCTGGGATACGCTTCACTTCAGAACAGAGTATGCGAAATTGGATTGATTCGTTCTTGGCGTCAACAGATGAACAGTTCTTTTGGCGCGGAATCCATATGTTGCCAGAAATATGGGGAAATATCATATCTAACAATGGGTAATACTTTGCATACATTAATAATGTACAAATATTTCAAAATAAAAGCTAAAATATAAAAAAATTCCGCATTTTTAAGTCATACACCAAATAGTTTATCTTCGCACATTTTACACAAATATCTAAAAATACGCCTTTTTTCAGAAACAGCACATAAGACGACTATAAATTATTTCCGAGTGCAAAATACATCGAAATTACATATGTGTGGTAGACCACACACCAGGGTAATCAATGTCACTTTAATGCGTCTTCTGTGCTAAATTGAGCCTGCAGGAAATGTCTATAAATTTCATGTACATCGCTTTACAAAATATTTATAAAAAAAAAAAAATTGTGTGTGGTTTTCCACACAAGGTTGAGGTGGGTCTTAAGTATGAGAAGTCAGTATTCGATTTACTCCAGAGTTAGTGTACTTAAACTCAATGACCCTCCTCAATTAAAAAGGCTTACAGAAGGATTTTAAAGATTCATTAATGGACGTGAAATAATTTTCTAACGAACTGAAGAATATAACCGATTTTATGCAAAAATTTAAAACTTTCATACTGATTTTGCTGCATCCATTTGCTAACAATCGACATTCAGTTTTAATTTCTAGTTCGATTTTACATAATTTTTTTGTAAAATTTTCTTCTGTGCCTCAATAGCAAATCATACATATATCAGCCACAGCCTACGTAACAACTTATGAATGAATCACTGTAATGACAACAACTTAAAGGTGAAAAAAGAAAAAAAAAAAAAAGGAAAAATAAAAATAAACATGTTGCCATAAGCACGAGCAAAACAGAAAACAAAATCAACAGCACAAAAAATGAAAGTAGAAAAAACTTATAGCCGAGATACCAACAAAAAAACAAATATTTATGTAGGATATCTGGTACTTAGTAATGTTTTCTTTTAGCTATAACGACTCGAACAACAACAACAGCCAACCACATTACTCAAAAACACCTGTCGAATCTAACATGTCATCGGGTAATCAATCATTGTCTCATGGCTTAAACGTAGCTAAGAAAGAAAAATCCAACAAAAGAAAGTAAACCAAAGGTAAACTAAGTAAAATCACTTGTATACATACTAAAACATACACGCGTATTAGCAGAGAAGTGTAATGATGAAAATGGCTGGAAAAAATGCAAAAATGTTAAGGCTTTAAAAGCCATAAAGAAAGGTAAAGAACATGTGATGAAAGTTATTATTAAGTAATATTAAAGACAAAAGCAGCAACAATGACTTAAATATGTATTGACACAAGATTTTATTTTATGTTATCTATATTATTATTTTAATTTTCTCTGTACTTACCATTTTTAAAAGCCGTTGAACCAATAATGAAATCTGTAAGTGGATAAGAAGGACTGCGTCCTTTTTGATTGAAGGCATAGATGCGCAATTTTAATGAATTATTTTCTTGTGTCATTAGCGAAGTCAATGAATCCAAATTTTCTAAAGAAAATTGAGCCTCCTCGGGATTTGTAACGTTAAATCTATAAGGGAATAGAGAGAGAGAAAAAAAAAAAAAATAATTATAAATAACATTACTAAATTATTTTGTCATATTTCACTTTTCTTTGCCTGCTAAAGCAAAGAAATCATAAACAGTTGCAAATTCTTGCTTTTATCATTATTTTACCATCAAATCAATTTCCCTCTAGTTATCATTTTCGTTTCATTTATGTATATTTTTCTTTTTTTTTTTCTTTCTAAAATAAAGTTGTTGTACCTTTTTCTTAATATTTTAGGGCAGTTTTGTATAATATTTTTATGATTATGATTACTATTTTACACAAGCTTTAAAAAAATGCTCTTAAGGGTTTGATTTTTATTTAAATTTTTCTCTTTTACTGTTTTTATTTTTGTAAGATTTTACGATGCTGCCTTATTTTACCATCGACCACCAAAAGATTATCAATTCAAGTTTTATTGCATTTATTTTTTATGGTTAGAGTATTAGGTGGGCAACAGTGGGGAACAGTGGTTAAAAGGAAAAGAAAACCAAATCAAAATTTTTATTTACATTAAAATTTAAATTAATATTGGTCAAGTTTGATAAGAGAACCATGAACTATAGTTATAAAAAAAGATTTTCGAATGATTGACTTTTTTACTAACAAATATTAAAAAATTTATTAAAAGGACGAAACGAAAAATTTAGGTAAAAATAATAATTTTTGAACCTTCTTCTGATTTCGATACTATTTGGTATACATGTTTTCCATAGCCCTATAAAATTAATAGCTTTCCAGAATTTCGAAATTCTCGATACATTGGTTTTTATATAGGTTAAAAGTTCATATTTTTTTAATAGATGAGCTCATAATTCCAGAAATAAATCTACTAATAACAATAGATCTGTTGGTCAGATGTCATAATTTTATATTACATCTTTACATACAAGGTGGCGCAAAAGTAAACTTCCGATGTTTTTTGGCTGTAATTAAAAAAAAAAAATGAAAAACTTCGATTCTTCTTGTGGATTATTTTTATTTGGTCTTTTAATTTTTTTTTACATCAAGTCGAGAATATTATGTCATTTAAATGGTCGCCGCCACAGTTGATTATTATTTGAGCCCTTTTTATGGCATTTTCCATCACTTTGTCCAAAACTTCCGGTGATAGGTCCTCACATTCTTGACGGATATTGTCTTTAAGAGCTGCAAGAGTCTGAGGCTTGTTGACATAAACCCGCGACTTCAAAAAGCCCCACAAAAAGAAGTCTGGAGCGGTCAAGTCAGGCGATCTTGCTGGCCAGTGCAAATCGCCAAAACGGGAGATTTGGCGCCCGGGAAATGCATCCTTCGGCATATCGGTTGTGGCACGTGCAGAGTGTGCCGTTGCACCAACCTGTTGGAACCACATGTTTTCCAATACCAATTCATCAAGTTGCGGCAAAAAGAACTCGTTGATCATTGCTCTGTAGCGCTCACCATTCACAGTAACCGTTTGGCCCGCGACGTCTTCGAAGAAAAAAGGTCCGATGACTCCACCAGCGAAAACAGCACAAAATACAGTGACTTTGAGCGTGTGTAATGGCTCTTCGTGGGTTACACTCGGATTTTCAGTGCCCCAGAAGCGTAAATTTTGCTTATTTACGTACCCGCTAAGATGGAAATGGGCCTCATCACTCATGATTATTTTTGATGAAAAATCATCTTCCTCTTGGTGGTGATTAAGGATGGCTTGAGCTTATGTTAGACGCGATTGGCGGTCAGCAGCTAACAGCTGATGCACCGTCTGGGCTTTGTACGGAAACATCTTCAAATCTTGTACCAAAATTCGCTGTAAAGACCGTCGACTGATACCCATTTGCGTGGCACGTCGTCTGGTCGATGTCGACGGCGCTTCCATGACATCCTCGGCTACAGCAGCAATATTCTCTGCAGAACGGCTACTCCGGGGTCTGCCACGCCTGGCAGCATCTCGTGTTGTGCCAGTCTCTTCGAGGCGAGCGGTTAAACGTCGCAGTGTTTCACCAGTAGGCGTTGGACGGCCAGGAAATCTGCGACGAAATTCACGTTGTGCCAAAGTCACCGACCGATTATTGGTCAAATAAATAGTCAGCAATATTCCGCGTTCTGGAGCAGTGTAGCGTAACATTGTTTATTAACGTGTATTTCGCATGTGTTTACTACACAAATGTCAAAACAGAACTGACATTAGGGGCCAATCGCAAAATTTATAGCATTTTCTGATAGGAGGATTACTTTTGCCCCACCTTGTACCATTTATTTTCTTCTATAAATTTCAACTTTTTTGTTCCAAGGCAGTACCTCGCTATCTCCAAACTCTTGCGCGAAAATCGTTTCTAAAAAGATTAAACTAGTTAAACTAGACTTTAAAAATAATTCTTTCCCATAATATAGGATAATTTAAGTGGACGTCTTTTTTCGCCATTTTCAGATTCGTTGTTTTAAAAATAATTAAAAATTAGCTCCAAATATCACACACGCAGCTAGTATAAAACTAAATAAATTTATCAATTATGAAATTAGCGGCTTTATCATAACAATGATGTATAGAAGTAAAATTCGTATGTATACTTTTGCAATGCTTCATATGTAGCATATTTCAATCTGAAATTTCGTCTGAACTTTAAGAATTAATTTTTTCGGAAAAAAATATCACTGAATTAAAGGCTAAGCTTGGTGAATACTTTGCGAACACTGCACAATTAATTTGAATGCTAAAAAAGTGTTTTACAAGCACTGAAAATGCCGAACGTACTGGACGCTCAATTGTGGTCCATTCACCCAAAATAATTGATCAAAATCACGATATGGTGGCCGATCGGAGGTTGAAATTGCGAGAGATTGTGGAAGCCATAGGCATCTCATCTGGCTGAGTGGTTTCAGTTTTGAATGATCATTTGGGTATGATAAACTTTCCACAATAAAAGGGTAATTTAAGAAACTTTTGGCAAAGTGATTGATACATTAATAAGTATATCCGCTATAGTACAACTAAGATTCTATTTCAAATCGATAAAATCGGCCCATTCTAGAACATTCTAGTTTTTCCGTTAGATAATTCATGAAACTACTAGAAGATAGTACTGTGTATATAAATAGTAAAGCAGTTTATGTATTTGAGAATTGTGTTTTTTAAGTGTGTCTATTAAAAGATAGTGACTATTTATACTGTTGTGAAGATTTAAATAAATAGATTTGTTACAAATTAAGACATGGTCCCGCTTTGCATTTTTTATGTTTTGTTAACCACACAATGGTTTATAATTCAGGAAAATCATGAGAAAACGGAACACTTCTTTTTTGAGATATGCTTCGTTAAAAAAAAATGTTGTTGGTTAATTAACCTGTGTTCAAAAGAAAAATATTTTTAGGAAAATATATTGAAACTGGTGTACAAAGCATTGCTATGAAAACAATATTGAAGAAGCGGAAACTATGAAAATTTCTGGTAAATCATCTATGAACAATATGACATTGTATGTTAAAACATGCCTTCAAGATTTATTTTTTCTCCTTAAAAAACCGCCAGCTAGCCCACCGTGCCTCTCAACACAACAACGTAACAACAGCATAAATATGATCAATAAATATTGAATATTTTTCTTCCTAAAATCAGAAAAAAAAAATCTTTCTTTTTTTCATTTTCCCTTTTTTCTTTACATTTTAGCATCAACCAACCAACGAGTATTCGAAATACACTTAAATACAATAACTACGACTCATTTGTGGTAATGGTATGTATTAAAATAACATTTATATGATGATATTTTGTTGCCGGTTTCCTTTTTTGTTTATTTACTATTCAAGAGGTTTTTTTTTTTATTTTATAGTTTTTGGTATGTAATTTGATAAGAAGGGAAAATGTGAAAAAAAATATACAAAAATATGTATAATCAAAATGAGATTATTGTTTTTATTATCATATGAATTTTTATGATGAAATTATAAAAAAAGGGAAGATTTAGAATGATGATTTTACAGAAGAGTTATTGAAGTAATATTGAGAATTTTTGTAATATTTTGTGAGCAGCAAGCAGGCTTCATTAGCAGGAAAGAAAATATACCTCCCCATTATTGGTTTTAATACAGTATTGATGATATTATTATTAGCTTTTATTCCAATTTTTCAAATTTAGAAATACGAAATCTTCACATAAATTAAGACCTCCATATTGAGTACCAGCATCACTTTGGAGAGATTTATGCACAGAGATCTCACAATACAGATTGAGAAAAGAAAAACTAATTCGTTACACAGAGAACACAGATCCGTATTAGCAACCGAATTTGTTGCTCCATTAGCAGGAAAGAAAATATACCTCCCCATTATTGGTTTTAATATAGTATTGATGATATTATTATTAGCTTTTATTCAAATTTTTCAAATTTAGAAATACGAAATCTTCACATAAATTGAGACCTCCATATTTAGTTCCAGCATTACTTTGAGAAAAGAAAAACTAACTCGTTACATAGAGGATACAGATTCGTAGTAGCAACCGAATTTGTTGCCAATTCTATAAACAGAATTTCAGTTGATAAAAAAGAATTTCGATTGAAGCAACCAAACTTTTGTAGCACTTTCTAACAATAAGGCAGACTCATTTGATTGCCAACAAATTCGGTTGCTACGACGAATCAATTTTATCTGTGTACTATCACTTTGGAGAAAATTAATTGCAAATACATTTTAATTTGTAAAGTTCATAGAAGGCTGGTTCTGAGTTTCATCAAGTATGGGATCGTTTTTTAAAAATTAACTACAATTATTATTATTTTATGTTGAGAGAATACAAGATTTTAGTTGACGTTTTACAAGGTAGGGTTTTATTTACACCTTCTGCCTATGATACGGTCACTGTTAGCTCAGAATTGTAGAATGAAGCTACCGAAAAATTTAAATAGTCGGCTTAGTTAGAGACCAAGGAAGCATTAAAGTTTGTATCTACCAAAAAAACAAATTAAAATCCTAACCTACTAAGGCAAAACGATTAATGTTTTAAAAAATTTTATATAAAAACACTTTAATTATTTGTTGGTGCAATAAAATATTTTTCGCACAAAATTTTATAAAATTGCATAAAATGTTATGAGAAATTTTCCATTTTTCCATTTTGTAATTACTACAGAGATATTGACAACATTTGGCAATAAAAATTTATTCAGTTTCAGTTTCGAGTACTTACTAATAGATCTCAGTTATATGATTTATTTTGAACATTGACAATTTATACATTTTAAGTAATTATAATATGACATTTAATCTTTTAATTTTGCATATTGTTTTGCTATATATTTATAAATATTGCCATAGAAAACAAAATATATTAAAAATTTCCCTTTAAGCAGTACACGTGTACAAAGCTTAAATTGTACATCCAATTAAATTTGCATTTATAATGTATAGAATTCTCAATAAATATTTAATTCAAAAATAAATCAATAAATTTGTATTATGATTCGCTTAGGTATATACTTCACTGTTTTAAATTTAAATGTATACAACATTTGATCTGAATAAACTTGTGACAAAGTTAAATTCGTCGATAAGTATTTACTTGACTTTGTTAAGGGGGGTGACTTTTTATTTTATTAAAGATTTATGTTGGAAATTTTCATAAGGAGGGTGGGTAGGTAGCTAAATTGATACGGCTATTAAAAAAGTATAGTCGGTCAAGCCCGACCGTAAGATACCCTACACCAAGAATATGATTATAAACATTTTTCATTTAAAATGTATATCAGAGTTATGACTAATTGTGGACCGATCGTTACGAAATTTGGTGGCATGACTTTGCTATATATATAACTTATTTATATTGAATTTTATTTATGGGAGCTGTGACTAATTATGTACCGATCGTCCACCGATTTGGTGGTGGAAGATCGGCTTATATAAAACTTATTTGTGGTGAATTTGGTTTGAATATCTATGTAGTTGAGATATTTGTGAGAGCTTATCTATTTTTAGATAATGCAATCGTATGGGGGCTAGGTGAAATAATGGACCAATTATAACTGAATTCAACAGACTTTGTCCTTCAGGTAATAAAAAAGCCTGTACCAAATTTTGTTTAATTATCTTTAAAATTGCGACCTGTAGTTTGATTAAAAGGTTTATGTAGACAGACGGACGGACGGACATCGCTTAATCGACTAAGAAAGTGATTCTGAGCACGTTATAAACATCAACACTAACCCAATATACCCTCCCCACTATGGTGGTGTAGGTTATATTCGGCACAGTCGATGTTGTATACCCACCATCAATATGTAACAAAATCCCATTTTACTGATCTAAGAGTTTATCACCTCACAAAAGTTGGTAGAAAGATTTAGGTTCATATAAAACTTGTTTATGTCCAATTTCATTGCGATATTAGTTATTTTAAGACAATTATGAACGTTCAAGTCATTTTCTAAGGGGAACCTTGTATGGGGTCTAGGGACAAATGTTGTCCTATTTTCGCCATACTTTACAGTGTCCCATTAGCGACATTCGTGTGAGTGCTAAATGGAATCAATAGAGAGTATTCAAGTATTCAAATTTCAGCCAGCTAGCTCCTTACGTTTGGACCTTATCGTATTTTCATCAGACAGACAGACGGACAGACATAACTAGATCGTCTTAGGATTTCATAACGACCCAGAATACGTATACTTTTGTGGGTAGGCGTTACAAACGCAATGACAAATTTAATATATCCCCACCTTTTTTGATGGTGGGTGTAACAAGGTATAAATTTCACAGATAGCAAACACTTGAAAAATAATATTTATAGAAAGTACATTAAATATTTATAAATATGGGGTTCTAGAAATTTGTGTGTATTGAATTACTTGTTCTTAGATAACAAGTGAATAAGAATATAAATATAAATTCAATATTCTGTGATATGTTGTACATAATTTTGTACATTTGTCAAATTCACAATCGGTGTCTTAGCGTTGGATGTCGAAAATATTTTTCCAACTAATTTTTCGCAATAAAAACAAAACATAAATAAAAAAAATTACGACATACAACGGTACAACGCTACGACACCAATTGTGAATTGGACAATTATGTTTACATATGAATTTGATTTCTTTATTTTTTTCAATTGTTTTTTACTTCGAAAAAAAGTTTATTAAAAAATATATTTTCCAACCATCAAAATAATGTAAAGCATTTTTATGTTGCCATTATTATATTGCTCCGTATAATGCTAATAATTATTCTAGGATTTGCAATTAGTTTAAGATATACAAGCAATAGCTGAAGAATAACTTTTGCTTCAATACCAGCTATCACGAGGATGATATGGCCTGCGCTGGACTGCACACAGACGTCATATCTACTTCGAATGCAACGAATACGACTCCGTACTATGGTGGCGATGATCACCGGACATTGCACTTTCGGTCCCCATGCTGCAAGACTTGGGTTACCTTATAACGACTTCTGTAAAATTTATCAGAAGGAGGAAGAGGAAGAAACTATTCTACACTTCTTTTGTAATTGTCCGGCACATGGTGATCTACGGGCCAGACTTTTAGGTGAGAGATCCCTTGGTAACCTCTCCGGGCTATCAGGGAAGCAGGTGGTTGACAACTGTCCCATGATGGTCTACGTTACTTGACTCTCAACACCTTCTTCTCTTTCTCCTCCAATTTCTTTAAATTTTCTCCTCTTGCTTAGTAAATCTATTGAATTCCTTTCTTCTACTTCTATTTTTCTCCTCTCTGTGTTTTTCATCTTCTTTCAGGTACCACAAAGGGAACGTTTATTGGACCCAAGTGAGCTGTACAAACGAAAGTTTTGGACGGGTGCCTGATAACCTAACCTAACCTTTAATAACAACTATCTCATATTGAGAACAGCATTATTTGGTATATCATTTATACTATATAATATTCTCTTTGTAGAACAGCTTCAGCTGCTGTAGCAACTACTTACTAATCTATATGTAGAAAAGCTTCAGCTACGACAGCTATAGCAAAAACTAAGACAGCTTCAGTTGCTATAGCAATAAAATGCTATTCACTATGAAGAACCGCTTGGATGGCAACAAAATGCTATTATCTATGCAGAATAGCATCAGTTCATATAGCAATTTAATGCTTTTGTTCTAGGGAAAATATCTTTAGTAACAACAGGAACTATATGTTATTCTCTATAGAGAACAACTTTATTTGCTATAGCAAATACGTGCTGTTATCTATGAAGAATAGAATCAGACGCTATATCATATACATCCTTAGATCCGCCTCAGTTGTTATAGCAACTATATGCTGTCCTCTATATAGAACAGCTTCAGTTGCTATAGCAGCGATATTCTGTTCAATATGGAGAACAGTTTCAGTTGCTATAACAATTATAAAGGCTTATAACATTAACTTGAAATAAAATAGAGAAAAACCTTTTTAATGCCCATCCATTTGACTTAATTAATTAGATAATTTTATGGCACTAATGTTTAAATATGATTTTGAGCATGTGGCCGCCATATATAGCGCATACATGGCGTAACCTGGAAATCCAATTTGCACACACCTTTCGCAGTAAATCAGACTGTATTTTGTCAATAAAGCGACTTATATTTCCTTACAAATACTCGACAATTTATGATTTATCTGGAACATTATATATATACCCAGAGAACATAATCTAATGGCGTCAACTCAAATAAGAGGTAGCAAGTCCATTTCTTGAAATTATTCGTTCGCCAAATGTTTCTTCTGTAAATTGATTGTATCGGGAGATCCCCCCTTGGGGCAAGGATAAGCATCTTTGTGAGCTCCACACCTTGATGTAATGCTTCAAGGGGAAATATGGAGTGAAACCGGGGTTCCGAGGTGCACGGACCTCATTCCTGGTAAGAATTTAAATTATTAAATTCGCAGCAGACTAGAGTCTTATTTAGTATAGCGGGGATACTATGGCCAAAGGACTTCGGTCCTGTAGGATCATTGGTGATGGCACTTCGGTGAGCTTGTGGTGGCTGTGGTTTAAAACCCAAAGCGGGTAGAAGATCGTTTGTTAAAGGACTGATATTTGGGCTAGTTACAAATTTCTGTCCACCAAATGTATCTTACTAAGTGCTGTTGCTGACTTAACAGAGCCATTGAAAGTAGTAGATAGCAACTGGCGTTTATGCTCAGAAAATGTATTGAGGTAGTAGCATTCGTGATGTACTGGTCGTTGGGCTTGGTTCTCGGTCGAGGTCAATAGTGTGTGGTATAAGTACATTCACATTGACTTTTATCGGCTGGGAGCTTTTGAAGTCAGATTCAATACATCGGACTGGTTCACTAGGCCGGATGTTGTTGCTTTGATTATTGTCCTGGGCTTGTTAGTTGCCTAACTAGCCACGGTTGGCAGGGATTAGATATCCCGAGCTCTCGAGCAAGGGGTTTGTGCTTTGAGCTGTGCAGTCAATGTACTAGAATTTTCCAATTGAGTGTTCCTTGCAAGTCACTCAATCGTGGTGATAGACGCATGGTTTCTATCCGGTGTTCAGACTACCGTGCAGCTTAGGCCTTTGCGGGAGGTACCAACGT
The DNA here is from genome assembly GCA_942486065.2 of Calliphora vomitoria. NCBI lineage: Eukaryota > Metazoa > Arthropoda > Insecta > Diptera > Calliphoridae > Calliphora > Calliphora vomitoria. The sequence continues at coordinate 33,975,877 of OW818030.2, forward strand.
AAATCTTAGACACATCTGTATCAGGAGCTGTGTGACATGTGACACCATCCTGCTAAAACCACATGTCTTCCAATTGAGGCACGTGGGAAGGCATATGGACCAATAACACCACCGGCCCATAAAGTGCACCATACAATGAGTTTTTATGGATGTAATGGTGCTTCGGCAATGGCTTGAGAATTATCATTACTCCAAATGTGTCAATTCTGTATATTGACATTAACCAAAAGTGTGCTTTACCACAACATTTTTAAATGAAATTGCGGACCATTCGCCAAATGTACGGCGCGAACGATGATTATGAGGCTTCAATAACTGTACAAGTTGAATCTTGTAAGCACGCAAACCAAGATCCTTATGTAATATGTTCCATAATGTGGATGGATATTTGGATCATCCTCAACACTAAGGTGCATACCACCAATCGTTTGTTCTGTGCGTACTGTAGGTACTTATTATCGTTAAGAGTAAACGTATTGTGAAAACGATCCATAGTTTCTCGAATTAATTGCTCTGATGAACGATAGTGAGCAAAAGGCACCATTAAATGCACGTAATGCTTAACGAGTTTTTCAAATTGAACCATGATTTTCAAAATAATTTTGAGCAATTTGCAAACGTTGCTCTGGCATGAGTATATTCATGATAAATTTCCGAAACAAACTAAACTCAAAACAACCGAGAACTAAAAAAAAACACCAATCAATTTCTGTAATTTAGAAAAACATTATAGTTTATAAACTGTTTAAAATAATTTATTTATACTTATACAGGGTTTCCAACAAGAGCTGTTATTTTGAATCATTCGGTATTTCGGTAGCTGTCACCTTTGAAGCTTTTATTCTTTGACATTTGACAAGTAGAAACTACGCCATTACTAAAAATGGAACGCATTGAAATTCTTAAAATTCACTAAAAAAAATCGTGAAATACTTGCAGTCACAGTTCGCAAAACTAAAGCGTTTTTGGGTCCTCGTGAAGCACCTTGTCGGACCGCAGTACAGAAATTGGTGGAAAAATTCGAGCTGTTGGGACAAGTTAGTGATGTGAGGAATAAACCCCGTGCACGTCGCTCAAGAACAAGTGAGAATATTGCTGCTGTAGCCCGAAGTGTAGAAGAAAACCCAGGTTTATTCATTCCTCGTCGTTCTTTGGAATTGGGCATTCCACAAATGTCATTACACCGTATCTTATGGTCGGAGTAGGATGATATTGATCTGGACAACGTTTACTTTCAACAAGACGGCGCTACGTGACACACAAGCAACCAAACCAATGCTCTTTTACGGGAAAAGTTTCCGGACCGTGTTATCTCTCGAATAGGTGATCACAATTGGCCACCGAGATATTGTGATTTAACACCTTGCGACGTTTGGGTCTACGTGAAAGATAAGGTCTATGCCAATAGCCCAGCGTCGATTCAAGACCTCAAAGATAGAATTCGTGAGGCTATCGAGAACAGAGGGCAGCCACTTTGCGGTTTGGTTATGGAATATATCATGAAAAGAATATGGTCCTGTAATCATAGTCGTGGTGGCCATTTGGATGATGTTGTTTTTCATTATTATGAAATGAGAATACGATCATTTATCTCAAAAAATTACGTATTTCTTTGAATACCAAAATAACACCTCTTGTTGGAAAACCCCGTACTAAAGTTAATTTTAACTAGAATTATAACTATTAAATTCCAAAAGCAGGTTTAGCATAATCGCTAAAAAAAACATATTTTTTTATTTTAAATTAAAAACACTTTCACAAAATATTATAAATGACACTTTAATGTTAATATTTATGCAAAATATTTCCTTATTTATTTATATTAAACATGAATAAATATATTACTATCTCTTACTCAACTGACAGTATCATTGTCTTGACAATAAGACAAATTCCATTATATCATTATACACTTGACAACCACAAAAAAAAGGAGAAAAAAAAAAGAAAACCTCTACTTAAAGAAAAGCAGAGACAGCTATTCATTGTTTACCACCCAAACTCGTATACTAACAGTTTGACACTAATGTCTTGATAAATTGAAAAAAATAACTTTAATAACTACCTTAAACATAATGGTGGATATAAAACGCCGGTGACATATAAATATTTTATACGTATTAAGAAATTGAAATTTACTTTAACTAAATCAACTAATGATGGTAAAATGATACCGGCGTGGTTTGCCTTCTTATTTTTATTACTTTTTTTTTCAAATTTCTTAGTTGGCTGACAAAATTCCCAAGACTGATAATAAAGAAACCACCAAAAATAATAGCATGGAAAAAAAATTGAAATTTTAGTTGACATAGACGAATTGTTTATACCCTAGTAACATTAGTTTTTTTAAATTTCCATAGCTACCTAAAAGTATACTTCATGTTCATCTATATAATAAAGATTTTTTAATGGTTTAATGGAATTTTCTTGCTTTTTTTTGTCTCGAAGCAGGTCATATTTTTTGCTCACATATTGCCAACGCCATGACAAACATTATAAATCCTTCATCACAAAATATTGTGTTTTTTTCCCTCAGTTTTTTTTTTTTTTTTTTTTTGTCAGAAAAATGACAAAAAGGTATTTATAGACAAATAAACTCAAGGATACATAAATTGTTGGTTAAAGAATGCTTGAACCGAGAAAACAAAAAAAAAATATTAATAGAGACAAAAACGCTAAAATTAACAACCTTTTCCATTAAAATAACAACGTTGCTAGAAAAACCAGAATGAACAAAAAATTTAGGAGAAAAAAAACTGTATATGAACAGAATAAAAACAAAATGATAAGGGTTCTAAAGGAAAACTTAAGAACGAGTAGAGCATTTAAAGCCACTTGAGATTTTACTTAAGAGTTTTTATAGTTGGTATATGTGTACTAAGGAGACCTATACAATTCTACATACCAACAACATTCAAAATATACATGTATACAAACAAACATACATCTAACCACTTGTACTAACTCATGCACTCATTTAGATATATACACTTTTTCACACAGTTACTCACACTCACACACTCTCTTGTTTAGCAAACATGACAATTGAGCAGTTGAGAGTGGATGCTTATGTGAGTGTATGTGTTGAAAAATGTTTGTTTATTTAGGAAAATATTGTAAAAATGTTACGGTTACCAGTACCGTACTGTTGCTGCTCATAAATCATTCAACATTTGAAATAAAATTGAGCAAAAAAAAAAAATTGTGAAAACTGTACAACCGGAGTTAAGGACAACATGAACATACATTTAAGTTTAGTTATGCTTTAATTTGTGTGAGTGTTCTTTTTCTAAAGCAAAAGGGAAAAAGTCATTTCGAAAGTGTTACTGAAAAGAAAATATATAGCGACTTTATTCTGTCTCCAAAAGAGTTAAGTTTCAGTTGCTACAGAAAATACAGGATGTCATTTATGATTAACTACTTTAGTTACTATAGCAAATACATGCTTAAGGTGAAGAACTTGCTATAATAATAGAAACTATAAGCTGCCCTCTTTGAAAAATAACTTTAGTTGATATAGCAACTTCATGTCTTCCTCTATAGAGAATAGCTTAAATTGCTATAGAAAATACATGCTGTCTTCTATGAAAATCAGCTTAAGTTGCCATAGCAAATACATGTTGTCCTGTATGAAGCTTTCCTCTATGAAGAACACCTTTAGTTGATATATCAGCTACATGTCTTCCTCTATAGAGAATAGATTAAATTGCTGTAGAAAATACATGCTGTATTCTATGAAAATCAGCTCAAGTTGCCATAGTAAATACATGTTGTTCAGTGTAAGTTTCAATATGAAAAATAGGTTAAGTTGATGTAGCAACTACGTGCTGCCCATTTTGGTAAACAGCTTGTTGCCAAAGCAAATAATCCTGATTTATATGGAGAACAGATTTAGTAACTATGCCTTCTATGGAGCTTTAGTAGATGTAGCAACTACAAGCTGTTTCCCATGGAGAACAGTTTCTGTTGCTGAAGCAACTATATGCTGTCCTCTAAGGACAACAGTTTTATTTGCTATAGCAACTTAGCGGGTCGCATAGGGATATAGGATTTTATAAGGAGGTAAAATATCTTGGGGTTACACTTGATAGGACACTCATTTGGAGTTCTCATTTATTCGACACTACCAAAACGGCTACTAGGGCAAAATATGCCTGCCTGCGACTTTTTGGTAAAACGTGGGGGTTAAAACCGAACAGTAATTAAGCCTATAATAATATATACAGCATTGGCATGGTAGAAATGTTGTAGTGACTGCGAGAGCATTACTGGAGAAGTAATATCGCCTCATCTGTGTCTCTATTACCGGGTCCATGAGGACCTGTGCTACTCATGATCAGGGTGCAATCCAACACATCCCACCCCTATAAATATTGGTAATAGAGGAGGCATATAGGAGTGCATCCTGTGTAATGCTGGGAGATCTGGTTGGGCTCATGTGCATTCTAGGCATCTTTGGAAATGATCCTTCTATTGCAGTATCGGACTATATATGACCAAATCTAATGTTACATAGGAAGTTTAGGGTCCTTATACCTGAAAGGGACGAGTGGTTAAATCAGATATGGTGGCAGGATAATGTTGATGGTTTACTCATGGTTCCAAACAGGCTAATGGGGACACTGGGGCTGGTATTTATGGGCCCAATTTTCAAAGGGGAATCCCAATGTGTACATTCCCATCAACGAATGTATGAGGAGGAAATTAACGAATAATAAGACATTTATTATGTCAGATAGCCAGGCAGCTCTTAGAGGCTTATCAACATATGAAGTGAGGTCCGGTGTTGTTATGGACTGCTGGACATCCTTGAATGAACTCGGTGTATACAATGAACTCACATTCTGCTGGGTACCTGGCCATGAAGGCCTTGCTGGCAATGAACGTGCTGATTGCTTTGCCAACAGGGACTCGGTTATAGGTCCTGAACCACTCTTTGACATCCCACAAGGATACACTATGAAATGTATTCGTTGCTGGGTTGAATCGGAATAACCCGATTTTGGTATAACTTACCAGGACTAAGACAGTCAAAACGGTTCATTACCCTATACAGACGTAGATCCAAGTTTTTGCTTTCGCACGGAAAGAGTGACTTGAGAATAATTACAATATTATTCACCGGACACTGTAGATTAAAGTATCACCAATTTATTCTTGGTAATGTTGAGAATGAATAGTGCAGGTTTTGTGAACTTCATGCCGAAACCTCTGCACATGTCCTTTGCAACTGTGCAATGCTGGCAACGTGCAAAACTAAATCGCTCGGAAGGGCCCTTATGGACCCGAGGGAAGTAACTGATCTCTCACCAAATAGAATAATTAGCTTTATACGTAGCCTAAATCTATTGGGTAGAAATTCCTAAGGCTGCACAAAATACGCTATAGGTCGCAGTGCTTAAATCCTTACTAATAATAATAAGGGGTCGAATTTCCAAAGAGTACCAAATTCGTATTTGGTATCTTTGAGATGTTAAGAACACGATTTAAAATTTATTTCTATACATGTTAATTTAAAAAAACAAAAGTGCCATAAAAAGTACCAAAGCATAGTTTTTACCCGTTTTCTCCATTTCAAAAATTTCAAAAAATTTACCAAACACCTGTCTGCTAATTTTTTAAGTAAATGATGATTCATTTGTAGATTTAAAATATACATAAGTTGCCCATAAAAGTACCAAAGCATAGTTTTTACCCGTTTTCTCCTTTAAAGGGTACGAATTTCGAAAAAGTACCAAATACCACACTGCTAATTTTTTAAGTAAATGAAGATACATTGGGAATTTTGTTTGTATTTGTATTAGTTTAGAAGATATAAGGTTATGGATTTTACCCGTTTGTACCCCCTTATTCTTCGACTTTTCAAGAATATCTTCTAAGTGGATCTACATAGGTAGAGGGCAACCAATAGTCCAAATTTCGTATTGAAAAGATACAAAGGGTTTCAAATATTACCAAAACTAAGTTTTTACCCGTTTTCTCCCCTAAAGGTATCGAATTTAAAAAAGTACCAAACACCTGACTGCTAATTTTATTAGTAGACACAGATGCATTTAAAATTTTAAAAAACCATTCTTAGAATTTCTACATAGGGAGAGCGGAACCGAAAAATGATTAAATACACGCAGAGAAAAAATATAGTTGTGTATGTTTAAAGTTACCATTTTGACATTTTTAAAAGTGTTTTTAACAATATTATAGTCACAGTAACTATTTACATGTTTGTAGTAACCATAATATGGTTAACTTACGATTCACATGATTGTATCAATCATATATATGGTAACAGCAAACAAGTATATTGTAGCATAAACCCTGTATCACTTATACCGACAGAATATTGAAAGGGACAATTAAAAATAATATCATGTTACAGAATCCATAAAGCAGTGAATACTTATTGTGTTGTACTGATCGTTGCTTTGTTTGTATGTAATTCTTGCTTTCAATGTTCTGTCCAACTGTTTTAGAGAGCTGTCGCTTAACTCTTGCGAAGTACACCCAAAGAGAACTTTGTTTTAATTAAGAACCGTTCTATAATATGTTTGTGACAACAATTTTTAAGATTACGGTTTTACCATATTATGTTGCTCTCGACTAATTGTTATCATAATCTGAGAACAACATATTATGATATAAAGATTCATCATAACAATGGTTGTCACAAACACATATACTTGTGTGCTCTAACCATATATATGATTGATACAATCATGTGAATCGCAAGTTAACCATATTATGGTTACCACAATCATGTAAATAGTTACTGTGACTATAGTATTGTTAAAAAAATTAAAAAATGTGGAAATGCTTACTGTAAACATGCACAACTATATTTTTCTCTGCGTTTGTGAAGTAAATATTTGAACACTGGCTGATATTTCCTAAAGGGTTTTATGAATTGGTCTCATTCCAATTAAGCAAAAGCTTTATTCTAAAATAATTTTTTTTTTTTTAATTTTCAACTTTAATTTTGCAGCGCTATGAGAACAGTTTAGGTGCCCTTAAATATCTGCGTACACAGTTTTAAGAAAAAAAATTCTAAAAATATTGTTTGTCAAATATTTTTTCTACAACAGTTTTAATATCTCTTATATGTGCTTCCATTACTTTAACCCTTAACCAATATACATAAATTCAATATCTGTTTTTTGTAACCCCTACAAGTACAAACCGATACCAACTGTTATCTAATACTTATGGTTGGCCACAGAAAATCATGCGTGTGTGAATACCGAATACCAAGAAACCAACGAGAATTAAAATGAGAAATAACAAAAAAAATAAAACACAATCATACATATTCCAAAAGACATCTATATATGTATGGATATGTAAGCACACATATGTAAGCTCACATACACACAATTATACAATATACACATACATACATGAGCAGACATGTTGTGGATGGCCGTGCGGACAGAGAGACAGGCAGGCAGACAAATATAGGATATCTTTGGAATTCATTAAAATGCTTACCTTGTGATTCCGGTGCGTGTTGAGAAAATTTCCAAAACAAATATTTGTGGAAGACCACCATCATAGCCGGGTATGCATTGGATGTCAACACTCAACTCGGTGCGATTGAAAATTGTACAATTACTAACAGCGTTAGGTAGAGCTGTATATAGGAACGCATAAGTGAGTGAGTAGTTAGTTGGAGATAGAGAATGAAAGAATGAATTATGTTTTATTTGCCACGTTGTGTAGTTGTAGTCAAGTTAGTTGTAGTTTTGTATTTTTTTTTTTTTGTTTTGTTATCATATCCCCAGTTGAAGTTATAGTTGTAGCAACCAACAGTTGCAAGTCAGTAATAGTGTTTACATAAATTGTTTTAAGTATGACGGCATGATGTTTGTCAGGCGCATTGTTATAGTTGTGTGTATTTATCCGGCAAATATGTTGAAATAATCGAAGAACCATTCGTGTTACGCAAACAGCAATATCCAATAGAAAAAGGTCCAAAAACAGCAGCAGAAAGATCATAAATTACACAACATGTATATTTGGCCATCGTTATCATCAGTATCGTTATCATTTGGGAAATCATCATTAAGATTTTGATTTCGTTTTTGCAGGATTTTTAGAAAAATATAAGAAAAATTTAAGCAAATATTTAGTTGATTAAATAAATAAACTGTTGATGACACATGTCATCGATTTGTTGACTTTTAACAAACAGACAATACACATTGCTCTTAAAAATACATTGACTCAGTCAAATGTTTTCAAAATATTCGAAAGAAATTTTCAAATATTTGGTTAGTAGTTGTAAAACACGTGTATACTCAGACAGTTGTGGGTGTATATTTAATGTGTATTGTTACATTAACCCATTAAAAGACTAAGGTCAAAGGGAGATTTAATAATAGAGGTCAACAATGATTTTGGTTGCGCCAAAACAAAAACTGATTTTAAGTATATTCAATACCCTGATACTATGTGTATAATTGTAATAAGTAATAACGAAAGTAAACGATTACACAATGCTTTATTAAATTATTTCACAGGTTAGAGGCTGCTTTTCTCAATTTTCTACGATGAAGGTCATTAAAACACCCCAGTGTGATGCTCCAATAGTAATCTGCCATCGTATGTTCATCACAGCGATCTAGGTATCTGTCTTGCATCACATTTAAATATTGTTGGAAACGTTCACCTTGTTCTTTGCTAAACGATCCAGAATTTCCAGGAAACTTATCAAAATAACTCTCCAGATAGTGCACTTATATGTTCATAATACTTCTAAGATTTTTAATGCCAATTAAAGGGTGTATAAGTAATTACTAGCAGTTTACAGCCTTCTGATTTCCTAAGCAAATTTTCACAACGGTAACAAAAGATTTCCAAGCCGCTGCTTCTAAATAATTCATTGAATGTATGAAATTGTTGTCCATTACTAGCTTATGGTTTTCAGGACTCAAACCTGGAAACTTTCTTAAAGGAAAGGCAAAACATGGACGAGTTTTATCTAAGGCCTTCATTAGTTCCAATTTGATGTGTAGTGGAAACAAAATGATATTTTTTCCGGCCATAGCTTCTATTTCCATAAGCTTCCCTTTTAACTTTAGCTTCTTTTAATGGGTTAATATGAAATAAATAAATAACTTAATATGTTGCCTGCCAAATTCACTTTTCTTTGTAATACACTTCTTTAAAGTTTCTTTTTTTTTTTTTCTTTCTTATAACAAATTTTGTTTTTCATATTTACCGGCCAAAACAACTTGAAATAGACAAGGTTGATTTTGAGTGCCCACTTCATTCGAAGCCCAGCATGATAGAGTACCATAGTCCTAAGGAAAATGTAAAGAAAAATAACAATAATAATAATAATAGTATCGTTCTTTGTTTAAAACTTAACAAATATGTATTCCAACACTTACTTGATCTGTTACGGGTGTATACTTTAAAATGCTACGACTACCATTCACACTAAAACGTTCACTGCCCACATCAAGAGTTTCACCAGAATTATTGAATTTCCAGCGAAAAGTTCTAAAAAAAAAACATGTAAACAAACATACAAAATGAAAGAAGAATGGCATGAAATAGATAGAATAAATAACAGTAAAAGAATTGAAAAATAGAATTTTGTTGTAGCATTAAATGCAGTATTTATGTACGAGTATTTTGTGTTTGGAGTTTAAGTATGAGTATGAGTATGAAGACAGTGGGATCTAATACGAAGAATTCGTAGCAAAAATTTAATTCTAAAACAAGTTTTACTTAGTACCTTTGCACCACCAGTACAGAACGTGTTCCTACAATACATAGAAAATTGTTTTTGGAGCACTCTATTCTACAGTGACGACTCTACTTGAGCAGTATTCCAATGAACTACCATTGGCCTTTGGTGTTAGACTCTAGAAATAACTGTTCAGTCAACCTGTTGAGTTGATATACTGATGATCACATGCATAGAAAGACAATTGTTATAAGTGAGCGAACATAGTGTCTCAATCTTAGATCACAAAAAACATTGTAGGAATTATAAGATGTCCATATAATTTTAACATATCTATTATTTCACTTTGACAGTCGATAGCAGCCACACTGCTGATGCTGTATCTCTCGTATTGGCTGTTAGTTTCAGTTTGTTTTGCCAAATCGCCGTGGATGTATATATTTTTTAACAACACGATCAATTGATAAAACTGTCTAATCAAAATGGGTGTTGTGCCCGGGCAATGTTAAGCGATGAAGTCCATTTCTGGATGAATGGGTACGTCAACAAACAAAATCGTTGAATTTGGAACAATATCAATGCACACGAAATCCTAGTGCTTCAAATGCTTCCAAAAGAAAGTCACTGTTTGTTGTGGATCATGGGCTGGCGGTGTCATAGGTCCATATTTCTTTGAGTACGACGTTGGCTAGAGGTCGATGATAACCAACTTCTTTTGGCCTAAATTGCATGATATGAAGACCAGCGAGATGTGGTTGCAACAGGACGGGGCTACGTGCCACACAGCTCATGCCACATTGAACATTTATGCATGAGCGATTTAAAGGCATGGTCATATCACGGGGAGGTGTTATGAACTGGCCGCCGGGATCATGCGAGTTGACCTAAAGTCGCATGTCTATGCGAATAAGCCACAAACCACAGCGACCCTAAAAGCCAATTTATGCGCCAGTATCACGGAAAATTGGACATTTCGTCACCCATCGAAGCCACTGATAACATTTGCACAATGTTATATTCAACACATAATGGCATCCACAGGCCTTTTAAATGAATCAGAAATATCGATGATAACTCACATATACTTTGCTTTATTTAAATTGAATGATGAATGAATAACCTTTCACTAATGATATATTCAAGTTCAATAACATCCAAATCTTTGCATATTTTGCTGAATGCTCTCCTGCTCTTTATTAACTTAGTTTTCATAAAGAAATTCATGGCTGTTATGAAATAAACATTGGATGTGTGAAATGATATCCAACAAATACTTGCAAATACTGAAAGGCATATCTTTCATTAACAATAATATAAAATCCATTTGAATTACTGAGAAATATTTTAGTAATGACTGGATTTTAATCTGATGCAGAGTGACTTATTTAAAAGACATTTGCATGAGCACCTTAACACATACAATGAATCAATATCTTTCTCATTTAGTTAAGAATATTTTATGCCTGAGTAGTTACACAGAGAAAACAAATTCGTGATAGCAACCGAATTTGTTGAAAATCGAATGATTCTGCCTTAGTGACCGAATTTTATAGTTGTGGCTGCAACATTTTAAAAGGGGTAACAAATGTTTGGTTACTTCAACCGAAATTCGTCTTTGTCAACTGACTTTCTGTTCCTAGAACCGAAAAATTCTATGTGTGCAACCGAATCATTCTATTGGTATATTCTTTCCAAAGACAAGGAAGTAGTTCATATCGTAGTTGCTAATAAGACGTTTCGTTTTTATTGATAACGACTTCCAAAGTTCTTATGATCAATGACTTGATAATCATTAATCATAAGAATCAATTTATATATGTTATATTAAAGTAGCGACTTACTAACACTATTGAGACAGCGAATTATCTTCGATTTTATCAATTTAACAGATGACGTATCTTTTTAACGCGGTTTTTGTCACTTTTAGCATATATGTCATTTTGAAGGGTGTATATCTGTAATTTACTCTCACTTAGCTATTATACATTATAGTGTGAACAAAAAAGTTTTTTTCATCGAAAATGTCGAATTTTGTGCCAACAAAGCGTCATGTGCGGGAAGTTTTGCTTAACTTCTTTAATTTGCAAAAAAATCCGCTTAAGCACACCGATTGCTTACCAAAGC